>CM060834.1:60075000-60300000 GCA_030762175.1 Metallyticus violacea
GACTTTTCTTTTCTCCTGGTTTAATAGATATTTTCATGAATATGATGTCCAATTAATATCAGCTGGTTTATTTAAATCTGCGCCTAAGCAAACAGAAAAGTTTGACACATTTTTACTACCAAATCTCACGTAAATTACAAAGACAACAGTTATCTTAATAAATATATCTCAATATAATGAATTTAAACATAACTAATTATTTAAATTGTAATTGAATTTTTTGTCAAACTACTTCTAATTCATGATAATACAAACTTTTTGAAAAGTGTTTTAACGCGCTTTTTAACTACTGAGGCATCAAGGCGGTGGACACTGAATGATACATGAGATGAAATGATAAACTAGGAAAGGAATTTTTTTAAAGGAAGGAAGCATTCCACGTTTAAATTTATGATACCTTCCCGGCATTTGCTATTTGTGATGACCGTTGAAAACCTGGAAAAACCTCAGTCAGGGAGTACGATTCTGATGGGAATCGAACCCCATATCTTCCCCTTACGAATCCGTACCTAAACAACCTAAGCCAACCGTGACGGAATTAATAAAGGATGGAAGGGGCTGTAACTTTCCTTGTAATGTGATGAATAGAACAAAAATATTTACCTTTTAGCGCGGGTAAACGCATCGTTTACATAATTCATTGAAAAGTTAAAGATGTTTTTCTTATAAAAATGGAAACATAACCTCCTTCTTCAGGGTATACATTATTATTTATTTTGCAGCCATAGGTTTTAGTAATAAGCCTTGCAAGATTCGTTATTTTTTGCATCAAACCCAATGACTCAAGAATCAAATGACAACTTCCGTCCTGAGTTCTGTTCCCGTTCAGATAAACTGTCTGAGTAAGGTATTTTTCTAGTTTTCTTTTAACCTGAGAAGCTGAATACAAAATAGCTTTAATGAGCCAAGGGTCCTGCTTCCCGAAACAACTGGCCTACTAGTTTACTAGTTGCTAATCACTATCCGTAATTCCACCAATTTTAATAAAATCTGTTTCACGAACATTTATTCCACAATGGTAGAATCGTAAAACTTTGTCATTAGTCACTTGGCAAAATTGCTAGTGTAGCGAGTAGCATTGAGAAGGCTGTTCAGGGATATTTATCACTTCGTGGACTGTTTATTGATGCGCTTTAAATTGTATATTGAAGCCAAGAAATAGGGTTATGTCTACCACATCGAAAAGAATTTCTAGTATTTATAAAACAGAGTAAGTGCTGCATTTAATTAATGAGTATAAATAAATATTATTTGGATAATTCTCCGACAAAATTACGAAGAAAGACAAAGCCGAAATGTGACAAATAATAACGTAAACTGAGAAAGTGTTGGGGTTAATTACATCGGAGAAAGATTACGCATTTGTGAAGAATACTTTTTGACCAAACATTAAGAAAAGTACTATGGTAAATGCTTTTATTTTACATTCATATTCATCATTAATATTATTTTCTACAAATAATGATAGCAGCTCAGTTTCTATGGCATTTTTGGGTAATATAAGAAGTACGAGAATGGGTGGTGTATTTGAAACCGTATATTACTTAAATAATCCTTAATGAGTTTAATATTTAAATTTTGTCGACCTTAATTGATAGAATCCAATACCTAACCTAAAAAATGTACACTGTTATGAAAATTCACAATTGTACATTCGTGGGTAGATTTCCACTAGTTAACAATACGGATATTACAAGGCCAATTTTTCGTGAAACAGAACACTGATAAAATAATAATAATAATAATAATAATAATAATAATAATAATGGTCTGCCACACTAGTTGTTTACGCTCACAAGTTCTAGAAAATTATTTATTAACTTCCACAATTTACCGGCGTCGCAAGAAGATTAATGCAGTCAAAGCGGCAATAAACAATAACAACAACAACAACAACAACAATAATAATAATAATAATAATAATAATAATAATAATAATGTGTGTGTTTCTAATTCCAATCTTTACTATTGTGCTGCACATGTTTTGATAGCTAATTTCAACTGTTTGTTTATCCATGAAAGTGAAACTAATGAACGTCAGTTTGTAAGATGCATTTAGTAGTGCTGAGTATTGAATCGTAACAGAAGGGCACAAATCTGTCAATAAAGGATCCCAAGCAGAAATGCGCCGTACCTAGCACGGTTATTAACTTCTATCTGCTGTCTGCGTAAGTAATTTTTAATATTTCCATCAAATAATTTTATGCCAAGTCCTTACGTTTACATTATGTTACGTATAATTTTAATTGTGAATTGTCCTTTATTGTTTATCTACGTCGGAAGAACCTATGAACGATATTTTGTTAGTTGTGCCATTTGCAGAATCTAGGGAATAAACAGCAAGTAGTTGAAATCTGTGTTACAAGAATATGCAAAATAAAACAGGGATTATTCCGGGAATGAATGACGTTATGGTAAATTCATTTAAAAAAAATCTTCAAACATACACGATCTCCCTAAGATAAAGGGGAGATCGGGGGCTCTATATTACTAATGCAAAGTTATTCAATTTCATGCACCTTTTTCTCAGGAAGCATTTACAGATACCTCAGAGGAACTTTTGCTTCTTATTTTTCATTACATTATAGGTTCTGAGCTCCAGTTTAGAGAGAGTACCTTATAAAAATAATAAGTTATTTTTATAACAGACTCATTTTTATAAAAATGAAATAAAACAATATTCATGTGCATAAAACAAATGACCTGAAATTAGTGTTCAGCAATGAATGTGTTAATGTAGATCAGGTGAAAAATGTTCATGGTTCTGTCTTCATTAGTTTATGAGAAAAAGGTACATATGTTGTGAATTATTCACTTACGACTAAAATAGCGATAAAGTTAATACAACTAATTGTCAATTTACATACTAATTCATTTCTTACACCTGCTCACAAAATAATATTGCCACCACAGGAGACAGTTTCGCTCAACACTGCAATTAAAATATTCGAATCACTCACTATATTAATATTTCCTTTGTTGTCTTCAATATCTTCCATATGATTACCAGATATCTTTTTCTTGGGAACACTGGGAAGAGTGTAAGTAATTAGTTTATCATTCACTGAATTATTCTCTTCAGAAATAGGCTATTTATTTTTATTATTACTACTACGATGCTTTACGAGATATATTTTGTAATACTTATTTTCCTTTATTTTTAAAAATTTTATAAGTTACAGTAAGCCTAGGCATGATATTTGATTTAAGAAAGGAAAATTGGGATGTATAGCATGAAAAATTCAAAATAAACATAAAACTTTCCCATTGCAAAAAAATAAATAAAAAAAATTAACACACAAGCGTTATTACTGTTATTGACATTTGAAACAGTAATTTGCCTACAAAATGCACCAAATCACAGCTTTCTGTAACAAAAGGTTTTAGATATATTTTCATTTTGTGAAACAGCGCGGGGTATTAAAAAAAAGTAATTTGACATATAAAACATATTGCGTAATTAAAAGCTGTTATAATTGAATTTTTCAATAATTTAATACCAATATAAGCATAAAAATTCAAATAATTATTTGGAACAAAACACAAAATTTGAATTTCTTTCAAAGTTTTGCCTCTGACATTACCTTATGAGCAATTTAATAGATTCCTTTCCATCTTGTATATTTTAGCCACCTTCTTGTGTTGTTATAAAAATGATTCTGCAAATCCTTTTTACTGAAAAAGTCAAGTGATTTATAAAGATTTTTGATAGCAGAGAATACCCAAAGTCGGAATGCTGCAAGCTCTGGCTTTTATTGATATGTATCAACTTCATTTTCCACTCAGTCTTGCAGTTTCTGGAAACAGTGACTTTTATCTTAGAAACAAGAAATGTAATGACATAAAAAAAAACGCTGTGCGCTACCATACGAGAACAATCAAAAAGTGCAGATTTTTACTTATAGTCCATTGTTACGATGTTTTAGCGATTATTTCACTCATGTGACGCGTCATCTTAAAATCGACCGATGAAACGAAATAAAATTTTGAATTTTGACCAATCTCAGCCGGATTACGGATTTATCACGCGATGTGCATTTGTTCTGTGGTCATGTAGCCAACTCTATACCTCCACTATGTAATTCCTGAGCCCGCATCACTTACCACTTTTGCTAGAGGCCGCGGGGAGCTATTGATAGCAACAAAAGCCTGGACAATCGACAATCATAACGCAAAATGGAGGATTTTTCAAAGCGTTTTGGTGATGCGCAAAATGTGCAAATTAATTTTATCATTAGGAATTGCTAAACCGCAGCATACAAAGAAAAATAGAAACACTATATGCTCTTCTTTCTTCTTCTTCTTCTTCTTCTTTTCTTCTTGTTCTTCTTGTTCTTCTTCTCAGTTGTTATTATAAAATCGAAAGGTAGCAATTGTAATAGTCGAGTTTTGTCCATTTTAGTCTCACGGTTTCAGAATAGAATAGATATTCATAAATATAACATTTCATACAAGTGTTCATATTCTATGCACGAATTTCAAATATGTATAACTTTTCTCCTTATTTTATTCATGAAATAGTCCTAAATCCATATTTTGCTCTTCCCTATTAGCATTACTGTCAAACGGCATTCTTCTGTCGCAAGATTGCTTGAAAAGGTTAAGCACAAATATACAATTATTATAATTTTGTAACCCAAGTTTAGAGGAATTATATTTAAATTCTTATTTTATTGGTGAAATAATCCCAATAAATATCACTCGAGGATGTGAACTTTTCAAATAAATTCACTCACTAATTTATCGGTAATCTCAGACCCTCTCGTGATATTTACTTGTGATAGATCCTTTGTTGTCAAAATTTTTTCCTTGAGATTTAGGTTTCTAAATTTTGGAATTTTTTACAAACCTTTTTCTGAGAGAGTTGACCAAGAAGTAGAAGGTAGAACAAGTAGTGTTCGAGTACCTGATTAAGAAGGAAAATCATAAGATGCGAGTCATATAAAGTGGGACATAGTTTCTAATGTTGTGCCAGTGTTAGCTGAGAGATTTCCTCACTCTAGTCGTCCAGTAACAGGTGTAATAGAGGAACTGGAATACTTAAAAGTAAACTCGTGATGACATTGACATGGCTCGGTCAGGATTTGTTCCACTGTTAACATACCTACAAACAACAACTTTAGGCAAATATTTATGTATACTTCTTTGTACTTCCAGTCCTTGTAACTGCATATTCAAACATATAAGGAACACATTTCCTGTAAAGTACTTCTGCAGGCATCATTGCTTAGCTCTAGATTCGTTTCTTTTCTTTCATCGGTAGAAAGAGACTGCTGGGTATGCATAATCTTCAGGAGCACATGAAAATGGTCTAGACGAGGTTATAAAGTGGGCTAGAATAAACAAAGGTAAAAATATATCAGTACCTTTTAACAAAAAGAGATAGATAATTGTTCCTGGCTATCGTGTTGATGGGTAAATCATTCCCCGAAAAAACGCTTCCAATATTTTAGAATACGTTTACACGAAAAACTGGGGCGGGAGGATAAAGCAAACTAATGTGTAAAACAGAAGGTTTTACATTTCGTTAGAGAGTGGTCGTGGTATCCAAAGAGTTTGCATACAAGTCACTTTTTCGTCCGATAATGGAATATGGAATCGCTTGCTGGGATCCCTATAGGGAAAACCAAATTGACTCTCTCAAGAGGGAGCAGGGGAACGGCAGCCAAATTCATGAAAGGAGGCAGAGGACATGAACTCGAAAAGTTACAGGTCCTGCATCGGGAATTATTGGCAGATAGATGCAAAAAAGCAAGACTTTGTTAAATTTATAAGAGGAATTAGGGTCAAAGGGTATGAGAGGATTTGAACTTAATGAAACATAACCACAAATTATATACAGGTCCTTCAGATTGGCCTCCACAGCCTTTACCACGGCTTCTGATGATGGAAAATACCTCCTACGGTAGTGTTCCTTCAATTTGGAGGAAAAAGTAACACGGAGTTAAATGTGGACTTTAAGGGGGGGGGGGGGCATTCTTCATACTGATACAAGTAACAACATTCACGATGTGCGACCGTGCATTTTGGTGGTGCAATATCCAGCTTGTAACATTTTGCAGAGTTTTCAGGATTTCTCTCTAGTATTGCCCAGTTACTGTTATGTGTACAGGACGACATGTTCTGGAATATGGAAAAATGAGATGATCATAACTGTTTCACCAGAAGCATTTACTTTTGGTTTATATGATGGAGGTTTCCACACAGAGTTTTGGTGTTTGCTCTCAGTATCGAAACGATGTAACCAGTTTCATCAGCACTGACTACCTTTGAAAGAGACTCCGCATTTTTCTGTAACATCATCTTCAACTTCATAACTTGCAAGCGTATGCCCTTTTTTTCGGGAAACAGTAACCTTCGAACCCACCGTGCACATACACATCTCATGTGTAACTTTTCAGTTACCAACGTGTACATGGCACAGGGTGAAAGTTTCATAGTTTCTGAAACGGTTCCTAATGTTACTCATGATCCTCTTTCACACTGACAGCAGTGGTGTTAATGCCCCCCCCCCCCCTCCGCTTTAGAGCACAAACTGAAGCGCAGGGTTCAATTTTCTTTGAAATTGATTTTCAACCTTCTTTAAACATTTCAACCACCTTCGAGCTGTGCTATAGGGAATAGGGAAGAACACACTCTCCTTAGGCCTCCTGTAACATTGCATAGAACTCAGGTAAAGATTTGTTGAGACGAAAGCAGAATTTCAGAGCAGTACATCGTTCGTCACGTATGACCTCCATTTTGTTCTGGGTGAAACTGAACACGTCTCATCTTACACACTCTCAAGCGACAACAATGCAGCCAGTATATCGTGTATCACGTGTACATTAAGCTAATAAACTACAAGGTTTATAATTTTAGCGCTAGAAATTACGCCTGAAAAAAAATCATGATAATTCTAATTCAACAGCCGTCTTTATAAATGTCTGTCCATATCCTCTGGCCTAGTTCTCAGTTATGATCAAAATCATTACTGATTAATTGTTATTCTTCTTTTTCCTGTAGAGATCTAGTGCTTATAGCTTAACATTCATTAAAAGTAAAAGTATAATGAAAGTTCCCAGGATGCATAAGAGTGGAACGAAACCAAATTCATTCCTCCTCAGGTATTATTTGTTTGCAAATAATAATAAAGTCTAAAATATGTAATAAAATGTTTTTCCTTCTTGAATTGTTTTGGAACAAAAATCACATTTCCTGCTAAAACGTCTAATGTCTGTTTCTCTGATAGGGCCATTGCCTAAAAGCAATTTGTAAAATTCACTCACCAGTTCCAAAAAGGTGCCTGTTAAAACTGCTAATATTGCAGCCTAAAGTACTCGATCTGTTAAGGCTATTTTTCGCAGTATTTACTTATACCAGATGGTGAATGGCAGATTGTTTTAAGGCGTCAAGGACTCTGTTCGTCCACAAACTACAGACGTCAAAGAGACAATAAATCAAACATTAAAATCTAGGAAAAAATTAACCGTCGTGCATTTTATTCTTATTTTCTTTTTCTAGTTACCATGTATGCTTAAATTTTTGTTTGTAAATTATCATGTATGATTTGCACAATTTCAGAGACACTGGGAGTGAGTTTTATTTTTTTTTTCCCTCCAAAATCGGTCAAATTTTTCTCCTGCAATTAGTTTCTTGAACCTTCGGACGTCCACAGAGAGTCAACATTTGCATTTACCCCTCTCTCTTCTGACTGTACAGCCATTTATAAAGCTCCGCGCGTCCTTTTAAATCACACTGTTTATAGCATACTTTTTATAAAGGACCGTTTTTCTCAAAACTTCATTTTTACACATTGAATATAACCCACAGTAACAGTTTTTGTTTCAATTCAATTAAAAGTTCTCAGAATATGCAGAAGTATTCATTGTAATGTTCTGTAGGTCAAAAAGTTGCTGACAATAATAATTAAAAAAAGTATTTCGTATAAAAATTATTAATTTTAAAAATTAAAATTTCTTATTGATTTATGAAATCATTACAGTTCAATCATCAACTTTATTTAAAATATCTTCCTATAAAATGTTTGTATGTAGTTCAAAGCTCCGATTGCAAAAAAAAAAAAAAAAAAAAAAAAATCCCAAGTAATTTTTTTCAACTCTTGAGCCATGTGAGGTATTTTGATTATGCGACATGTTTTCGTAATGACATTTATGACATACTTTATAGCTCGCAAAGTATTTATCAAAACTGAATGAAATTTGGTGTAATTATTAACTTAACAGTATTGCTATCACAGAAAAAGTTTCGAAAAATCCATAAAAAATATGGAACTTGAAAATTCACTCCGTTTCCCTTCAAGCAAAATAAATATTAGTTGTGAGTTGTATAGTTTAAAGTGTTACAAGAGCATCCTGCTAGGTTTATTTCTTTGACGTTATTTTCAATGAAAATTTGTTGTGTAATATCAAATATTTGCAAATAGTGTTTGTGAAAAAGTAAACTCTTTCATGTAAAATGTGTACAAACTATCAGATATAATTTTCAAGGTTACCGGTTCTTTTAGTTCAAAGTTTGCCCATTTTTTAAAAGAGCATAAAGAAACAATTCCTTCTTTTGTGCAGTCCTAGCATTAAAACACGCTTCTTGGGGAACTATAAACGTGCACATTTAGCCTAATTCTGGCATTAGTTCGGTTTGAACTAGTAACAAGCTTAGCAACATTCAAACACGAAAATAATTTTTTAAACAATTTTTTTGAAACTACAACACCATGTAAGGTATCAAGCATCATAAATTAACTTCCATTATCTTGGAAACATTACATTTTTGATTTTTTCCACTTATATCTCACTGAATACCTCTTCAAGAAGTCAGAAACATTACCAAAAGATGAAACATCGATATTTTCTTTCACTTTCACCATACATTTAATATCTAATACACGCATCAGAGCTTCGAAGGCATATAAATCTTCGACTGGAAAAGATAAATAAATCTGAGAATCTAAATTTTAAATTATTTACTGTATTAATAATCAATAAACGGTGTATTATATATTTCCCAGTTTTGAAAAATATGCCAATAAGAATTTTCATTAGCTGAACTATCATGTTTCTCTATTCCCTATGTACAAAACTTGTCATATTCCTTTTCATATACACTTTTCGATTTTTGTGAAATTAATAAACCCTCAGCTACCTCGGATTCCTTTATAATGTTTTTCTGGAATATTATCCATATTTACAATGAAACATTGTGGAATTAGCATCCACTTCCATTTGAATTCTTCAAACAAAAACAAAATAACATCGTCATAGAAATGAATCTAAGAAACCAAGCAATATAATACACATATTTATCACGTCCCAATATCATGCTTTGCATATATTTAAAAATATTTAAATGCTAAAATCGCATAAAATGTTGTAGTTGTTGTTATTGTAGTAGTAGCAGTAGCAGCAGCAGCAGCAGCAGTAGTAGTAGTAGTAGTAGTAGTAGTAGTAGTAGTAGTAGTAGTAGTAGTAGGAGTAGTAGTAGTAGTAGTAGTAGTAGTAGTAGTAGTAGTAGTAGTAGTAGTAGTAGTAGTAATATTTACAGTAGCAGTGGTGGTGGTGTATTTACAGTAGTAATATTAATAGTAGTAGTGGTGTAAAATATATTTGTTACAAATATTACTCATCCATGTAACGGGTTCTGGTATCCATTACACTAGGAAATACTTGAAACGCCCAAATCAATATTTAACTCTTAAAGGACAATGTTTTATAAATAATTATGAAATAAATAAATAGAAAAGAAAACATATATAATATAAATTTGTTTTAAACACATAAATAAAATAAACAACAGAAAAAAGTATAAAAGTACATAGTTTACACTCCCTCACACACACACACACACACACACACACATACAAATATTTCCTCCCTCCCCCAAAAATTGTGACTCATATTCCACTACACCTCTTCCCGGTTGTCTGCCCTCTTTCGATCTCGGCTGCCTTACTTTGTTTAAAAATTTACCTACTCCCTCCTCCTCCTTTCTATCAGCAAAGTCCATTGCAACACATGTATAATTTCATTCCGCTCATGCACTAAACATTCACTTGTGTCACATTTACCAAGATCATATGCTAATAACTATTGTTGCTTTCTATGGCAGCTTCACGTCAACGAATTGCAAGATTAAGTTATCTATGTTCAACGTGTATTTTATTTTTTAAAAAGATGGAATTATTTCAATAAGTATTTGTCGCATCAAGATGATTATGTTAATAAAATTACTTTTAACGATGTGAGCTATAATTTATATGAATTAATGTATTAGATTTCGTTCTATCTTATATATCTATTTTTTCTTATATATTCTACATTTTACTAGAAATTAAGATGCTGGAATATTTGGCCCTGCATCCTTCTGGTGTTTAGTATAGTGAATAAGCAACGGGACAGGTTTATTTTTCTCACTGTATAAATAAAGAGTCTCTTTACTTAAGCTGGCATTCAGAAGAGTGAGATTCGCGCATTTTGTAAATTTTAGACACAAATGTAAATAAAACTTTATATAAAAATGAAGCATTTGTGGAACAGTGTGATAAAATGAATATGTGTCGGGTTACACTGCAGTAGATTTTTGCCACGGAATGAAAAAATTTGCAAAGAGTAAGTAGGGAGATTCTCAGGCGGTTATGTCGAAGTCAGAAGAGGCAGCTTTCTGTATGTGCGGCAAGAGTTATTTGAAAAGAAGGCTCTGTGTGCCCGCCATGGCCTTCTATAAGTAAAGAACTGAGCGGCATCAAACAACTCGTGCTCTACGGGGAACCAACCAGGATACAAAGATAAAAAACAAAAGCGAGATGACATACTACTCCTTTCGGAGAGTTAAAACAAACAGCCTATTTCAGTACGCTAACATAAAGTGCAAACAACAAACATTACGTTACACTGGAGAGCGCAGAGAACAAAGGAGGGAAGCCTTATTCAAGAGAGCAAAATGATGAAAAGATCATAGAAGTACACATTTCATGCATGGCAGAATTGTATAGAGCAGAATAGCTCGTCGCAACTTCAGAAAAAGGACCGGGGAAAGAAAACTGTATTGGAGTTATGTGTACTAAGCTAATGGAGCTTCTTTCTTGCCTTTACCTAGGCTCAAGGCCGCGCCTTTGAACCTCACTCAAAGGCGTGCATCCTTCGTGTGAGGTGGGGAGTGGAGTGAGCCCAGAAACTGCGTTTTTTCCTTGTAGATAACAGCTATTATTGCCGAGTGCTTCTGTCAATGCACAGTCCTTGTACCACAATATTCAAATAGAGGGGTGCACATTCTCAAACACTAAGCTAATTACTGTTTATATTATCATGAATATATCTCAGCACTTTTCTTCATCATTAATGCAAAAGCATGTTTCTTCTCTTATGTTAGTATGTAAGTTAATTAACAATTTTTCAAAATTTAACTAATATTATATGTTGCATATAATGCATAGTTTCATTAATATGCATAATATTTCAGCACTTTGCAAGTTATGCTGCATATTTGCTTCTTTTACATGTACATTCATAAATATACTTTTTATTTTATTGTTTTTTAATCTTCGTATTTGATTTACAAATACATATTTTACGAATAATATGCACAATTGAGTTAGTCTAGAAATTGGCAGCACTGATGGTAGTTCACACGCAACGCAGTCATCGGTGAATCTTCACCTTATCTGTCGTATCCATTTCCTCGTAGTGTGAAGGTGGCTGTTAAGGTGTTCTCGGAATTGAGTTCAAGTGTGGTGGCTATACGTGTACGTAATATTGAATTTTATTGTTTGGTATCTCTTAAGATTTTTGAATGGTGTTTAACGCCCGTTTTTACTACTGAGCCGCCACAGACGGTGGACACTGATGATACATGAGATGAAATTATGTATTGGGAAAGGATTTTTAAGGACGGAATCGTTCCAGGCCTAAGTTTAGGATATCTCCCTAACATTTACCATTTATGAGGACAGAAGAAAACCTTTGAAAAACCTCATTCAGGGAGGACGTCCTTGCGGAATTCGAACCCCAGATCTTCCGCTCAAGAATCCACGCCTTAACAACCTTGGCCACCCGTGACGGTCTTAAGATTATAAAAGTATAATTAATTTACTCATTGGAAAGCATTTAAAAATATTTGACCGTTAATAGTTTTACAAATTCAAACAATTTAATGCGCTGGGGATCATGGTTATGTTCAGTTTTATATTACACCAAACATTTAGAAACAGTAAGGAATGCCATGAATATATTTCATCCAAATTATTCTTCATCAGTTAAAATTGCTCAAGATTTATTAAAGAACACAGAAATAGAAATTAATCGTCTTTAATATCTACACATTTTTATCACCTACCTTTCGCTATTCCTTCTTTGGAAACCAACAGGATATTGTGCCAGTCGTTATTGTACTTCAAAACCACTGTCTCCAAATTAAATTCAGTACCTGGAAGTGTTGGCAATGTAAAAAGTGCATGGGATTCTTTCAGAAGACCAGGATATTATCATTATGTGAGAATGAAGACATTTTAGCAGAAAAACGTGCCGAACTGCCTTGTCAAATACCGCTAAAAGCAGATCAAATTCCAGCTTTTGTATAGCGCCCCTAAGTTCCTGTGTCGGTCCTGGTGGTGTAGTGATAACCATACTTGCCTCCTAAACCCAACATTGCGGGTTCAATCCTGTCCAGAGTCGACGGATTTTTTTCGGGCGTAAAACTCCTAAGTATGCCTTCCTTCGGAAGTAAAGCCGTGGGTCCCGTGTCGTACATTTACGGCACGATAAAGAACCTGAAGTCTGAAAGATGGGGCCTCTGAGCAAAATTTGTCGGCCGTTTCACCCACTGAATTGAATGGGACGCTGATGACCTGTGATGTTAAAGAGCGTCAAAAAAATAAAAAGTAAATAAATAAAAATAAAAACTAAGTTCCTGTGAGATTACATGCAATTGTGTTAAATTTATTTTATATCAATATGATATAATACTTTTTATATTAGCATATATATGTCCATATTAGAAGTTTTTAATGCATACGTATTAGGGATTATTAGAGCATAAAATTTCGGTCCCTATTCATCTTCAAACAAGATTTAGCGAAGTATATTCAGAAAGATCAATACAACTCATACAACCGTATACAGAATTGTCCGCAAATTTGAGTAAAAGCGAATATTGTTAAATAATTACAAATGCTCAACCAAGAGAAGAAAATGAGAATTCTTTTAATACTTAAGCCTCCGTAAATGGAAGTTTAAGATCAATGGCTAACAGGTATGAAATGTACCAGACAATACCTTTAAAAAACTGAACCCACTGTTATAAATATTATTGACACCAAAATACAGGTGAATTCTGCTTTCAAATTATGGAAATACCTAACGAAGATGAAGGATATCTGAAGAATATTTGTTATATCAATGAATGCACATTTACATTACATTAAATAATGAACTCTCAAATGTGAGCTTCTTAAAATTTGCATTATTTTATACAGGTAAAAACCCAATTTCCACAGAAAACCAATGTTTTGGTGGGTATCACATTTTTGTCAGCACATCATTGGTTCATTTTCTTCTTGATGAGAAATTAGAAACTTTCTAGTATCTACTGCTGGATCCTTGCGGCCAACAGTGACAAGAGAAAAAGTTGGTTATAATGTAAAAACATTGTTAAAAGACATTTTTTAAAAACGAAATCACTGGTTCATTTTTTTGAATGGCGTACACAAGCACCTGATCCTTGTCTAAATTAATTTTTCCTCTTGGGCCACATAAAATCAAAATTCTGATTAGAGATTTGAACTTTTAGACCAATTGAAAAACGCAATTCAGATAAAATGCGAGGGTATGCAAATAAAAAGCTAGCAAACGTCAGTCGAGAATTTTACCATATACTGGGTTGCTGTTTAAATGCAGGAAGAGGGCATTTTTGAGCAATTATTGTAACTTGGCATAAATTGTGTAAACCGTTTGTTTGTGTTTTTAAAAAAGTCCATGCAGTTAATACGTTCAGAACAGCTTTTATTTTGTAGTATTATAAGTATTAAATAAATCAATGAAGAATTATAAACTATTGCCTTATTAAAAAAGAATGAGTTTTAGGGCCTATTGCAACTGTAAACCATCACAAATCAGTGTGCAAATACATTGTTTCTGTAAAGATAAAATATTATGACAATTATGCAATAAAAATATAAAATATTGTTCTTTAAACAATTGTAATGAAGTTTTCTAACAAAATAGTTAGCGGAACAAAATTTTGGTAGTTTTAACGTTCATAATCCATTCATTCATCTAGAGAGAGAGAGAGTTAATTTCGAATTTCTTCATTAGACGTATCCACTGGTATCAGTCTGTATTCTAAAACTGATATTAAACATTTCATCTGTTTGGAATTTGATTTGTTTATTTACGGACGCTCTTTAACATCTGATGTCATCAGCGTCCCATTCTATTCAGGGCGTGAAACGGGCGACAAATTTTGCTCAGAGGTCTCTTCTTTCAGGCTTGAGGTTCTTTTTCGTGCCGTAAATGTACGACACGGGACCCACGGCTTTACTTCCCTTCCGAAGGAAGCCCTACTTAGGATTTTTACGCCCGAAAAAGTACATTGATTCTGGTCGGGTTTGAACCCGCGTTTAGAAGGCAAGTATGCACTCCATCTGTATATCTTCTATCCTTTTTCTAATCTTTTCATAACTGTTTTTTTTTCTAACTTTTATCTTGGGCCACATAAATACTCACATGTATAAATTTTGTGTTATCTTTATCTTCATCCAGTCATGATTTACCTACAAGTTATTAAAATTCATACCCTTTACTAAATGTTTGTTTCTTAATATGACCATAAAATGCAATTCCTTTGTTTTAGATACTGACAATTCCATATGCTGCATTATTTTGTGTAAATATATATTTAGATCATCATATAATACTCATTGTCATGTCTTTTATTTTCAAAGTGAAAGTGCTTGATAATTTATATACGCATTAAAGAGCGTTGATAACGGGGGAGGGGATATCCTGTCTCAGTCTTCGATTGATTAACTTTACATTTCTGCATTCACCCGCACTATATTATTATCCGCGTATAGAAGCATACTAAATGCATAATTTGGTAGTTCTCTGTTTACTATCATAGACTATAAAGTGTTAAGTTTATTTTATGAAACACTTTTACGTGTGTTAGTAAATTAAACTTGCTCACTTACATTTTAGAACTGCTGTGCCTTTTTATGTATTGGCAATACTGGCCCTATCTTCCAATCGCGAACAATACTTCCAACATAAACTTAATACCTTTGTTTTACATTTAGAGGGCCAAATTTTACAAGTTCTACGTTTGAATCATCACTTCCGGGTCATTTTATTTTTGTTCTTAAATTTATTGAGTACATATTGCAATTCTTAAATTTACTTACTCAATCTATACTTTCATCATTTTTGCTAATCAAACATTTTTTCTTTTTCTTTATTTCTCCTTAAGTATTTGTAAAATAGTTTCCGTTCTTTTCTATGATTGACTTTATTAATAGTGTCACTACCTAATTAGAAGCTAATCGCTTATTATTCATCCGCCACCCATTATACAATACGCGGCCGGACAAGGGGATAGTTACATTATTTATCTGTGAAAATAATCTCCATCCCTAACAAGAATTTAATGAAATCAAGGAAATAATGGATCGAGGTAATCCCTGAAAACAAAAGCACGTATAATGTAGCTATATCATTTTACTAACATAAGTACTAATAGCTAAACTCTAGTTGGCTGTCGTTAAGATGGCCCATCCCGAAGCCGACTGTGCAGCGCCCTCTCTCCTCCACCTCCCGAGCTGGACTCCCTGAGAAAACCGTTGGAATCCACACATTCCCATTCAGAGTATGCGCAGAGCTAGTCTTTCCCCGAGTTCAAACATGTAACCCTCACATGGAACAGCGAAACTCAACCGCCTATTATACGTACGCTACAATATATGAATTCTCGTTACATTGTCAACCCCCATATGTTACAATAGTTTATCTTTTTGTGTTCATTTCAGATTTTTGACTATTTTATAAGATATATTGGTTTACCATAAATATGAATTCTAGTTCTGCTGGTTGTTTATACCAGCTTTCTCTGTTAAATCTTTTTGTACTATAACTCGAAGTTTTTTACAAGTTATTAAATTTTTATCTTTTTGTCAGTTCAGGTATCTCATATTTATTTTTACTTTTGAGTAATAAGATTCATGAATTGCATTTCTTTTGACTGTAATTGTTTTTTCTTTTTTCCTGCCGATGTTGTAATTAATTTTTTCCCGTTCTCTTTTTGGAATTTAATATGTTCCCTATTGTCAACACTGGAAAGAACTTGTGTTGATTGTGATTGTAGCGGAAGATAGCGCGCGGCACCTGTTGTTATAACTGCAACAAAATGATGATTGTGGTCGTGCGCTTGCTGTTGATGCTTTCGTGCATTTTCATGCGATATTTTATTATAAGTGTGGTTTGAGCCAACTAGAATACCTACAAGAATTACAGAATGATGCTTTACACTAACTGTTTGTAGAGCTAAATCGCGAAAATATAGCCTTGAAAGACGAGGAGCACAGGGAGTGTCGAGCAATAGCACTCACTGTGTAGAAGCCATAGTGAAGAACGATCCAAGAGACGGAAGATAGCGAAGCTTCTAAACGTTTCATTCGCCATAGATGTCAGAAAATGTGCACAAATATTTTTGTGTGAGAGAACTTTGTATCCATACGTACCCCACAACCTCACAGATGAACAAAATGCAGCAAGATTGAGAAATGAACAAGGCAGCTCTCGACTTGTCCAGTGTTCACAGGTGACGAAAGCTGGGAGTACCAGCGTGACCCGCAATCAAAGAGGTAAATGGCGTACTGTTCTTTACGAACATTCAAATCTACAGTTATAACTAAATGATTTATTCATGACTACAATATCTAATTAATTTTTTATTTACGTTTGCTAATTTTCCTGGAGTAAATTCTACTTACTCATCGAGTGACAATGATAAGGACTCATGCTCAGAGGTCGCTATGGTACTGTATACATCCTGGAAAACAGCTCTCAGAAGCTGTCTAAGTAAAGCTAATAATCTATAAAAGTTGCAGTATGCGAAATGCATTGTGACAACAGTACAGCTCTGTTATGTTAGTTACGGAGATGAAAAAGTATTAAAAGTTATGGAAAGTTCTGCAGTGATTTTTAATGCGCCTAATTGTATCGCCTGTGAACTTTAGATATTCTCACTGTTCGGCAGCATTGCGTCATAATCATTGTTATTGCTGTTGTTATCATCATTTTATTTATTTGTTTATTTTAGGTGCACTCTGCTTAAACAAATTCTTGCTTTTTGAATTACTGGTGTTTGGAGCTAACTACTGTATCCTTCTCGTTTGCGGTGCTTTCGAATGCTCTCCATTATCGTCATTTATCGACTTCTTTAGTGTCCAAGATTTTCAGTTTTCTACGTTCGTTTTCTTATTTGTTGATCTTTCATTCGAAATTAAAATCAGTCTTTAGAGGAATGCCATGTCTTTCAACGTCAAAACCAAATACCTTCACATTCCGGTGTCTCACATTGTCTTTGAGGATTGTGCTCGAACAGTCAAAAAAATTAGACAAGTATTATAGCTTTTGCAATTAACACATAATTAATTAGGTTAAAATATATTTAATCAGGTCGAAATGTATTTAATCAGTTTGACATATATTTATTAGGTTGAAATGTAATTAGGTTGACATGTATTTTATCAGGTTGAAATGTATTTAAATAAGAAACGCATTAATTCAAATTTAGATTTAGGTTGCATTTAATTAGATTGAAATATATTTAATTAGATTACATATATTTTATTGCATTGTAACGTATTTAATGAGATTGAAATGTATTTCAATAGGAAAGTTGTTTAATTAGATTGAAAGTTATTTAATTAGATTGGTATATATATATATATATATATATATATATATAAATTAACACTAATAATAAAAGTAGATAAAGATAAAACACAGAGAAAGAGTCACACTTGAAACTGCTATATTTCGAACTACTGCGAGTTCTTCAATGGCAAGAATATTACATTGATGCATTTAATTAGATTTACATGCATTATATTAGAATGAAATGTATTTAATTAGATTGACATGTACATTATTAGATTTATGTATTTAATTGTATTGAGATGTATTTTATTATTTTGAAATGTAATTAATTAGATTGACAGGCATTTAAATAAGAAAGGTATTTTATTTAAATTAAAATGTATTTAATTAGATTAACAAGCATTTTATTACGTTGAATTATATTTATTTAAATTTAAATGTATTTAATTATATTGGCATGTATTTAATTAGATTGAAGCATTTATTTAAATATGTTGAAATAAATTTATTACGAATTTTTTATGGACGCTCTTTAACATCTCACGTCATCAGCGTATGTAGTTAGGATGAAATGTATTTATTCAGGTTGAAATGCATTGAATTGGGTTGACAAATACTTAATTAGGTTGGCGTATATGCCATGTATATATTTAAGTTCACAAATATTTAATTACATTGAAATATATTTAATATGTGGAAATGTGTTAAATTGTCAGCGTATATTTTATCAGGTTAACATGCATTTATTAGGTTGACTTGTATTTAATTACGTTGTAATGTATTTAATTAGGATGAAATTTAGTTAATCAAGTTGAGTGTTAATTATATTGGCATGTATCACTGTAAGTAAAAACTGTAAATATTGTAAGTTCACCATTTCACCACTGCCACTGGGTGTAAGCTCAGTTGCGGATTGACTAAATACACACATACACGTAAACATTATACGGGAATAGGTCAAAAAGTTTTTTTTTCTGGTTTTTTATGTGAATGGTTTAAAAAAATCTAGATAAAAAGTTCGTTTTATTTAAACATTATTTATTAATTTTTCTATAAAATTGCTGCAAGAGCTTATCATACCATGAAAAAAGTGACTTACTGCTCTTAAGACATTTTAGTGTTTTAAACAGATGAAAGTAAATTATGGATGGGGAACAAGTTGTCTAACAGTATAATTGTTTCATTTTCTACATCTCTTCTTCTTTCTGATCCCCTTATGTGCTGTCACAGCGAGATTTCCACTGCGAACTCCTCCCAACTCCTGGTTTCACATCTTCGAATGTTTTTCGCGGTACCCCTTTCAGCCTTCTTCTTTCTGAACTATTTCTGCTGTAGTTTTCTTACCTCATGATGTCTTGTTATTAGAAGTTTTGACTCAGTTCATCTCTAATGCTCTCAATACGAACTCAGTTCAGCCTCTTCTCAGCATTTTCATCTTCTGATGTCCTGGCACACCGACCAGCTTTTGCTTCCTTAAAGGAGAGCAGATTAATCTTTCCTCGATAGATTTATAGCTTTGTCTTCCTTGCCACTTCTGGAATTCACATACATTGGGATGGGTACGGCATCTGCTATCGGAGTACACAATTCTAAGTACTACATCTAAGAGTTAAAGTTCCCGAATCCTGTTTCGCTGATAGTTACAAAGGTTTTGTTGGCAACACTATTGAGATAGCTAAAATTACAGTGTATTTGATAATAAATGAATTAATTTGTATTTACCTTTTTGTTAGGCATTTTGCAGATTGTAAGCTGCGCACCTTTACCAGAACGTACAAAGATGCCCAAGCGAATCTTGTATAGCACATGTGTAACGTAAGCAGATTTTTGCGACATCGCCTTTTTAAAAGAAATTTCATAAGTCAACTTGTTAAATGATAAGCATTGATTCAATTCCGATCCTGAACAAGTTTCCGCTCATTCATACAAGGCTAATGCCAGGTAGCTTCAGCTGTGGGTATTTTGCTAATTCGTTTTTGCCTCCGTTTATTCCGTCCTACATCCGTAGCACACCAGAGAGCCGGCCGGCGCAGAGTTTTAAATTAAGGCGTACTTCCCAGCAACACTTTTAAGAACGCGTATACTTTGTTTAGATGCCACATTTCCTTTCTTGGAGACCTTCGTTATAACAGTATGCTGTAAGGATGTACGCTTTTGCCTAAATTACGGTTCAAGCCGGTTACCTGGTATATCATTGGGTTTGGGACGTTGAAACAAATATAATAAAAAGTTGCGGCATCTTTATGGCCATATTATAAGAGCTCCGATATCCATAATTACCAATTATTCTATATTGCACTAAGTTTGTATTTTATGTTTAAAAGAATGTCTTAATAGGTTCTGTCCCATACGCTAAAATATAATATTTGTTTTCCTGCAAAGACGTTTTATTTATGCATTATTTGGTTGTCAAAATTTATTGATACTACCAAAGAACATACAAAGTTACAAAAGTTATATATCTTGACAGTGCTTTATTTATTTGTATTAACGCGAGTGCCAAACAATCGGCATATAATATATTGTGTATGGTTATAGAAACAGTCCTCATTTTAATAGCAATTGATACATGCCTCTTGAATTACATCATCCTCAATGGCAACAATAACTTTTGCTGTCTTTGGATATACGTCATCAACGCTAGCTTTGTAATGACCCTTGCCTTGGGGTTATCAATGGTGATATAGCCATCATTGTAATGACCCGTGCCTTTGGAGTTATGTCATCAATGGTGATAACACTACCGTTGTAATGACACCTGCCTTTGGAGTTATGTAATCATCAATGGTGATAAGGGCATCATTGTTATGACCCTTGCCTTTGGAGTTATGTCATCATCAACGGATATAAGGCCATCATTGTATGAACTTTTTCTTTGGAGTTATGTCATATCAACGGCGGTAAGGACATTATTGTAACGAGCCTTGCCTTTGAAATTATGTCATCATCAACGGTGATAAGGCAATCATTGTAATGACCCTTGCCTTTGGAGTTATGTCACCAATTGTGATAACACTATCATTGTAATGACACCTGTCTCTGGAGTTAGGTCATCATCAACGGCGATGTCGGTCCTGGTGGTGTAGTGGTTACCATACTTGCCTCCTATACCCAAGATCGCGGGTTCGAACCCGGCCAGGATCGATGGATTTTTTCGGGCGTAAAAATCCTAAGTATGGTCTTCCTTCGGAAGGGAAGTAAAGCCGTGGGTCCCGTGTCGTACATTTACGGCACGATAAAGAACCTCAAGTCTGAAAGAGAGGCCTCTGAGCAAAATTTGTCGGCCGTTTCACGCCCTGATGTGAATGGGACGCTGATGACCTGAGATGTTAAAGAGCGAGCGTCCATAAATAAAGCAATCAAAAAAAAAAAATCAACGGCAATAAGGGCATCATTGTAATGAGCCTTGCCTTTGGAATTATGTCATCAACAGCGATAACTTGTCATTATGACACTTGCCTTTGAGGTTATATCATCATCCACGTTGACCCCTTTCCCAGTTTATCATATCATCAGTCTCCACCGCCTGTGATGCTCAAAAGGGCTTTAAATATCATTTAAAATCTATGGTGATAACGCTGTCATTGTAATGACACTTGTCCCTAAAACTATGTCTCAAGATCAATGACAACGTGTAACAACACTTGCCCATGGAGTTTGTAGTTAGTGTAAATGCTAACAATTTTTAACTTATTATTCAGCAGTGGAGCGCCAACACAGCGATTTCTAGCGACTATAAAATAAAAGAAGTAAAATTTCCACTGGGAACCGAAAACTACTGATACATTAAAATGCATGAATCACAATATTACTCGGATTCCCGTTCTTCCTTGCGTACGTGTCCTACATCCTGACATCTGAAAACGAGAATATTTATGCACGTAAACATGCTCTTTTAATGCCCGGTACGTAGTAACTGAACAGCAACACTGAGTAGAATACAAATGTGTTACATTGTTTGGTCATTTAAACGGTAAAAACACAATAAGCAAAATGTTTTTGTTTCATTGGAATTTGGCCTGTGTGCTGAGAAGCAACGGCTATTGTTCCTGAAAATGTTCGCTAGGCAGATTTTGAACTCCCCCCCCCCCCCTCTCTCTAATTCAATTAAAACAGCAGATGCAAGAGTTGCGAATGTTATTCTATAGAAGTTACAGATGTCAGACAAATAACATGTGGGGACCATCCATCTTCTTTAACGTTGCGATGAACGGTGCAGCATCCGCTGTGTTCAAAGGCTGAAGACTGTAATCAGAACGTCGGACCGCGCCTGGCTCTCCCTGGGGGCTTGCTCTCCTCAAACGCCTGCAAATTGCTCATTTGGGTGAGTCCTCTCCTCGCTTTCCCAACCCCTTCCGCCTACTCCAGGGATGGTCAATTCTGGTGGAGTAAGTTAACGTTCCCTTCACCTATTTTAACTAAAAAAAATGCTCTGGGGATTCATGTACAAAACCCTTTTGTTAACGAAAATCCCATTGAACAATCTAAAGCCATGCACAGCAGTAGCAGGAAACTGAATTACAATAGGTAACAATGTTGCCTTCCTTAATCCCTCTCGTTCTCAAAACCAGCAGGACAAGCAAAATTACAACTGTTTCGTTGAACAGCCTTTGATTTAAGCAGTCAACTAACCACTTATTGCACAGTAATACTAAGTGGCCCACGAAACACCAGCCCGAAATCATCTCACAGCAGCTCTGAACTGCTAAGGCATTATTACCATCGGGTTAATTCATTACTATGTGCAGTTATGAATTCGTAACTCTATTACTTTGTGCTTAATTTCTTCAATGTTGCCAGCTGTATAGTAATATGAATAGTGCGACATACAGGTGTCCCCGAATCGTCGTCCACTGCTTGAAGTTATATCTCGTGTTTATGCATGGCGCACCGGTAATGTTGGTTGCATATTACAGGTGTTTCAGTGGCGGTGCAAATAATATTCCGTTACAAGTTGTGACTCTTTAAGTGTCCTATGATCTGACAGGGTGAGCCAATCCGCGCCTCTCTTAGAGACCTCCTCTACCAGATGTGGTGTGTACTACAGGCAGTTCAAATAATGTAGGGCATTCCATGGAGTTACTAATGTCTCATCCCTAACGTTTATTTTCTCGTAAGAATAAATACGTTTTAAAAATTGCAGTCGCCCCGGTATTCCACGTATATCTGCAGTGTTGCGATGAAACTGGTTACCAGTTTAAGGGTCAATGTCTTCGGATCTGACAGCAAAGATATCTGTGGTGGTGTTTGCATAGTTTAGTATGTTTTTTCCTGATTACTGCCAAAATGTGACTACACCATGTAATGTATCAAAATTAACGGAGGTTTTGCAATAAACTGACTGCATTAATCCTTTACTGCTACAGTACAAAAATATCACATCTGGTGGAGGAGGTCTCTAAGAGAGGCGCGGATTGGCTCACCCTGTCAGATCATAGGACAATTTCATTCAGTAATCCCTTGCTTACGTACTGCTTGCACTCGTTATTTTCCATTGTCGAGTAGCAGTTGTTTTGTATATACTTATTTTATTTAGTTAGCAACAGTTTTAGTATGATCTGAGAATTGAATAGTTGATCGGGCCCCCTGTCAAATGTTTCTAGATCCGCACCTGCTCTAAGACCACTGAAATTTCAATTTAAATTATAAACAAATATAACAATGTGATTTATTTTCAACTGCTACACTATATTAATATCTTCATTAATGAACACTATTTGACTTAAGATTAGATAATATTGATTTAAAATATGAATTTTGATAGTTTTTGAAATTCTGAATTGTTTCAAGTAAAATAATCAGTTTTAGTCTTTTTTCAGAAAGGATTTTGCAAACTTTTTAGAACACTGTAGGCAAATCGTACGCTGGCACCTGTAACAAGGGCATCTTGTTTTCCTCTTCAGCTTCGGGGGACACATGTTTTCTGTTTTCAAAAACCCCTTCTTCAGCATCTCTCGATTCACTTTCCTCAGGAAGTCTCAAAATTTTCCTGAGGTTTACTTTCAATTCTTGGAGCATGCCGTACGAAAGCATTCCTCTTCATACCAGTAAGATCGTAAGTAAATAAACCCATTTGATAAAGCTGTATACTATATGTTTCATTACAGCTTAACATACTGTAAAATACATATGACCAGTCATTATGTACCACCAATTTGTAAAATACTCTCTTTTCCTCGGCAATTTTGTAATTATCTGCGACTACACTAGAGTGATTAGCATCGGTAATAAGTTATTCCATGTATGACACGCTACAACTATTGCTCACAAGTAATGGTCTGTTTTGCATGGTCAAATTCTTACAAGAGTTCTTCATCAACTTTGTTTGCTTCACCATTAATTTAGTGTGAGAAATTGATTCTCTTTTGGAATCGATATAGCCAACCATCAAATAACTGAAGTCTTGAACGCTAAAAATCATGACAGCTTTGTTTGCTTTTAAGAATATCTAATGAGCGAAACGTTGAAAAAGTTGAACTTAAGGTTAAAGGGATGGGGGAGTCAAAAATCATATTTTGTCGTTTGTACCATTTTAACACTTGGAATTTTCTGCTTATTTTGATATTATTTTCATTGAGGTTCCTTGTTTATAAGCACTTTAAATTATTTTTTATTGATGTCACTGCAGAAGCCCTTTTTTCTTTCTTTCTTTCTTTCTTTCTTTTTTTTTCCGTGAGCACTTGTTCAGTTAAAAGTCTATATCTCAGGAACTATTTGCTCCAGAAGGCTAAAGTTTGTCTTTAATGATAGAAAAAGTTGCATTTTATAAATTAGAGCGTTTGTTTCCATGACATCATTCTTTGTTATTTGACAATGTTGGAGAGTTTTAGCTAGTGTTTCCCTCAAAGAGCTAGTTTTTCTATAAAAATATTTTGGTTGCAATTATTGAAAAAATACATTTTTTGCATGATTCCCATTTTTTTAGGATCTGTATAAGCTATCACTTTGAAGTGTTTACCACTTATTCATGATATTATTGTGATGATGTGAATCTATTATGGTAGAGCTAGTACAAAATATGACAATGTAAAAAAGTAAAATGTTGAAAAAAAAAAGAAAGAAAAAAGCTAATAATTGGAAATGATTTATAAATTTCTTCAGAGTCCTGGTATAGTGGTGAAAATAGATCAGCAAATTTCAATTATGTGCATCTATATGCTGTAAACTTTTCATTCGATTAGCTTTAATAGTCCTTGAGAAAACGGACCTGAAGTTGGTAAATATAATATTGCAAGGATAGGTCTTTAATAATCCCCTTAAAATACTATGTTTTTCAAATGCACACCAAATGTATTGATCTTAAAGGTAGGCTATTCTTATATATCAGTATTGGTCATTATGGTTATAAAAAAGTTAGTTTAAAATGTTTTTGTTTAACAAAATAAATTTATTTTTATTTCTATACAATACCAATAAGCTCACAATAGTCATACATACTTCTTTAAATGGTCTTGGATATTAATAAACCTTTGCACTTAGGTTTGTAAAATTTTAAAATAGTTTTTAATACGTATATCTGAGAAATTTATATTTAACAAACCAATAAATAAATACATGATTGAGAGCTACCAACCATAAAATCCAATGAAAGCTTTATTCATTATACATCTGTGACCCTGTACACCAATCTTTACTTGTATTAGCTAAAACTTCTCCACAAGAAATATTTTATAGGAATGAACGTGCTTGAATGCCAAAGAGCAATGAAACAAAATTCAACATGTTCTTACCTAATTCACATTAAAAGGTACTAGCACATGCGAAGCGTGACTTTTGCTTAGAAAGACTGAGACAGTGCTTCAATGCATCATAGTGTACTTCTTCTATAGTCTTTAGCTTTGTCTGTCTCCTCTCTCTTGGCTATGTCTCCATTCTTACTTCTTTAGGTTAGCTGAATAATAATCGCTCCGGCAAACAAAAACATTTCATTTTGTACGTGTTTTAAAACTTCATTATGGGAGAATTATTCAAAACATGCATTTATTGTTGCCAAAGAAACAAACAGTAAAATGCTCATCAATAAAGAAATTTAATGGCAAAGTACAATAAACCAAGTGACTTGTTCAATTTACACATTAAATAAATCTAATGGACAAGCACAACAAGTATAGTAATATAAAACAATGATATCACGCTTACCGTGCGATTAGTGATGCTTTCCTCCGTGGCGCGGGGTTTTTCCCATGAGCGAATCCCCACCCGTTTGCCTCGCCATGGAGGAGTTAGCAAGCCTGCTTGCTTGCTTGCTTGTTGACCTTGCTGACAGTCGCAGTCTTAGCGTAACTGTTCCTGGGTGTGTGCTGTGTTGTTTGTTTCTTAATTCGACAGTATACATAAAGCATATTTACCTCGTGTGTTTACAACGGCACAGGTGCCTTTATGTGTGTTTCATAAGTGTTAAACTCAGTAGTGAAAGACTAATAGGACCAATTTTTAGTTTACTGCTGATTTTGTTACTTATGTGAATACCATACTAACCCCCCCTTTTTTTACAGAGAATTAATGAATATTGAACGTGATTATCCATTTTTTTTTCAACAGAGCTCTGTCTCCACTCACATTGCGAAAAATCCCTTGAGAGCAATTCACAAGACCAAGTTATTAGTAGGGATTTGCGGCTCCCTTGTTCCCTCACTTTAACAGTATGCTATTATCATTGGGGTAAATAAAAAATGCCGTGTATCAGACGAGCCCGCATGCCATACAAGAAGTTAAACATAATATTCGTCAAAAATTTGTCCGGATTTCTTAAAATGAACTACGAGTGATGAATAATTTCCTAGAGATGCTAAAAGTGTGTGGAAAATGAAGGCGAGCAGTTTCAACCCTCATTCGATAATTTGATAAGCGGTTGGTTTGCTTTATTGTCTTAACCTGCCGCTAATCACCGAAACCCAGCTGGCCGGCTAACCGGCTAACGAGCGGCGCGCCCGCTCATAGGCAAAACACTATGGTGGCAAACTAAACTGATCGCACGGTATTTACACAAGCTGAAAATTGCTTTTCAAGCCTCTGGTCTGATCAAAGCAAAAATACGAAAAGATACGCTGCATACTTTTGAAAATAAATTAACGTTAAGAAAGAATGTATAATTCTGTGCCACATTCGTGTATTTGTTACTTGAGTAGCCTCCACTGATAAGAAGGATTGCAAGCTCAAAAGGTAATCAGCGCCAGGAAAGGCAAACACAATCGCCCGACATGTGAACTCGAGCCTTTGACGTCACATCAGTCTTTCATTTGCTTGCAGCACACTGCCAAATGATACAGAAGGGAACAACTCCTGCAACGCCATCTTGATTGCCAATTTATTCCTCCCCTTTCTTTTACTTTTCTCGTTCCTTCACGGAGCTTCCAGTTTCCCTTTGCCCGCAGCATTTCCCCGCTTCATTTTCGCTTTCCTCGCTCAACACGGCAAAGAACAAGTGCTTCTTTACCCCCTGATGTTTTTAGTCTACCTTACTCCTTTCTAAAGCCCACTTTCCCTCAACGAATTAGAGGCTGCTGGTGTTTCCTTTTATAACTTGCAGTGCATGCCTATGTAAAAAACCACTCGAGTCAAGACAAACAGAATGTAAATCTTCCAAAACGTTGAATGGAATTGGTAATAATAACTCGAAAGAGCGTGGAATATGCCGGTGCCTTAAGCATCCTGGAATTTGCCAAATTAGGATGAGGGGTGCTCGGGAAAAATAGCTGACCCAAACGGAACCATATCCGAGCTTGTCAATTATGTCTGAATCACATGCATACTGCAGAAATGCTTTACAGGACACTACAAATGAGGCCGAAGAATAGAAAAACTACTTGTTTCATATTCTAACGGTTTACTTATTCATTAAAAATAGACAAAATATATGCATACACATATTTTAAGAGTAATCTTATTTTTAGAAAAAATTTAAACTGAAATTTACAAATTTTCTATCAACTGAGCTGTTACATCGCACCGTTTGGATCAGTAACTTCAAGTAAATTTTAGTCTTATCAAGTCATGTCAGAGTTATATGCACTAGAAATCCTTAAATGTACACCTAAAAACCAAATGCTGCTTACATATGCACTAAAAGCTTAAGCGTCTACTTAATAGTATTTTTCATAGTCCAACTTATATCTCCTGTCCGTAAAAATAAACTTGTGTATATAAAATGCCCTGTCCAGGTCACACGGAATTGTAGTAACAAGAAGCTAGAACCAACTTCATATTGCTGTAATATTCTTGAAGAAAATTCAAACTACGTGACTAGGAATTCTGGTTCAAGTATGAACTTCTAGGAGACGAGTGTTGAATTGGTTTAATTCATTCTGAGGAATTATGTAGGAGTCAAACTCAACGAAAGTGATGTACTATGTTATAAGTATCATGTAAGATAATATCAATGTCGACGTGTGGTAAAATTACTCCTGCTGCAAGCTAAAGCAATATAAAATGATTAATTAAATCATAAAAATTAAATTTAATATCCTTCAAACAATAACATATTCTAAATTTAGGATAAGGGCAATTTCTATATCAAAGATTAAAAAGATAATAGCAATTTAAAAGGACTGTATTAAAAACGGTAGTCGAGATGAGTTGAAAGGGTCAAACACGTCAAAAATCCTCTTTATACTAACAGTATTAAGAGGTATTTTGATTTCCTTATTCTCTAATTCATTTTTGACCCTACAGGAGAAAATGACCCCATTTTATATAATATTTTCTGATTTATTGGCTCAAATAAAATCTTTTAATAATAATAATAATAATAATAATAATAATAATAATAATAATAATAATAATAATAATACGCTTATTACACCAACATTAATAAAATAAATTTTTATTAAACTATATAGGATCTTCTCGTCCCTTAATTACTTTACTTTAAGTCAATTATATTTAATAGTAGGGATTTTGTCTTTAGGATTTTTGATTTACCACTTTCATTTATTATTGCACGCTTTGTTTAACGATTTTCGGATATATATTTATATGAGCTTTTTTTCTTGTTTTGGTGTGAGGAACTCGTCACCTAAGCTTGTAACAGCATTTCCGAAACATCATTTATTTGATATCCTTTCCCAATATATCATTTCATCTCATGTATCATCAGTGTCCACCGCCTGTGGTGCCTCAGTAGTAAAAACGGGGGTTAAACACTACTAAAAAGATCATTTATTTGTCTTAATAAAATGCTATTTTCATTAAACCCGTCATATATTCGTAAATTTTAATCTTATCGATGGACGGCTATATTTTAAAAAGCATTAGGTTCGGAAAAAGATTATCTTTAGAATGAGGTATTATTCATATTTCTATTTTTAGGAGTACAAGATCCGTGTCTCTATAAAATATAATTTTAATAAAATGTTGTAATCTTTGTATTAAAGTTATTTCGTGTCCATACATTAAAAATATGACAAATGAAACAGAACAAGCCAAAGTGAGTAAAGCACGACAGAATTCAGTCGCCTGAGTTATATCCATTCTTTTCTTGACTGGCAGGAGCCACGACTTGATATGTTGTACTCGCATAACTGCCCTATATGTGCGGCGAAAGAATATGGGGAACATATTCTGGCGTACAGCAAGGGGACGGAAGAATGGAGAAAGTTATATCTACTGGCCCCGTTTGTTAACGGAGGGAGAGGGTAGTGGCAGTGTTGGACTTTGCTGGCAGATAGGAAGAAGGAGGAGGGAGTAGTAAATTTTTGACAAAGTGAGACAGTTCAGATCGGGAAGAGGCAGACAGCAGAGAAAGGAGGGGATATGGGAACATGTATAATTATTTTTCGTAATTAATTGTACATATACGAAGTGTGAGGGAGTGTAAATTATTTACTTTTGTATTGTTTTCTTTTATTTTCTATTTATTTTATTTATATATTCAAAAAGTTAAACGTTGCTTTTTGCAATTTCATGTATTTCCAAGTGTATTGGAAAAGCACCTATGTGACAGATTTGTACAGCATGACTTCACTATCACTACATTCAGTAAGGCAAGTGAGTCAGGATAATGCTTGACGAAGCACAAACCTTTATCTAATAACTAAGACTATAATTTGTTCATCGTAACTTTATAGTAAAACATAATTCCGCGTTATTGCCTCTAGAATTTCTCTCTACACTGAAATGACTGTAAACTTGGTCGATTTCATCAACAGATTCCACACATCCTTTTGATTACCCAGCAGATTCTTTCGAGTCGTCTACCCTCGCAGACACTTCAATCGGTTAGGTATTTGAGTTTTGCTCGGTCCTGGAACTACGAAGTAACTGACTTCATACCATGAAGGACATTATTATTCTCTTAAACAGATCTAGAATCGAAGCAAGAAGCATTTCAAGGTTATTAGCAAGCTATGCGAAAGTGCCTCGTGTGTCCAAAAGTGACGCAGGCGAGGGCTGTGAGGCACATCAAAGAGTTTTCCAACTATCGATGTGTTATCTTTCCTTGAACTTCTTATGTAATTGTATAATAAACCGTCTGAATGCAAACTATTTAAAGATTGCAAAATAAGTTCATGTTTTATTCGCAAAAGTAGTTTATGGTGCTATGGGTCCTTACTGCTGCTATGTCCTCAATTTATAAATTGTGTCAAAAATGATGTTAACATAAATAAACGAAACTTTAGTTATAGATATACCAAGGCTAAAACATTAATTGATTAGATTCCTGAAGAATTACAACTAAAAAAAACGGATAATTGTAGGTAGGGCGAAACTATCTAAAACACGAAGGTAGTCCTGAAATAAACTGGCATTGTTTCATAGTGCTATTCGTAAGGGCAGAGCGGCGCCTTGGTTACATCAACGTAATCTGTGATTCAGTAAGCTTCCAGCATTGCTGGTGGGAGTATCGTAGTGCTCATTTAACCTCACAAAATTAATGCTTCAATTGAAAATCCCGCCAAACGCGATAAGATTTCTTTGTGAAAAACATGTCAGCAGCAAACATTGATCGTGAACTGTGTCCAATATACGGCCTAAACATTATGAGTGAAGGTGTTGTACGTCATGGATCCGATTTGTTAAAGATGGAAGAGCAAACATTTATCATGAAGCGAGAAATGGTAGACCTTCTGTAATTAGTGATGACGTGGCAAAGAAAATTGAAGGAAAAGTTCCTGAGAACCGTCAATTTGCGATCCGGAATATTGTGAATAATTTCCGAAATTTCTCCGACTCTTTGCACGGTTGTCACCAAAACATTAGGCTACCGGAATTTCTGTGATCGGTGGGTACCAAAAATTCTAACAGAGATCCTAAAAACCAAATGAATGGACTCTGCCCTAGAATTTCTTTCACTGTACAACAGGGAAGTAAAATATTTTTGAACAGAATATTGAGTGGCGACGAGACTTGGATGGCGAACGGGAACGCTGATACAAAAAAAAAAAAAAAAAAAAAAAAAGTCTATGACATGGTGCCAATCGGTTCTCCAAACAAGCCGAAGAAAGTCCATGTCAGCCTGAAAGGCTATGACCATCAAGTTTTGGGATGCTACGGGAATCTTGCTTGTCGAATTGTGAAAGTGGTAAGACTTCTGAAGTTTACTATGAGACTTTCAAAAAACTGAGAAGAGTCACCCAGAGCAAACCTCGCCGTTTGCTTACATTTGGCGTTGTGTTCTTGCATGACAATGTTTGCCCTCACAGAGTTAGGTGACCATAAAATCTTTTGAGGAAATTCAAATTGGACAGTTTACATCATCCCCTGTACAGCCCCGATTTGGCTCCACCTGATGTTCACCTATTCACTAACATGAACAGATGGCTAGGGGCCCAGCACTTTGAGATAATGAAGATCTTCAAAAACTGTGACAGATTGGCTGCATTCCCAGGCGGCCGAGTTTTATACATTTTCAAATTGGTGAAGCGCTATGATAAGTGATTGAATTTAAATTGCGATTATGTTGAAAAATAGTAGAAAGCTGTGGTTTTCAGATATATGTAATAAACTATTTGTATATATGCGCATTTTTATTTACCTACAGCCAATCGACAGTTAGTTGCCGAACCGCCCTCGTAATATGCCTTTGTAGCATACCTCAAATCTCAATCCTTGATGTTAGATACTATACCTCAGACATAAAAATAAAATGTTTCTAAAGAAGATACGTAAAATACTTGTCCACTCCCGAGATTTGGTCCGTTCTCGGAGAATCCATCTTGCAATTGGGCCAATCGTCATCTCGATTTGATAGTTGCAGATAGTGAACAACGATGATCACAATTTATTATAAATGAATTAAAATAATTAAAACAAAAAGCGAAATTATTGGAAATATTAGAATATTAGAAATACATAATATATCCGTAGAATCATAAAGGATTTTTAATGGAAAAATTAAGTTAGTAAAACAATAAACATCGAATTTTTTATTCTAGCGTGAAAATCCGCACAGAAAAAAAGTCGCTTTCCCTAATTCTTAGAGCATTTAAATTGGATTGGCAGGCACGGAGAAGAGCATTTCGGCACTTCAACCGTGCCCAATTGCTGGCCGTATGTGCCTACGCCCCCTTTCTGGAGAAAGGTGTGAGGTTAGAGATCCATGGGAGGTGAGGCAAGGACGTAGATGAAGTCCCTACCAGAGCCAGAATAAAAACCTTTCTAAAACGCAAACCACCGTCACATTGCACACAGCAGTAGCCCATCTCTCCCTTGCAATGGAGCCAACGGAATAACATGAGATGAAATGGAAGAGCGGAAAATCCGTGAAAAGAAATATCCATTCCAGCATTCGACTTAAAAACCAGGAGAAGCAAAAAATTAAAAATAAAAAATAAATAATAATAATAATAATAATAAAATCAAGGTAAGGATGACAGGCGCTAAAGTATTTGAACCCGGGACCTCTGGAATGCCAGTCCCAACCTTTTCAGTTGTGCCTTTGGTAAAAAGAGAGAAACAAAAAGTTCTCCGGAAACTTCCTTAACTGTGAAAACCTTGATACCAGCTCTAAACTTATTTATATGTTAAATTATATAGGGACATATTAGTTAAAGGAAAAAAGGGCTATAAACTAAAATATCAAATTACTTTAAATTAGTTGGTCCTGGTGGTGTAGTGGTAACTATACTTGCCTTCTAAAAGATCGCGGGTTCAATACTGTCCAGGATCGATGGATTTTTTTCGGGGGTAAAAATCCTAAGTATGGCTTCCTTCGGAAGGGAAGTAAAGCCGTGGGTCCCGTGTCATACATTTACGGCACGAAAAAAAACCTCAAGCCTGAAAGAAGAGGTCTCTGAGCAAAATTTACCGGCCGTTTCACTCCCTGAATTGAATGGGACGCTGATGACCTGAGATGTTAACCTCCATATATAAACCAAATCACTTTAAATTAGCACAATGACCTGCCAAAAAATAACGCAGGAGCCAATAACAGCATAATTCTTTTTGTTGGATTGATTTATTTATGGACGCTCTTTAACATCTCAGGTCATCAGCGTCCCATTCAACTCAGGGTGTGAAACGGGCGACAAAATTTGCTCAGAGGCCTCCCTTTCAGGCTTAGATTCTTTTTCGTGCCGTAAATGTACGACATGGGACCCACGGCTTTACTTCCCTTCCGAAGGAAGTCATACTTAGGATTTTTACGCCCGAAAAAATCCATCGGTCCTGGCCGGGTTCGAACCCGCGTTCTTGGGTGTAGGAGGCAAGTATGGTAACCACTACACCACCAGGACCGACAGCAGCATAATTCAATAAAATATAAAATAGTGTTAATGACTTAAAATAAATTATGAACTAATGAACGAGTATCGTAGAGTTTTCGCTTAGTTAGTTTTTTTTACTAAATTTTTAATAAGCAGGACACTTCGTGAACAAATATGGAGACAGAATTGCTTTTAATTAGAGAATGATGAACTGATGTTTGAAACAACTGCACCAGTGGGTGGTAGCCGTCAACATGTCCAGAGGTAATAGCCGCGATAAGCCGCTCATACCCATTATGAATCCTTAGCAAAGGAAAACGTTGACACATGCTTTTCCTTAACAAGGGGTCGTAATTAGATTTGCAAACGAGCTTACGACACCTGCGCGGCATTTTATGAGCTTACGCCCTTCCTTGTACACACAGAATACACAGCTTTAAAGTTTGCATGCTCTACTTGTCATTCACATGTAGCCTTCTGAAATTGACTCAATCCAACCACCAAATCTGCAGTACGTGTATGTGCTTCTGACTGGTGGTGTAGGAGAAAGAGCACCAGTATTTTCATCCACAGTACGTAACTGTAATTAGAGGCAGTAAACACTTCGTCCTCTACGGCGGCCATGTTCTGAATTTGCACCAAAAATCTTTGCAGTTGCAGTTGCAAATGTGCAGTGACACTGTCTAAATAAAACTTAAATGCTTATTAATTTTATATTCTAAATGTTTTGCATACATCATCATCAAACAGGATAGGCTAAATCAACCGTTTGTTTCAGAATTAGTCTTCCCAGAGCAGCCTGAATCTTGTCTTCCTTTCAGGTGATATTTTAAGGCTTGTTTACCTAATCTTCCTTGCATATGTTTATGTTGTTCTATTTTATTATTTATGTTAACAGATTTTGTTTTTTATAGTATCAACAGCAACATCCCCAAGAATTTCTTTGCAGCCATCTTGTTAACACTTGTATCCATGTACCAGTTCTCTTATCCTACATTAAAACTGTTTTTTTTAATTATGTTTAACGCCAGTTTTTCCTACTGAGGCACCATAGGCGGTGGACACTGATGGTACATGAGATGAAGTGATATATTGGGAAAGGATATTTTTTTTTAAGGAGGGAAGCGTTCCAGGCCTAAATATAAGGTACCTCCCCGGCTTGCGCCAGTTATGAGGACTGAGGAAAACCTGGAATAAACCTCAGTCAAGGAGGACGGTCCTGGTGGGATTCGAACTCCAGACCTCCCGTTCACGAGTCCGCGCCTTGACAACCTTGCCCCCCCCCCGTGGTGGTTACATTAAAACTATGAAGGAACACATACGGAAATGTAAATATAATATAATATGTATGTGCAATCATGATATGCTATTTGTATGTAGTCAGATGGGAAAAACTCTGGTGTTTTCTGTCGGTAGCTTGGAAAGCCAAAGAGGCCATAAAAATTTATACAAAAAGGGTAAGAGTAAACCCGAGGGTCGAATGAGGTGCCACTTTTAAAAGAACTGCCGTTAGAGAATTAATAAACACTTAAATTCTTTCGGGCTTTGAACCCGATAGGCGGTTGTACTGTTAACCTTTAAACCAGCCAATGTCAACAAGAATTTTAAACTTTCAGGGAAATTTGGGATGGTCTTTTTCGAAATACTAATCATTAAGTTGTATGCACTAGATCAAACTTGTCTATCTGTCCTGGAAGACTTGATGAAACCCGTTTGTTTTTTTGTTTTTTGTTTTTTTGACATCTTCAGAACCGCCTTCACCTTCACGACAGCCGTACCAAAACGCTCGTCCCACAGCTCGTTTTTGAGGTGGGGAAACACAAACCAGTCACACGGAGGTAGGTATAGGTTGGATGGAGGGCGGAACATACGTTCGATATTTTTTTGTGTCAAATGTTGGGGAACAACGTTGCAAACGTGATGCATTGTCATGGGCAAGGAGCAAATCAGATGGATGGAGCTCAGGGTGTTTTCGTCCAATGTGTTTGTCAAGGATGCGCAAAACAGTATTGCAAAACTCCCCATTAACCGTTGTTTGCGATCTGCTTAATGTTGACCAATCATTTCATGGTAGTCAAAGAACGAAATTACCATAGTCTTTCCTGCCAAAAGAACAACCTTGGCCTTTTTGGTGTTGGAGAACGAGGTGATTTTCAGTTTGAACTCGTTGTTACTTTTGAGATGTAATGACAAAGCCAGGTTTCATCACCTGTACTGATAAAACTCAGATATTCCTCACCATGCTCCACTACCAGGCGCTGAAGTTCCTGACACACACTCATTACGCACCCTGTTCTTGTTCAAGCGTCAGTAATCTCGACATCATCTGGTACAGATGTGTCTCATGTGTAAGCGATCGTGCAGAAGGGTGAACTAGCTGTCTTGAGAAATCTGTAACATCATATTTGCTAGTCTATCAACTGTTATTCGTCGATCTTTCCGAACAATGACAGGTTATGTTAATGGTGGTTTCGTTAATTGCATTGATTGGAACATCTGGACCGCCCTGCTTTGTTGTTGAATTACTAGTATAGTAGTAGTAGTAGTAGTAGTAGTAGTAGTAGTAGTAGTAGTAGTAGTAGTAGTAGTAGTAGTAGTAGTAGTAGTGGTGGTGATAGTAGTAGTAGTAGTAGTGGTAGTGTAGTAGTAGTGATAGTAGAAGTAGTGATAGCAGTAATAGTAGTAGTAGTAATAGTAGTAGTAGTAGTAGTAATAGTAGTAATAGTAGTAGTAATAGTGGTAGTAGTAGTAGTAGTAGTAGTAGTAGTAGTAGTAGTAGTAGTAGTAGTAGTAGTAGTAATAGTGTATTTATTTACAAGACATATTTTTAAAAATCTAATTCATCCATTTAGCACGGGTACTGGGACAGTAGGTGATTTCTCAATACACTAGAAAATACATTAAGCTACACAAGTTAATATTAACTATTAAGAGACAAGCAATATATATATATATATATATATAATTAAATAAAAATGGAAAAGAAAGCAATATAATAGAAAAATTTAAATACATAAATAAAATAAACAGAAAATAAAACAACACAAAATAAAATAACTTACACTCTCTAAAATATGAATACAAACATTTGTGACTAATGTTCCCCTACCGCTTTTCCCGGTTGTCTTCCCCTTACGATCTGAGCTGTCTCGCTCGCTTCGTTTAAAAATTTACCTACTCCCTCTTCTTCCTTCCTATCTGCCAGCAAAGTCCAGCACTGCCATTGCCCTCTCTGCCCGGTAACAAACGGGGTCGGTAATATCTCTTTCTCCATTCTTTCGTCCCCTTGCAGTACGCCAAAATATGTTCCCACGATTCTTTCTCCGAACATACAGGGCAGATTCTAAAAGAGGGATATGCTTTATTCGTTCCAATTAATACGCAGCACCGTTCGAGAGCGTAGCGGTAAGTAAGCAAGGTTTGGTAACAGATGATTTTTTCGCCTGTACTTAAACTCTGCTTTTTAAAATGTGTGTTTGCTTAATTTATAGAAGATGGTGAAAATATCCATTACATAGGGAAAACTTTCTGATTGACACGATTACGGTCATCGTAATGTTTCTGATTTCATTGCTAATGTTTTCCTTTACACTCCGGAACCCCCACTTCACGAACGTCCACAATTCACATCAATTCATTTACTATTTTTTTTTTCACTGAATCAGTATATTTAAATTTGTACATAATATAGTCACTGTAGAGTCATTTATAAGGAATAAATGTATACTGCCGTGAGATCGACAGGAAGCATGTTCAGAAAAGGATGTCAGAATGGAATTGAAGACCCCCCTTCTGTAGAAAATTATAAAGTGTACATGTTTCCCTTTCAGTTCGTTATTTAATCTCCTGTACTTAGTCAACTGTCTTTAACGTAGCGTCAATGAGTAATTTTTGTAGCCATTTCATTTAGCCTGATTGTTTACTTTGAAATGGTTTAGTAACGGAAACATCACTTAATTATTACAAGCATTATGGCTGCAACGTCTAGCAGCAGACCGCCACGGGTGGCCGAGGTCGTTAAGGCACGGACTCGTGAGCGGGAGATCTGGGTTCGAATACCGCCAGGACCGTCCTTCCTGACTGAGGTTTTTTCCAGGTTTTCCTCAGTCCTCATAAATGGCAAATGCCGGGGAGTTACCCCGAACTTAGGCCTGGAACGATTCCTTCCTTAAAAATAAATCCTTTCCCAGTATATCATTTCATCTCATGCTTCATTGGTGTCCATCGCCTGTGGTGCCCCTGTAGTAAAAAAGGGCGTTAAACACTATTCATTCATTCATTCAACGTCTAGCAGTTGGGCTGAGCAAATTGTGTGCTAACTAAGGAGTTAGATTTGAACTTAATTTGGTGGGGGAAAAGGGCAGCTGGAGTACTCCTATTAAAACGCTCTATCTACCGCAATTTCGTAGTAATCAAGTAGTGGTATGGCGATATTATCCATTGCCAATCCATAGGGGTAAGAATGGATGTCTGCTGGCTATTCATGAGTAAAAGTTCAAATATGTTTCAAATCTTAAAGCTCTCAAAGTCTCCCTCGTATGTGCTTTTTACCATATCTCGACTAATAGCTGTTTCACTCACGACTGAGTTTTTCTAAAACTTTCTCTCTTTTGGCTGTGAAATGTTTTATTACATTGTATTTTACCAAGTCCATTGTGTGAAAGTCTTGGCAAAAAGGCATTACTTTTAAATTCTCCTTCAGAATGTAGAATAGTGTAACTTTTCCCCCGTTTCATGAATTCTGGGCTTTTCGAATGTTTCATTCAGTTTGGCGTCGCCTATTCTTAAACCCGGATTATTGGGAAGTTCGTTTTCTCGCTTCGCAAAATAAAGTCTGTCTTCAACAAAAGACAGTAAACTTCTATCCGGAAATGCGCTATTGAAGGTCGGCCACAGATAACAGGCGTGCTAACGTTTTAACTTAACACACACAGTGTTTACATTTCAAAATATGCTAGTTTAAATATTACTTTTTAAAAGTATTTTAATTTAAACAAAAACAGTCAATTTACTCATACAATTGAGGAGGAAGTTTAAAACCAATGTTGATTATTACATTTAAGATTTTACAATCTCGTCCCTAGCCATCCCCATTTTGAAAGTTTAAATAACTTTTCCACATTATGATATTTAAAATTGAAAATGAATGGATTTTTATCATATTTTTCGTTATGTATGGTTGTCTGGGAACCTGGATTGATGTGTGAGTTTAGACAAAGTGATAAATAAATCAGTTAGCTGTAGAGTTGCAACTCGATTTATTTCGGGTAATATTAATATTTTATTGAATTAAATGTTCAAATAGCTGTCCATTGTTGCCTAGATAGTAATACAATCTTTTTCTCCTTCAAACGGCTCTGTATAAATATATTTAATTTATTTATTTATTTAAGTACATACATAAAAGAGAAGTTAACAAAAAGTGTGTTTACAGCCCCGAAAAAGCAAAAACTCGTGCTCGGGTGCTAATTCAGTTCTTTATGCACATTGAAATTTTGTACATGTAACTAGTTACGTAAATGCTGATATTGAGGCATGATAAAACATAAAGCTGTTCCAGAGATTAATGTAAGATAAAAAAGACATATCATACTAGATGAACTTAAAACTATCATATTTAAAACTTGTGGCTAAAACCAAAATCAATGTTGCATTAATAAACGAGTGCAAAACAATAAGCTATGTATCATGTGATAAAAATATACATTCAAAAATATGGAGTGAAAATTAAGTTTATAAACAGAGTAACAAAATGAATATTACTAGTTTACAGAGAGTTAATGGTGTGTCTACAGGTTTAGGTATTATTAACTTGAAGATTAAAATAAAATTTGTGTGTGTGTGTGTGTGTGTGTGTGTGTGTGTGTGTAAGGAAATTCGTACAAACATGCGTGGGAAATTGTGTTGAACTTTATTACATAAAAATAATTAATAATTACACAAATTATTTAATTTTTTAACATATTTGAGTTAAGCTAACCCAAAACTGGATGATTATATTAGCGCATTGTATATTCTAGGCCCGAAATGGAAAGATCCTGCAATAGGACTTAATATTTTTGTAAATTTATTCTATTCATATTCAAACAACAATAAAAAACTCAGGTTTCCAGGCAACTGTTGAAAGCAGAAGATGAGATAACGGTTGAATTCTTTTTAAAATTACAATTAAAGTAGAGGTGTCATTATAAATGTCAAAGTAAGGGTTGTTGGGAATGAACAGGTGAAGAATATCTAATCAACATTATTTTTAAGCTTGTCTCTTAATATCTAAATTTACGAATTATTTGTTTAAATTAAATTTAGGTTATATAGAAAGTTGTTCAGGCGACAAATTTTCAGATGAAAGTCATGTATGTTATTTAAAATATTAATATTAAGAAATAAATTAGACGAGTATAAATTATATTGTCTCAGTCTTCATCTGTTTCTTGACAGAATTACTTACTGTTGCTAATGCTCAGCCTGTACAGGATAATGCGTCTCTCAAGAACTTCTCAACTATAAACAGTCACAGCATTAAGCCTTATTTATCCATATATTAATAACTTTGTATGGGATTCGAGATAAAGGTTGCCTGTACGTAAATGAACCAATTGTAAAATTCAGCACTTGGGGTAAGCTAACAATGTCCGTCCACTTGGCTCTCAAGCCACTAAGTGTCCTGTTCGTTTTGAAAAACAGGCATAATTCAGCTAACATAGGCGGCCTGTGGGGAGGGGTATAAGCTAATGAAACCCTTCTCCCGGGGTTCGGCTCGGGCACAGCATAAAGCAAGTGCTACTATCATTACGTTAGGGAGTGCATTCAGTGGCTTGTTGACTACTGCCGCCTCTCGACTATGCCGTAACGAACCATCATCTCCTGGCGTCGGCCCCACTGTCACAAAGTATGATCAAGTACTCTGAACAGCTACTTTGCTCGATAACTGTGTGCAATGCGCAAGTTGGCTTAAAAAACTAACTTTCAAAGGAAGTTGTAGTCCCTCCCCCATGTGTCTACGAAGATTCAGGGGATGTTAAATGTCTAGTTGAATTCTAATGACTTTCATACACTTCCTTCCTTATTTTGTTGAGTAATTATTAGGTTTTCGGAGGATAGTAAAGTTGATCATGATCAATTCAGAAAAAACGTCAAACTACTCCATAACTTGCTAAGGAATCCGGTCTTATTCCTTCAACTTTTAGTAATCACTTACAGACAATAAGATAAATGAAAAGTTTGTCATGCAGGAGTTGCATAAAGTAAGCGAATTGCTCAGCAAGTTGAATTTGTAAAGGTTATTACAGAGCGCTAGAGCACAATTCCCAGAAATTGGGGGAAGGCACTCGTGTATCTATAACCAGAAGCCCACAATTTCATGTCTGACCATTTCCCTTCTATTGTAGAAGACGGGCCAAGCCAGTGTAATTGGTCTCCATGTTTTTTTTTCCCCAGAGCCTTTGATAATATAGTGATAAATAATATTTTAGTTTCAGCCAATAGTAGCGTGGGATTTAACAGAAGATAAACTCCACATGGAGCGGTGTTGAATGGCAGTCGCCACGTTTCCCTCAGAGCCTTTCAGAGCAAATTTTTAGCGAGAGAGTTTCTCTATCTTCCCGCACCGCCATGGGTGGCCGAAATCGTTAAGTCGCGGACTCGTGAGCGGGAGTTCTGGGGTTCGAATCCGACCAGGACCGTCCTTCCTGACTGAGTTTTTTTTTTTTCCAGGTATTCCTCAGTCCTCATAAATGGCAAATACCGGGGAGGTACCCTAAACTTAAGCCTAGAACACTTCCTTCCTTAAAATATCCTTTCCCAACATATTTCATCTAATTTATCATCAGTGTTCAACGCCTGTGGTAAAAACAGGCGTTAAATACTATTCAAAAAAATTCTGTCTTGCCGCATTAATAATATTTTAGCTTCAGCCATTAACAGCTGACAAACGTACAACTGCGGAAGACTTTATAGTGTTATTGTTGGGATATGCAGCAATGGTCATATCAGAAGATTGGCGTGTCTTTTGATATTTGCTGCGTACATGATGAGCATAGCTATAATAGATTAATATTTGAATATTTCACAGCTGCTATCTTCTTTATAATGCTTCTTTCTGAAATAAAACATATGCACCGTTATAAATTATAAGTTAATTTGTCCTTTAAAAAAAAAAACAATTGAGAGAAAATAAAACACTAGAGCACTTTTAAATTTAGGTTTTCAGATACACCCCTACATCTAATAATCTGATTTTCCCAATTTTCAGAAACTATTTTCTTGTTTTATTTCAATAATACGAGTTTTGTTGCGAAAAAAACAAATATTGGTGCCGTTAGAACGATTTTAAAATGTTGAGTTTTAGGTAAACCCCTATTCCTAATATCTGATTTCGCTTGTTTTCAGAAAATGTTTTTATAATTTTATGTCAGTGTTGTATACTGAGTTTCGTTGAGAAAAAATAAAAATTGCGGCCGCTAGAGTGATTTTTAAATGTTGGGGTTCAGGTAAACATTGTTTTCAGAAACAAATTTTCTTATTTTATTTAAATGGAATATACCAAGTTTCGTTGCAAAAAAATTTAAAATTTTCGGTTTCAGGTAAACTTTTTTTTTGAATGATTTATTTATGGGCGCTCTTTAACAGCTCAGGTCATCAGCATCCCATTCAACTCAGGGCGTGAAACGGCCGACAAAGTTTGCTCAGAGGCCTCTTCTTTCAGGCTTGAGGTTCTTTTTCGTGCCGTAAATGTACGACACGGGACCCACGGCTTTACTTCCCTTCCGAAGGAAGCCATACTTAGGATTTTTACGCCCCGAAAAAATCCATCGGTCCTGGCCGGGTTTTCAGTTAAACTCCAACTATAATAGCACTGACTTCTAAAAACTATTTTTCTTATTTTAATTCATTGGAATATGCCGAGTTTCGTTGAGAAAAAACAAAAAAATGTCAAGCGCTAGACCAATTTTTAAAATTTCGCTTAATCTCCACCCCGAAAGTTCAATTTTGCCGGTTAACGAACATGAATCGTTTATTAATTGGTCGTTATATTATCCCTTAAATACAATTCTTTAATTATTGCAGGGTTGGACTAGGGTCGAAGCTACATCACTTATCCAATAATATCATGCCCAAATTCTTCTAAAACCGGGATAAAAGTAATGAAATATGGAACGTAGGCAAACATGTAAAATGAAACGTTTATTGACATTAAAATGGTTACTTATATGACAGTCACGATGACCCTAAAGTAGTAGTTGGCGACACATCTACTATCTCCAAGTTCCAGTCCTCGACTCTCAAGAAAGCCATTACTTGACTTTACAGCAGTAAATGCTGACTGTTGGTACGGTAGACTGCAGTCCCGAGCGACAGCGGAGAGAGCCGAACTGCTGTAAGTGGCCGCTTTTAACAGTGTAAACGTTGCATATGTTTTATTAAACGTAATGTTACCTTTGCTTTGTTCTCCATAACTTTAAAAATAGGCGATTGGGTGCTATCATTACACATGACATAACACATGTAAAATTGAGCCTCTTTTAAGGACACTGTACATTGGCATGGTAGGTATGCTGAGAATAACCTAGTTATGTCCAAAGAATCAAATTTGGGGAAAAGGCCAAAACTGTAATCTTTGCAGTGACATTATTTGCCAAAAGAATCGTGTGTTCGCTACTGAGGAGGGGGGAATCCTTTTGTCATTGATAGAGGATTTATTTCTTTGGGAAACTTTTCCTAAAGTATCAATCTATTTTGCATTGGTTGCATTATAACTAGATTTCATTCGAAAAAATGTGGAATTAAACCATGTATATGCTATGTAATGCACATTTTTGAAGTAGATATGGTAAATTCAAAAAGGGTGCATTATGCTGAAAGTAATTCGCATGGTTTGGAACTCAAGTATTGTATGTCTAGTTTTTAAAAATTTAAAATGGTTCAGTTTAGTTCCTAGAGCATTCCGGGAATACGCGAAAGGCAATCATCGAGAATTATAAACATATAATTTGTCGTTTACAATTACCATAGGGGCACACATTCTACAATTACAAAAAATACCGAGTACTTCTGCATAAATTGCTGCAATAAAAATGAAAAAGCAAAACTACAAAATGCATTAATGAAATATGGTCTTATATTTTGGGAAAACTCCGTTTTGATGGCAGGAAAGTTTTGAAACCGGTCTATGTAGATTTACTTTTTGTGTAGTATTCTTGTCATGTATATTTTGATTTATACTAATTATTCTTTATTTCTTATATAAAAGTCACGAGGGATAACATATATTCACATTGAAGAGTTAAAATTTCAAATTGCCTAAAGAGGTTTGTCTGCTTGTATACCAGCGATTGTTTGTATGCCTCTTTTCTGCAATAGTAAGACACCTTCACTTTTAACTAAGTTTCTTCAAAATACAACACTCTATTTTATTATTAAGTTGAAATAAGCATATACACTAATTGAAAAATTAAATCCAACGTTACCAAGTCATGTATTGCATAGCACACACTGCTAAGTTTAGGTATCAAAAGATTGATATGATCTTCCCTATTCAGATAGTTATCAATTATTAAACTAAGGAATTTGATATCTTTGGTTTGTAGAAGTACACGGTTATAAGTCCTATCTGTAATAGGGGATTTGGAGATATGTGAGTAACGATTTTCATAATATCTGCGGCCACGCAAACAGTAGTTCGGCTCTCTTCGCTGTCGATCGGGACTACATGTCTACCGCACCGATAGCCAGCTGTAACGTCAAATAACGCTATCCCCTAGCCGCGCAAGTGCGGACTAATTTTCCTCACACGTGTACAGTCATCTTTTCTAGATACTTTTAAATACTAACTGTTTCAATACTACAATATTCTTATAATACCTACTAGTGTCCTCCATTGCCAACCCCTATATGCTACAATATACCGAGTTTCGTTGAGAAAAAACAACACATACATACACACACCCGCATATGTTTTCATCGACAGTTTTGGTGCCTAGAATCGATGGAGATATTATTTTTTCAAAAATATTTTCATGAGTAAAAAAGCAATAGCTGCATTCTTGTGGAATCCGCAAAAAAAAAAAAAAAAAAAAAAACCACCTTGATAAATGATGCCCAAATCAATTAAACGAGCATCTTATTTTGTCATAGGTTTGAAGACTGTTCAAACTGCTTTTGCGTAATAAAAATGGTCCCTTTTTGGATCCAATTGAGACCTGAGCAAAAAGTGAATTCTCTACTGCAAGCTCAAACAATAGACACAATGGCTGAATCTAGATTAAACACCGAACACTTCGCAAAACAAAAACCTTGAAAGCCAGTGTCTGATTTAATACAAAAAAATCTTCCTGTACCATGGCGAAACTACTACTTAAGAAGCATGAAAGACAGTTGATACTAATCAATAGCAAACAAAACTTATCAATCCCTGGTCACACGCTCCAGAAACTGAATGAACTTGGGCTACGGAACTTTTCCTCACCCGACATTTTACCAACTGGCTTCATGTTATTCATTTCCTTGAACAAAAATAACCAAGAAGAAGCTGAGACAACACTTAAAATATCTTGCTTGTTGAAGCCACGATTTTTTTTATTGAAATGGCATTAATAAAATTGCCATTAACTGGCAAAAATGTACATCTTTAACGATATTTTTACATAATGTTTTTAAAACACTTTTTAACGAACTGGTGAAAAAAGAGGGAATTGAATACTAACAAATGTATAATATTTAAAATATGATTATGCAATTTTATTACTAAAATTAACAGTTTTATTTAAAAAAAGTAATTGTGCATAGTTTTTTTACCAACATATTTTATTAATTTAATTGTTATCTGTTAAAATACTTGCTAAATTTTAAAGTTTTTGTGCTTAATATTTCTGATATAATGGAGTATGTTTTCAGAAATTGCAATTTAATGTAAAAATTAAAAGAAAACTCCCGTTTTTAGAAGAATAGAACCTCAAAATCCTCCAGGTTGATATTCTTCCATTTCTTCCTCTTCATTCTGATATCTTTTTCTTTTTTTATTTATCTATTTACTTATTATTTATTTACTGAACACTTTAAAAAAGAAATACCCTCTGTAGAGCAAACATTTATACAATCTTTGTTTTAACTAAATAAATGACCCAATAGCGTAGAAAACTGTGGCATAATGTTTTAAGCAATTATAAACATAATTTGATGTAACAACCCGCTTTAAACATGTTTATTTCTAAATAAGCGGAGAAATCAAAATGTTCAGATGATATCAAAATCAGAGGAAAAAACTTCATTAATGATTTAATATTACTAAAATCCTATGCGACTATATTACATTTTCAGTTCTTATAATTATTAAATATTTTAGGAACATCTAGAAATATTGAACTAACTATTATATTATTTATTTCGTATATTCCATACAAAGCATATTGCAAAACCTTCAGGATGATGCAATGGTCCTTAATGGCTTTAGGCATTTTGAAAGAAATAACTAACGTTACTTAATATAAAACAGCATTTGATCCTTCCATCCTTTATTATATTTTTTAATGTGTTAGTACATTATTCCGGCAACTTATGTTTCAACACAATCCAAAATTGTAAGACGGGAACGACTTGTACAAATTCACATATATTCTTCAGACTCAAACCCAAAGAAGTATCGACGATCTGGGGGTTTCTGGTTCCTGTTGCCCGTCTGGTAGACAGCGGAAGAGAGAAGCTACACAGGTCTAAACATCCTGCAGCTCCAGTTCACTTTGTCACTCAAGTGCAGGCAGCTTCCTTAAAGTAAACATCTCCCGTGTGGTCCATACATTTTCAGTGGCAAGACGTCGGCATCGCTATCCTTCAGCTCAAGTAATAGACCTTCTTTTAAAATGAGATATGAAAATACGTTGATCACTAGCATTTATGTAATATTATAACTTCATATTGAAATAGTGTTCATGTAATACTGTAACCTCTTATGAATAGTGTTTTAGTAATACTATGACTTCTTTTTTTTTTTTTTTTTTTTTTTTGAATGGTGTTTAACGCCCGTTTTTACTACTGAGGCACCACAGGCGGTGAACACTGGTGATACATGAAATGAAATGATATATTGGAAAGGATTTTTTTTAAGGAAACGTTCCAGGCCTAAGTTTAGGGTACTCCCCGGCATTTGCCAGTTATGAAGACTGAGGAAAACCTCAGTCAGGGAGGATGGTCCTGGCGGGATTCGAACCCCAGACCTCCCGCTCACGAGTTCGCCCCTTAACGACCTCGGCCACCCTTAGCGGTAAATAACTTCTATTGAATAGTGTACATACACGTAATAGTATAATTTTTAGTTCATGTAATGCTATAACTTCTAGTTCATGTAATACTACAATCTTGTAAAACTAATTTTTATATTTATTTATTTTGTAATAGTATATTGGCCTTTCTAGCGCTCGTCTTTGGCACTTGTTTGAGGCTATCGTCTGACTGGGTGGGAAGTCGTGTTCCATCGTTCTGCGACAAAAGCATCCAGCAAGGTTTATCCATAAAATTCTTCTTTGATATTGGATAAATTTGGAGCTTGACTCATGATCTCTGGGTATCTAATTATTTATTTATTGCACCTATAATTTTCTTTATATTTATTTCTTCACTGTCTTGTAGAAATTATAGCTGGGTGTAAACTTTTAGCAAGGTTTACTCTTGTTACGCTTCATATCGAAGCTGCTTTCTTAGCAAATTCTTCCACCATAGTTTGTTATATGGAGAAGATTTGTAAGAGTATGTTAAATATTCGTTGTTAAGACACTGATTATTTTAAGTTGCTTATGTCAGCTGTAATTTGTGTAAAATTAATGATTAAATCTAGAAACTATTATTCAAGCATATATTTTGGAGTGATGAATATTTGGTTTGTAAGCAAATATTTTATCTTGAAGTTGAAGATTACTAATATTCCACTTTATATTTATTCATTTTTAAATGATTTTAATGTTTCAAATATAATATTTAGCACTTGAATTTGTCTGTCATACTTAGTATTTAAAACCAACCATACAAAAATCATCCATATCCTATATGCTGAGTTTCTTTCCCGGTTCCTTACCCATTATTCCGCTTGTCCATATTTACTGGTGGCAAGCCAGTAGCAGAGTGTGGTTTCGATCCTTAGATCTCTGGGTTATATGAATACGTTTCTACCTCTTCAAAACTTTATGCTGAGGGGCAATCTTCACGTTAAGGTACTAGGACAAGTTACTTGTTCTAAAATCCACAAATATACATAATTTAACGCACCAAGAAACAGTGACCCTGGATACAAAATAACAAGTATATCAAATGGGTAACGATAATTAGTCACATCAAGGGACCCCCGTGAACACAATATTAGTGTAAGCAATACCTGTACCATTCATTCTATGAACTATGCTGCTCAAAGCAAGTCTGCATCAAAATACAAACGAAAGCTTTCTACTATGTGGCCTAATTCTATAACTGTATATTTTTTATTTAATAATCTTTTGCGAATATGCAATAATATAATTATATATAATTATTGTTTTTCCTGTAGGATCCTTAAAATGTTTTTAAAATTGAAATGAAAAGTATAATATAAATATTCTATTTTCAAAATATCTGTCAAAGGAAAACAAACTATTTATATTAATTGAACAAACTTTTATAAAAACAAAATCATTTTCTTCATTCCCTCTTAAAGGCTACTTCTTAACTTTTCATGTGAGAATGTCTAGCCATCATAGTCGACTAAACTACCCCAACCACTCCTTCCCCTTCAATGCCGGTATCACGTTGACACGGAAAACATACGAACGCGAGTGTACATTCTTGTGCGTTAAAAAGTTGTGTGTTGATGTTTGTTATTTTCATTACTGTCGCCCTATGCAAAACAGCATGTGCTGAGGGGAATAGAGTAAACTAAGATTACCAACGCCGGCTGTCCAGCAGTTCTTCAAGGGGCGGATCCCTTGAGTTTAAGTTACCTAGTTTTGTGGCTTTAAGCCTCACCATCCCATTTGTCTCGAGGATCGTCTACCTCATCTGTTGCTCCAAGTTATGCAGAGAACTTGGCGTTTCTCTTAATATCGCTTTTATTGTGCTCTACTGCTTAGTAGGGAGAGCCTCTTACATGCTTAATTTGCAGCAGGGGGTCCATTATGCAGTCTTGAGATTAATATTAGCAACGCAACGCAACCTTCTAGACCAGATTTACTTCCTAGCTGCCATTTCGCCAACTCTACAAAGATAGCAGTAGTTTTGTTCTAATTCCCGGATATGTAGAGACGTGTTTTCATTTGGCTGAAAACTTAATTTAAAAATAATTGTAATAATGTTCTAAAACACAAGATGATTTTTCTGTATAATGTAGTTGTTTCGATATCATGAAATATTTGTTGCTATATTATGTGTTAAATAATTCCTAAAGCAGATGGAATATAAGTATTTAGCGAAAAATGCAGCACGTATTAAGTTGCTTGTTAGGATATACACGCGCGCGCGAGGGCACATATATACATTATATTTATAATAGTTAAATTATTTACTCATTTAATTACTAATCTACAGGCTTTACGTTTAATATGATTCACAGCGCAATGCTATTTAATAGGGAGCGAACCTAATGTGCAATCGAATGTAATGGCAAATTTGAAACGTACAAAAAAAGAAATGGCATATTTTTGTATTGCCCCTTAGAGATAGGCACGTCCGCTTCATAAAAACAATCAGAACATAGAATTTATAGATGGACTATTGTTAATCTTGGAGCACGCAGGACAAAATCCATCATTCGTGCTGTTGCCATGACAGTTGGCGTAGGTCAAAGAAGGAAAAATTATTTCATATGGTATCACTTGTCACAAGTTGTCCGTTTTTCTCCTTTCATGTACAAATTCCAAATCTTTTTCTTCAATGCCAGGACCAATGGATTTCTTCGTAATAACTTTAATTGCAAATAATGTCAATTTCTGTTGCTGCTACAAGTGAACGTTGCTCTCAGTTATATTAAACTCTCTTCCTGCCTTTCTGGTATCATTTTTTAACCACAAAGAATTAATTTACGCTGGAAAGTATAATCATAAGATATTCTTTTTTGTTTACCCTCTATTTCATGACTATCTATTATTCAAGCGCTCTATTCGATAATAGTCCAACAATAAATGTAATGAAGTCGATAATTGCAGCAATGTATTATGGCGTAATAAACGATAACTTTAAATGAATTACCGGCGAACTACGAAACGGATTTGCACTCGAATTTAATACCCACCACAATTTTGAATACTAAAGGTGCGCACTATGTTCGTGTAAATACAGTAAATGCTCGAAACCTAGTTTTAAAATGCCCAACAAGCAATCACCAGCATGAATATGAGAAAAGATAAGAAAAGTAATGTACAATAATTTTTTAAAAAATATTATTTGTGCGTAGATGTTGAAAGTTGGCAGTTAGTAAGTTTCAATCTTTTGTTATCCTGGAGGATCGAGCTTTGCAGCGGTTTTTATTAGACGTAAAGGTGATATTGGAGGGATATTTTGGAAAAGAATGCAATTATTTGATTGGATTAATGGGTTGAAATCTCAGGGTAATTTTCTTCTTCTCCTCTCAAATGATAGTTTCCACTGACTTATATTTTTGCCAATGCTGTTGAGGCTCTGCTGCTGGATACTTTTAATGTCCTGTGACCATAGGGGAAGGAGTCTTGGAGATTAATAAGATTTCTCATTATAGGAGATGAAGCACACTTTATTGTTCATAGTGTATTCCAACTAAAAATTTGCCGCCTTTATTTCCTGTAGAATATGTGCCTCTTTCACACTAACTATGGCGATCACTATGATGTTAACGCACTTCAATAACTCTAATAATCTGATCCTGAACTCCACTAAACTCAGCTAATTCTGAGACGCATTTGCCTATTCCTCACTGGTTAATTTTCCATAACGATACTCTTCGACAGAACTGAATTAAAATGATAATTGGACTGAATTCTCTTGGCACAGCCGTAACTTGAGCTAAACTGAGAATTGACCGGTGAAGTACCTATCTTCTACACTGATAATGCCCCAACTTGACTGCGCTTCCAACTAACTATTCTCCCAACTGTCTCCACTAATTGCGCTTCCAACTGAACTGACACTGCCTCGAACGTTCAGGATCTGAATCTGGATCGACTGCCCCTGGACCGCAAAATTACAAGACTAAATAAACATGCCAGTATGCCGGCGTGAAGCTATCCTTCTTTGAAATATGTTTTTATAAAAATCTAGAATCTTCGCATCTTTATTGGATAATCCGTTTCCCTCCGATTCTTTTCTACTACATTGTTGGTCTGATGACTTACGTGACTTCTTGCATGTTACACACATACGTATTACACGAAACCGTTAGAATGCCCCTTCCAGAGGTTATCGTCCTATCTTTTAACCCCTTTACGTCGTCATATTCTTTATTGCATCTTCCTTGCCTAACTAAATAACAGCAAAGTTTTTAGACAATATACAAAGAAACATCTTTTCCACGGATACTGCTTAAGAATTTTTCCAGAAAATATCGGTTTGCCTTTTGCTTGGGCCATCTAATATTGATACAATAGACAACACAAATTCCCAGGTCAGATTTTTATGGCTTGGGGTAGCTTTCTGCACTGTGGCAAAAATAACATTACAAACAAAAATCTAACACTTGTACAGGAAATGGAAATGAAACCACACATATGATTAAAATAAGGAAATTACATAAAAGTACTTACTGTGATCACTCATGTTAAATTTCTGGATGGCAGCACTGTCTCAGCTTTAATTACAATATTGAGCAAAGAGTGCGCTGAAGCTATGTAACCATCTTCGCGGTGTAGTACATTATTTATGGCATAAAGGAAAAACACCGAACGAAATTAACAGAGAATTGTTGAAATACATGTTCTGATTAGATCCTAATAATATCTCCAGATGGACCGATTCTTTGAAGGGGATAGAGTAAAAACTATCTGATGAACCGCGCACTACCGACTTGTGACTTTTCCCATTGTCAGAAGCACTGGAACGACAAATTGAATCTGCGAACTTTGGCATAACAATTTAACATTTTATATGGAACAGCGTACAATATTGTGCAGACATATTTGGGTTTCGTAAAATCAGTGCACCCTCACATTGCGACTTTCCTTTAAAATTGAGAAGTCTAGGTGGGAGGTATTCAGTCACTTTCACCTCTTCGGACCTCTGAAAAATTTCCTACAGGACACCGCCTCAGCTCAGGTTCGTTATTCATGTTTAAATGTTCATGAAAAATTCGAAGAACTTTTGTTTTAGAAAGGCCCAACTTTGTTGCTATTTCTGTAACTTTGAGCCGTCGATCTTCCATAATTTCTCCTTCCACAAGAGCGATGTTTTCAGGAGTGAGCACCTGCAAGGGCCGGCCTGCACGCTCTTCGTCTTCAATGCTTTCTCGAGCCATTCAAAAAGTTTGGCCCATTCTTTTACTGTAGAATAAGAGGGGGATGCTTCTCCATGTACACCGTCCAATCGCTGTTTAATTTCATTTGGAGTAAGTCCTTCTTTTGTGAAAAACTTAATAAAAGTTCGATACTCCATTTTGAACATGTCACAATCTTCTTCATATAGTGTTCTTTATGCAACTGTATCTGAACAACTGAACACAGTGGAGTGGAAATTACAGCAGCAATTATTTACCCAACGGATAAGGATTTTGTGAAGGTGATAATCCTTATCGAGGCCGGAAACTTGTGGACGTACCCTCATACATGAGCCAGATGCATTTCTTAGACTTGTGGCAACAGGATAAGATATCTTCAGGTATTTCATTTGAAAGAAAACAAAAGTCAGCATGTTTCGTGTTTTGCCTCCTTCCCTGTAATGCCTGCACAGTATTTAAGTTAGGAAATGTAACATATAACAAGTAATATGATCAGGCATACAAAAGCTCACCTTCGGTGCGTTCAGGAAAAAATTTAATGATTAAGCACTTTAGTAAAATTACATTAAAAAGTTGATATTAAACCCTTGCTTGCCTGCAATTTACAAATATACAAAAATTTTGAACAATGAAATTAAAAAGAAATTAAATTTGCACTTTAAAACTTACAAATTGCCCTAATCACTGGATCAGGCCTGAGGAGAGAGCAAAGAACGTGACAATTTTGAATTACCAGCTGAACGATCTAAACCCCTTGAATCGGTACTACCTCTGAAAGCAGGAAACACGCACATGAAGAGCCAAACATAAAGTTACTACCACGGGTGCCCGAGATCGTTAAGGTGCGAACTCGTGAGTGGGTGGTCTGGAGCTCAATTCTAACCAGGATCCTGTTTCCTGACTGGGTTTTTTTTCAGGTTTTCCTCAGTCCTCATGAATGGCAAATGCCGGAGACGTACTCTATACTTAGGCCTGGAATGTTGCCTTCCTCAAAAAAAAAAATCCTTTCTCAATATATCATTTCATCTCATGTATCATCAGTGTCCATCTGTGGTGCCTCAAGAGCAATAAATGGCTTTAAACACTATTCAAAAAAAATAATAATAACGTTGTGACGTCGGTACAATTCTCGAAAAGTTCCAAACTAGTCTCAAACAATCGGAAGAAAGCACGTGGACACTGAGTTCCAACTTAATTCAGATAGACGAGGAAAGGGAAGAACAAATTTTTGGCACAGACCTGCGCGAGAGAAATAGTGGAGAATTTTATTTCGTATCCATCTCACTGTTTACTTGTTTTTAAACGGATAAATCTCTAGAAACAATAATCATAATCTATTTGTATTACAAACATGCAGTAAATGACATTTTATTCTAATTTTTATTACACTGGTGGCTATTGATTCATTCAAAATATAGGATTGAGCTATAATTTTCAACTGTATTGTTCGCTATTAAATATGTATAGATGTACAAATGCAGCACAATCTGCTCGTCAATATCAATAACAGTGTAAGATATGTTTGAAGTAGCAGCTTTAGTATATATATATATATATATATATATATATATATATATATACGAGACACTATATGCATATATATTCACACATATGCTTTCTACTCATCCGAAAAAGTTTGGTTCATTCTTTTACGGTACAATATTAAGGGGATGCTTCCCCATATACACCGTCCAATATTCACTTTCTTACTTACGAATAGTTAAGACACTTTCGCTAGTTTCCTGAACTATAAATGTTGTTTATTAAAATAATCCTTTTGTCTGCTTTATATTTCAAACAAACGATGTTCTCATTTTCTTTACGCTTAGTGAAAAACCTTTTTCATTTATCCAAAGTTTTAAACTCAAATGATAGCTAAGCAAATCCTTTATTTATAGAATAAATTAATACAAACTTAGTGTAATTTTATCACAACATTTTAAAATGAAATTTAATACTGATTACCTTAAAATTAATCTAAATATCCATTAACAATTTAAATACTCGCAAAGGATTATAAGTTACATAAAAAATAGAAATAGTAGTCTTTCAAATACTTATTAATGGTGTAGTGCTTAATCTAAAGATGTACTTCTTTTCTATAGTGGCATTTATAATCTCAATATGTTTATTGAATTCCAACTGCCAATAAGAATAATATTAATGGAAAAGATTAATTTTAATTTCTTTCTACAGTTGATAAGGAAATTATAATTATATTGTTATTTTATAGCTGGATAAAGCGTTTTGTGTTGCAAATTATTAATTATGCTAGCATTTATGCCTAATAATATTCATATACATAATAGCCAACAATTAAATGATTAACTAAACATCTCAATTTAAGAAAATTCTGAAAAGAACCTACCTATTACAAAATATTGGGAGCTATTCCATTTTATAAGCATTTACCACACGAATTTTGCATCCAAAATAATCTCCTTAAGTTATTAAATGGGAAAAAAGCAAATTATTTTCTTGACGTTCCACTTATTAGCGGTTGCCTTTTAATCTAAATAAAAACTGACGGGACTCTGTAGCAATGCTGTCAGTCTCCGCGCGAAAGACAACACAATCAGCGGCTGAGGTGGGACTAAAACACATATGACCCATATCAGCATCTTCTGGCCTCACTGTTATAGCTTAAATAATGTATTTTAGAAATGTTTTAATGATCACTGTCTTTTTAGTAGTGTTTAACGCCCGTTTTTACTACTGAGGCAACACAGGCGGTAGACACTGATGATACATGAGATGAAATGATATATTAGGAAAGGATTTTTTAAGGAAGGAAACGTTCCAGGCCTAAGTTTAGGGTCCCTCCCCGGCATTTGCCATTTATGAGGACTGAGGAAATCCTGGAAAAACCCCATTCAGGGAGGACGGTTCTGGCGGGATTCGAACCCCAGACCTCCCGCTCATGAGTCCGCGCCTTAACGACCTCGGCTACCCATGGAAGTGATCACTGTCTTCAAGTAATACTAAAGCGGAATCTTATCCGTAGACTCTGCTCTTATCAGACCGATTCCCCTTTGTCTCTCTCTTTAAGTCTGCTTTGCCACATTTTCTTTACTGCTATCATCAAAAGAGACGTGCGAAGTTCCTTGCCTCTTCCTTCCTTTTTCCCCTCTCCTTTTGGATAATGAATTAACGGAGGGCTACCTGTCTCCTAGTGGAGGAGATGGAGATGATGATAGGTATCTTTGATGACTTCAAGCTTTCCTCTGAGGTCGAAGAAGTCGGTGAGCTAAAGGAAGAGCCTCTCCTTCTGAATTCTCGAAAATCCCCGAACAAAAGAATATTCTCTGTAGCATCGCTGCAGAACTCAATGCTTCAGCAAAAGTTGAACTTGTTGAAGCCCACAGTACTTGTAAAAATGTGAGACTGTAATCATCATGGCATGTGTTTCTGCAACAGATATTATGCACCTCAATGAATGGGAGCAGTTTGCCAAGTTTCTAGAGCACTATTACCTGGACCATTCATGCTCATTCTTGAGGGACATGAATTGCATAGCTCCGACAATGACAGTTAAAACTGAGTACATTGTCTCAAATGTTCGTTGTGGTACCATTGTGTTCATTGTGTTGATGATAGAAATAATCCTTATTTTGAATATAGCATTGAAAATAATGTACAAACACTGTAGTATCGGTTTGTCCTTACCAATGGGGGCAAATGTTCATTTGAACCTTGCTTGATCTTCTGGATGTTATATTTCATGCAGCAAAATTTCATAACTTATGATTTTGTATTGTTATATGGGATGGCGCAAAAGTAACTACACACTAAGTAAATTTCAGTTAACATATGATTTCACTTCTTTGTATGTTATGTTTAAAACGTTTTCCCACCTCGTTTACTTTTAATTGTACGTATGTTTCTAAGTTGATAATACTGTCAGCAGAAAGAGGAGGAAACAGGAAATGAATTTTCAGTAACAGCTGAACATGTTAACGAAAGAGGAAATAATTTTTGCTGTAAGATTGGTTAGCAACAAGGTTTAAGTGCTGTACCGAGGGAATGAAGAGAACATTTCAGTCAGATTCACCATAACGTAAGGCTGTTTACAATGTACTTCATAATTTTGCAGTTGAACGTTCTGTTTTGAATGCACATCGTAATGAGCGACCTAGGGCAGCACGGACTGAGAAAAATGAACTCAATATCTGTCTGGCTGTCACGCCAGTCCAAGAAAGCCATAAGACAATTAGCGGTAGAATTTCCAAACAATGTCACGGCGGTCAATCTAAAGGATATTGCATCAGCAGAAGTTCAAAGTGTACATTCCAGTCTAACACATCGTTTGTTGGTAGATGATCCAGACAGAGGGCTACAGTTTTATGAGATTATGCTCGATCTGTATCGACATGACCCCAATTTCTTTTAAAACATTGGGTACTCGAATGAGGCCACCTTTAAGTTATTGAGACATGCAAACCGATATAACTGTACTTATTGGTACACGGAAAACCATCATGTTGTTCTGGAACAAGCGCTAATTAAACCGGTGTAAATGTGCGGTGTGCAATATAAGTGTAAATTGGGCCGCATTTTATTGACGGAAATCTGATGGTAACAAGTACTTAGCTCTATTTCAAGAGGTTACACCAGGATTCATCATGCAAATGGACAATTTAGATCAACTCTACTTCCAACACGATGGATCTCCTGCGCATTATGCTATAGTTGTCCGGACGTACTTTGATGACGTTTCCAATAGGAGAGTGCTTGGTCGTCGTGCAGCAATTGAATTCCCAACACGATTCCCTGATTTTATCCCAAAAGAGTTCTTCCTTCGTCAAAGTGTTCCAGGTAGACTCCAACGATGCATTATTGCAGAAGGGAAAGTAGTGAAATATTTTGCTAAATGAAATTTAGTGTGTACTTATTTTTACGTCACCGTGTATTATAATGTTAAAGCAAAAAGTTACTGCATTTAAAATTAAAATTATTTGTTATATAACAGTGATTTTGAAATAATGCGCTAGAGTATCTGTTTGCACCATCCTTACCCAATAATTATAAATGAAAGCCAGGTATTTTGACATATAAATTCACTCTCGTTTTACTTTTTTTTCAAATTATGCACCCTTTAAAGATGGAAATAAAATATGTGGTAACTTTTGGCAGAAATGGTTATAAAAATTCTTAACCTATCATTTTAGAAAATGCCTCGAAATTATAAAGTAGTTTTACACGATATTACTTAAATTTCAAATTCCAATTATTTCCTACATTTTTATTCATGATAAAAGTTAGTATGCTAAACTAACGATTACTTCAAAAACACAGCCATTACCTCACATTGAATAAGAACAAATATTTCGTTTGTTTATTCTTTTAGAAATTACCTTTACCATATTTCTAAAATATTCCATTGTTAAATTTTGTAATATACCTCCGCATAAATATATTTGGGACCTACAATTTAAAATATTTTCTCTTCATGACCTTGTTCTATCTGGAGCTGTGAGATAGTTAAACAGTTCTGTAATTAAGTATATAAAATGTTTTGTAAGTGAGGTAGAAGTTTGTTTGTGATCGAAATTCGCGAAGTTATACTTTGAGAACCAAGGCGTTCCGACTCCTTCTGGAGTCTGGTCCGTACCTCAGAGCTCAGGCGTAATCTACTTTAAAAAATGGAAGTCGTTCACGAGCTTTTCGCCATCATCTCTTGGAATTTACGCAGCTAACCTGGTAAATAGTTTTTAGCTCATAAACATGATTCCGTAAGAGAGTAGCAGAGGGGGGAGAACTAAATGGAGGATCTTGAAGCGTTATTTCACTTTCTCATGCCGCTACCTAACGATATTGCCTGTTGGATTCCGGGTAATATTTAACTCCCTTTCGTCCTAATGAATTTCATCCCCAGGTACAAGCTATAAGCAGATTTTTCCAGCATATTGTCTTTTTCCCCTCCCATTCAATTATTAAATAATGTTACCTGTTCCGAAAGCGGCATAAGAGATTGACACTCGACATAAAAAGCAGTTTCGTTTTATTACCTCATTCATCTCTAATTATTTACAATACTTGCTCTTTGTAGATTATCGTTAAGGATATTGAGGATGCTTAAAAATGACGAGAAAACAAGTTGGAGAGTGAAAAAATTCAGGGTTTTAAAACAGACATTTACTTAAAATTATATACAAAAATGAAGAAATTTTTATATGAAAATGAATATATTAGAACATTTAATAAATATAGAAAATTATGGATCTTTTCAAAAATTCCGCATACGTTTTTTTAATAGTGTATAACGCCCGTTTTTACTACTTAGGCACCACCGGTGGACACTGATGAGATAAATGATAAATTGGGAAAGGGAAAGGAAAGAAGCGTTCCAGAACTAAATTTAGGGTACCTCCCGGCATTTAGAGGACTAAGGAAAATCTGAAGGAAAAAAAAACCCTCAAGTCAGGGAGGACGGTTCTGGTGGGAATCTAACCCCAGATCTCCCACTCACGAGTCCGCGATCTCGGCCACACGTGGCTGTTCCGCAGACTGCGCATGTGTTCTGATTTCGGGTCAGTTGTGAACGAGATTTCAGTTAAAAGTAAAGTGTGGTCATTGCAGGAATTCAAGAATAGCGAAACGTTGATCCATGTGGCCTGTAAACGCAGTTCATAACATAAATTATTTTTAAGAAAAGCTCTATGCTGGGCACATCTTTCAAATAACCATCGTGTTCTATGTTTTACACACAATAAGTTAACAAAATTTATTTTTGGCGAAGGGTAGCAAGGATATTATGATTGGATGAAATTATAAATTCGAGTCTTTGAAAAATGATGCATGTAAAAGAGCAGTGTTCTTAATGAATCCAAAAAATAGGTTAGGAGAGGAAGACGCTGGATGGCCAGCATCCACGAGCGGTGAGCCACGGACGTAAATAATCCGTTACACTGTTTCCAGATAGAATACGTCGACACCGGCGGAGCCTCATCTAAAGAGGTTAAGTCTCTCAGAAGGGCTGTTTATAAAAAAGCAACATTTTCTTTCCTTCCTATTTTTATCTCAATCCTTTGTTTTAATTTAAGTGCCAATATCCAACGTATTGCTGTTAAAAATATATCCTAACATTTTGTCTTTCACAATGATTGGGCTGATTTAAAAATGTATTAATTTTGCATACATTCAATGACAGAGAGGCTCTCCGATGTGTTGTTGATCCATTGATAGATGTTTACGAAGTAACCATAAATTTCATCTATGTATGAGCTGTTTTTCTTATTGTAGTTTATTTATAAAGTTTTTATTAAGTTAATATTATCTATAATCTGGAGAAAATGATAACGAAAAAAGAAAAGGTAGTCTTTGGACTGGTAAAAGTGGATCTCATTAATTCATTATTTACCAGTAACATAAAAGGAAGGTCCACAAGTTTCCGGCCTCGCCGTAAAGGATTATCGCCTTCACAAAACCCTTATATGGTGTCATACCTTATCCGTTAAGTAAATAATTGCAGCTGTAGCTTCCGCTCCGCTGTGTTCAGTTATTCAGGTATAGTTGCATAAAGAAGGCTATGTGTAGAAGATTGTGACATGTTCAAAATGGAGTTTCTAGCTATTAATAAGTGCTTCACAAAAGAAGGATTTACTCCAAATGAAATTAAACAGCGATTTAATAGTGCATATGGGGAAGTATCCCCCACATATTCTACCATAAAAGAATGTGCCAAACTTTTTCGAATGGCTCGAGAAAGCATTGAAGACGAAGAGCGTGCAGATCGGCCCTTGTAGCTGTTCACTCCTAAAAACATCGCTCTTGTGAAAGGAGAAATTATGAAAGACCAGCGCTCAGAGTAACAGAAATAGCAACAAGGTTGGGCCTTTCTAAAACAACAGTCCTTCAAACTATTCAAGAACATTTAAACATAAATAAGGTTAATGCAAAATGGGTGCCTAGACTTCTTTCCTCAGTCCAAAACAGAAACCAGTCATCTGTTGTCAGACATTTTTGGAGCTCTGCCCTGGCAACGAATGAGAAGTTCTGTAAGCCATTGTTACGAAGGATGAAACTATAGTCTTCTACTATGATCCATTGTCCAAAAGAGAATCGATGGAGTGGCGTAAACCTGGCGAAGCACCGTCACTAAAGCCCAAGGTCACTCAGTCAACCAAGAAGATCATGGCCACAATCTTTTGGGACTGTGAATGAATACTCCTCATTGACTTCAAGAAGAGGAACACCACAGTAAATGGGGAGTACTGTGTTGGCCTTCTGCACAGACTACGTGCTTCCATCAAAGAGAATAGGCGAGAAAAGCTGAGTGGTAGTGTGCGCCTTCTTCACGACAACGCGCCTAAGCACACAGCTCTTGTTGCAAAGGAAGCTGTGAAGCAATGTGGTTTCAAGGAGATCGACCATCCTTACTACAGCCCAGACTCAGCTCCCAGTGACTATTTGATCTTCTCAAAACTGAAGAAGCACCTTCGAGGAAGGAATTTTACGTGTGACGAAGAAGTGATGGATGCTGTTTATGCCCATTTTGCAGACAAGAATTCTGACTTATTTTTGTGGGGGGGGGGGAGATTGAAATGTTAATTCAAAGATGTGAGAAGTGTAATTGTAATAAAGATAACTATATTGAAACGTGAAATATAGTGTTTTGCTTTATCATACCAAGAAAATAGTTAGGCCGGAAACTTACGGACCTACCTTCGTAACTTATAACCATAAAGACGAAAATGATGTTAAATTACCCAAATTCCAGCAACTATTACACACAATTAAAATAACCCTTGTTGCAAAAGTTAGAAGAGATACTGTTTTAAAAATTTACAAAATCTTAACCATATCATCACTACTCTATAGCGCAGAAACTTGGTCTCTAACAACAAAGCAAACACAAAGGATAGAGACTGCTGAAATGAGATTGCTGAGACCATTAGCTGAATATACTATGTTAGACCATTAACAAAATTCGGATTAATTCAGCGAAAGAAGCAGCAGAAATCAGGGCAATTATTTTGGAAGATTCGGAATGTTACTTCTCTAAAATGGTCATCTTTGTGTTATATTAAGTCGGTTCTGGTGATGTAGTGATAATACTTGCCTTCTAAACCCAAGATCGCGGATTCAATCCAGGCCGTATCTATGGCTTTTTTTGGGAGTAAAAATCCTAAGTATGGCTTCCTTCGGAAGGAAAGTATAGCCGTGGGTCCCGTGTCGCACATTTACTGTACGGAAAAGAACCTCAAGCCTGAAAGAGCCCTCTGAGCAAAATTTGTCGGTTGTTTCACGTCCTGAATTGAATGGGACGCTGATGACCTGAGATGTTCAACAGCGTCCATAAATAAACCAAATCAACTTGTTTTACTTTGACGTATTTATAAATATTTTATTTATTTATTTATTAGTCAATTACACAATTACGGTTTAGACCATGAGGCCCCTTCTGTCTCTTCATAAAACATTTTTATTGAAATTGGTCTTTCCATCTCTTTCGAGGTTGTCTAATATCTCGTCCCCCTATACGTTTATAGTTATTCACTACTTGGGGGATTCATTGTGTTTACAGAATCATGTCATTCTAATATATTTATCGATTTTTCTATGATGCTTGTAATTCCAAGTTCTTCGTTTATTGCTAATTTTTCATTGCCCTTTTCTTTTTCGGTTGTCCATAATTTCTGGTAGTATTTCAACCTCTTGGCTGTTGAAATTGCATTTAGTTGTACATCATCTTTCTCAGTTCTATCAAGTTGTGTAATATCATATAATTTTTGCTTGTTTTTCTGTCATTTCCAATATCTTCTATTACTTTTTCCATTTATTTCTTTTTATTTTCATTACTGTTTTGTTTTTTAAACTATGGCCGACATTTTTTGTGATTAATGTGATATTCTAATGAGAGGAAGCTTATTCATTTTTTGCTTTAAACTTCTTGTGGCCTTCGAGATAACCAATGAAATTAATTAATCGTGATGAAATAAGTGTAAAATCTTCACATTGATATAAAAACTTGTCAATGAGCTAACAGAATTATTTACTAGTTGGTAACAGTGCTATGCTACGTGAGCTGCAATTAACTAGCGGTTTTACATGTCTTTAATGTAATGTAGCGTTTGTTTAAGCTTTTTATTATTTTAACTCTTGTTTATTCTCTTTGTAACTTATTATGACTTGCAGTAAATGTTTCGAATCTTCTCTCCCATCACTCCGAACCCGTATATATATTGGAAATATATTTTTATGTTATTTAAAACCACAACTCTCGCTGTGTTTATAATTCGTGTCTTGATAACCTCTTAAAATAAATGAACAAACACTGGCTCTTCGAGGCTGGAAGACTGACTTTTGTGGGTATTATATCAGTCAGCAGTTCTCATAGTTATACTTGCACAGAGTCGTAGAGTGTTTATGCCTCTTAAAGTGCTACACGTTTCTTGCAGCTTGATGACGCCGTTTCAAGGGTTTGGAAATTCTCATGGGCTTGGATGCTGTTGTGGAAGACATTTGTCTGGGAAGTGCAGGCCCCGTATTGATCGAGGTGCGTGTTGCAGGAGCCCTGACAGTATGACGAATGATACCAGCAAGCAGATCGCCGCCGCCTACAGAAGTGTGTAGGGTAAGTGTAACCACGGACACCCTCCACACACCGCTCCGCCGCCCTATCCGCCACTATTAAACAGCTAGCGAGGGTCGGTCCTCTGTCGCTTTGCTGGGCCTTGCTGCCCCTTCCTACCCAAAACGGCCTCCTCCCTTTGATCTCCTGCCTTCAAGTGCAAGCTAAGGTTGTAGGCTCCTACCTGTGTAACGTGTGGTCTGCACTGTTCACTACGGAAAGATATGTTGCTTTTGGGTTCACTGAACGTAAAAGACCTAAATAACTGTTTCGGGAGCAAAATGTACATGTAAAATAAATTTATTTCCATCATATTTTCTCTAATATTTTAAACAATTAAAACCGCAACTTTAGTAAAAACGAAACTAGATCAGAAGCAGCCTTAATCCTTCATCCCATAAATAATTAACGGGCATAATCAACATAATATAACATAATATACACTTGGTATCAGTTTCATTGTGATCACTTCCGATTCCCGTCTTTGAGAGGTGTGCAAATTGAGACATGTGCAGCAAAGACACGCGACGAACAATATACTGGTCTGAAATGCTGACACTAACACCGCTACTGTCAAGAGGATCGTAAAATAACATTAAGAACTTTCAGAAATTCTCAAAATTTCGCTGGATGCCACTCACAACCAGTACTGGAACTAGAATTTGCAGCACCGTTGTTTATTAAAGTAACAGAATACGTTTCAACAGATTCTCCGAGACTTTGCCTAAACTTTTGTTGAATACAGTTCAGAAATAGCAGAGTTATTTTATTAACATTCATACATTTTGCTACCATATTAGCAGTTTCAATCGCTCTTTCATATAAAAAGATTTTTTATGGTGTTTAACGCCCATTTTTACTACGAGACACCACAGGCGGTGGGCACTGGTGATACAGTGATAAATTGGAAAAAGATTTTTTTTTTTTAAGGAAGGAAACTTCCAGGCATAAGTTTAGGGTTGTTCCCCGGCATTTGCCATTTATGAGGACTGAGGAAAACCTGGAAAAAACCTGAGTCAGGGAGGATGGTCCTGGCGGGATTCGAACCCCAGATCTCCCGCTCACGAGTTCGCGCCTTAATGATGGACGGTAAAAAGGAAAGAAAGAAAAGAAAAAAAATATCAACACTAGTACTAAGCCAGTTGTGTACAAAGCCATTTGAAGACTGTTTTCCCCTAAGACCTATTTAAAAGGCCTGTGTAAATGGTAGCCAAAAGGAAACAAGTGAGAACTGTAAGGGGGATGTTTCAGTGCTGCGGTGTACGGTTTATTCAATTCCTCTTGCCATGGAGAAGTGAGACAGTACGACTTCAAGACACTGGTTGCTTTAACCTTTTGTAAGTGTCAACAGATATATACAGCATTCACTGCCCTTTGTTCCTGAAGGGAATACACAATACCTTGAACATACCCCCCTTCAAAAAAAAATTGTTATAAGAAAATTGCCAACTGACGGTGGAATTATTTGCTTTATTAGAGTGCCATTACATGCATTAATTTTTGGAGAGAATATGCACCCATAATCATCACAGGCGACAGTAATGTTTTTCTTCAATAGACTTGCATGAGTTAAATTTTCTACTGCTTCATGACCATCAAACAAAATATAATGCCTTTTACAAACTTAGAACCATTTCTGAATTGTGTTTGTAATCTATGTAAAATTTCAATTGGTTTATTGCTCTGGAACGTTAAACATTTGTTACGTATGACGGTTTAATAACCCAATAAACCACCCTCCCCTAATGCCAGTTCAAGCTTTAGCCTTGGAAGTACGAAGAATATGGCCATAGACAGGTAACTTTACAATACGGGAGAAGAGTCGTTTACAATTACAACGTGCTTTATTAAACATAATAATTGTAAATATACTACACCCATAGAATAAATTTGATTTTGAAAATATCAAAGTTACACAACCTATAAATCAGCTTTATCTATTCTAAAAAGATATGAACTCTCGAAATAATATCCAAATATAAGAAAATAAATTGAAGAAAAGATTTGATGCGACATTCTATGTGCATAAACGTTTACGAAACCTATATCATAAATGACATTTCAAAGAGATGGAATGCTTCAAAATGTCAATTAAATTTTACTCACTGTCTTGCAAATCCAAATTATTCTCTACTTAATGAAAGTATTTCAATATGCAATTTTACGCTAATATAGCCAGAGATATTTTACTACATTATAATTAGACTTTTAAGAAATTACAGGGCTTACCCTATGAAGAAGCACCGGGTCTAACAATTTTGAAGAGATGGCAGAAAAGACGGAAACAAAACGGCAGCTATTTGCCTGCCAGAACGGTTACGTCATAGCATGGTAGGAGTTTCGAGAGGTGAGAAACCAACTATTGACTGGCGAACCATCCTGACGTTGCCGAGTGAACGGCATAAAGAGGAAAATATACTAAGAAAGAAGGTAATGAGCGCAAAAACGCAAACTTTAATAAAAAGGTTTTGCCAAAATATTCACTTTCCGTTCAGTAATCAACCATGTCAGGTCAAAAGAAAATCAATAATAGCTTATTACAATACTGTGCAATCACAAGTGCGTGCTATAGCTTCTTTCAGCACCATAAAATTACAGTAATTTAGTATTAAACAGCAATTTAGTATAACGAAACAGTAATAATAGGATATTTCTAATTTTTCGCAGTAATTATCGCCGCACCGACAGTGATAAATGTATTCAAAGATTTAGGTAATATTTCTTTCATGCTGCTCCTATGAAAAATATACAAAATATTTCTTTGGAACAAGGAACGTTTCGGAATGACTGAAATAAATTAATTTATAATTATTTGTTTAAATTTGTTTAAAATTGCATAAAAATAATACACCCGTTAAAAGTGATTATGTTTTGCAAACATCTTACATTGTATCATAAAGTAATATTAATTTGTATGGTTTCTTACTGTCCGATTCACGTGGAATCATCCATTTGTAGTGCAAGATATGATTAAAAGCGGTTTATTAAATTATATAACATATAAGTTTTTAAATTTGTTTCTGAAATTATTCTTCAAATTTACGACAGAATTTATGGTGTGACATCTGCATCTAATAGAAATTTGAAATTATTGCCATGCTGTATATATATGGTTTTCAGCAAGAGATAACACTTCTGGCCACTTCCAGCTAACTACAGTACGAGAAATTAGTTTGTGATTGACACTTAGGATGTGTTTATGCTGGCGGGTCGGCTGGCGAGAGGCTCATCTTATCGCTGACCAACAGGCAACAAAAACACATTATCCTTAGAGGCATGACATCATCGGCGTTGCAACAGTTAACCGTTAATGGAAATTACACAGTAGCAACACGTTTTCAAGTGAATGCTTGGAAATGAGGCATTTTAGAAGTAGTGGCACGTTTTATAATAAACTTGGGCGGCTTCAGTGATTCCATTGACAGTTATAGTGAACATAATGAAATGGAAATCGACAGCGAAGAGGAGCAGAACGAAGAGGATGATATTCTAGGAGTGCAACCGCTGGAGACGGACACCTAGTAACGGGATGTGGCCACAGCGTACTAGCGCGGTCATGTGACAGCAGAAACGTCAATTACAAGGTAATTTCTCACCTACTATAGTTCATAGTACCTTATAATATTAATGTATAATGTTATACTTTATTGCGTTAGTAGAGGTTTAAGAAACAAATGCAAAAATTATATAACATTATAAATGAGTTTCATGCGCTATTTTTGTATACCAGACTCGTAAAAGCATATTCATAAAACAAAATTAATAATAATGTCGATTTTCTACTGAATTTCTCTGAAGTCAATACGTTCTTTCATTCCATTATATCGATGAACATCATATGTGCGTTTGTTTATTGTTATTACTGTTCGTGAAGATGGATTTACCTCAATAAAATTTAGCTCAAGCTGAAATGGCCCAGAAAATGTTATGATTTTTATCAAAAAGAATACGAGATACGCATTAATTAGATGCACAGTAAAAATATTATATTTCAGAAACTTTAGTGTTGACATATATTCCAGAATATCTTAGTATTATCAAGTTCCACTAATTCATTTGATAGTTAACTTATTTATTAATTAAGTCTTACTTCTAAATATGTATTCTGAAATGAAGTTAAATAGTTGATTCTGTTTCAGTAATACAAAAATCGTTTCCTTAGTATTTTCTTAATATATATATATATATATATATATATAAATATTCCCTTGATGTCAACTTTTAACGAAGAAAAGAATTTCGTTACATAAACATTTAACTAATGTCATAATGTAGCATTTTATTAACGATTTGAACACTAAAGATACTTCAGGTATATTTTTTTTTCTTTTTTAACAAGACCCTGGTTCAGTTATCTACTTCCTTAATACTGCTAGGAGACGGTTTTCAGCGGAACCCAATGTAACAAGATTAGGCCTGAAAAAGAAAAAAAAATTAAAACTTTTTATTTAAGTATTCATATGAAAGAGGTCAAATAAGATGCCATGGGATAACCGATCTAGTAACCTTAGCTGACGATACATTGATCTGCGTTTCAAGCACCCAGGATACGATACCAGCCAAATGAGCTCTCGATAACCTTATTTTGGCCTTGGCTTCTACACGTGACAACAGAAATTGGTTTTATTGCTCGTTTTAGTTGAGGCGCATGCGCACTAACACCCCTGCGCGTTTTTCCAATTCTGACAAACTTACCCCATTGCGTTTGGTGAACATTTCATTCATACTCTGGGTAAGATTCCAGAACAAATAAGTTTTTGCCAAAATAAATTTGTGAATTTACCAATCATTTCAAGGAAATTTCGTAGTGCAAAGGAAATCAATAATAATGATAACGATACTACTACTACTACTACTACTACTACTAATAATAATAATAATAATAATAATAATAAATACCATACTTATATAACTCCACACAACTGTTGACATAAAAGTTATTAAGATATTTGTGCTGACCACAGTGATCAAGTGGTTAGCGTTGCTGACTGCTTGCCGGGAGGCCCAAGTTGGATCCCCGGTACCTATTTAGAAAATGTTCTAAGTTAGGGAGGTCTGGAATGGGGTCCACCCAGCCTCATGAGGACAATTGGGAAGTTGCCTGATGGAGAGGTGGCGCTCTTCGATCGCGAAAGGCGGGGTGCCGGCATGCTCATCATTGCCCCCTTGCAATTCTGCCCTCTGTCAATGAAGTCGTAAGACGGAGGTATAGGATGCAGAGGTCGCTGCGACAAGCCAAGGCTCACCCCGGTCTGTACCGCCAAATAAAAATACTATTCTACAAAGTGGTCCATACGATTTCATGTCCTGATAACTATAGCATTACACTGTTCCCTTGTTACACTGTTCAGAACTGTTTCGATATTTTCATGAAATGCGTCTAGATTACCAGTAATGGGTTTAAAGCACTGTTCATTCAGTATCCTCCACACAGCGACACAAGACTTCTTGAAGGATATGAAATCAGCTGCCGAACTGATTTAATAAAAATTAATTCTTTCCTATTCCGCTATTCTCTTTTCCAATGTAACACTGTGATGCTACCAACAATGAATCTTTCTAAAATTCAATGCAGAGAATCTAAAGAAATTTTTGTATTTGTGCCATTGGAAATCCCGTCTGTTCTGTTCCGAAAATGATGTCATATTAATGTGCTCTAAGTACAGTATTAGTGCAGAGATGCTGAAACCTCAATGTGTAATGTATGTAAATTAGTATAACTGTGAATTTAAGAAAAGTTTAAAAATAGCTAAACAAAAGTGTTTTGTAAAATGTTTCTGGTTAAAGAAAAAAATGTAAAGATAAGTGTCAAAGGTGACATTTTATACTTTTTTTTTAAGTTTATAATAACCAAACAGGCGATGTTAACCATTCTTTCATTTACATTGCATCGATAAATCAAAATGGTTTGGTTCTAAAACGGCTAATGAATTAACATTAGGGAAACAAAAGCAGCCGCTCTATTTCACAGTTTGTTAATATGAACAAAGTTGAAACCAACACTTTTGGCTAAAGTGATATAAAGATGAGATAGCTCTTCATTATTAAAAATTACTTCATGCAATCCCAGCATTGAAACACGTTTCTTATGTCGTTGTAAATCATAGTCTAATTCTGGTTGATGCTAGTAAAGGTTACCTAGCGTGTAGTATTTCTTGAAGTCATCACCGCCTTCACAACACAATTTCAAACAACGTACCTGTAAAAGAAAGCTAAAATCATCCCCCTAACAATCATACCAACATTTAAACACGAGAATCGTTTTATTAAAAATATTTTGAAACTATAACAGCAATGTAAATTATTATCTTAAATTAACTTCCATTACTTAGAAACATTGAAAATGGAATCAATTAATTAATTGGTCACATTACAATTTCTTTCATTTCAAAACGTTAATCTTAAACCATTGGTAATCTCTGTTATATTAACAGCAAAACTTCTTTAAATTTGTTATATTGATTTCACATTCATGACAGTTCCTTTGCATGGTACAAAAGTACAAATAGTTACATTAGAAAACATGGTTCCTAAGCCACTAATGATATCTACTGCATTTATCTAACAATTTAGGTTTTAACTTTCTTATATTAATAATCAATGATATATTTACCAGCTCTGAAAAATATACCAACAATATTTTTTCATTAGTTGAACTTACATATTTTTTGTTCTCCATGTACTGAGTTTGTCATATTTCTTTTCGTGTACAAATCAATAACTAATTAGTTTTTTTTTTATTTATATTGATTATAATGTTGTTCAGGTGACCAATTCAATTAAAAAAAGGAAACATATCTTCGAACAATGTGTGCTCTTTTCCAACTCTCTACGCAGAAAAGAATTTAAAAATTGATAACGTAAATGGACAATTGCCTTGGGCAAAGCTATGGACAAGACCAACAATATCAAAGTCCATAACGGTCTCCCCCTCTCTCACCCTGTAAGTTCCAAGTTAAAACTTTCTCTAATTCCCTGTTGTAGTTTCTGTGATATTTCTCTGTCGTCATAAATTTTTGTACCCTTCTGTATTTCTACACCTGGTTGCATGCTTTTATAATATCTACATCCCTTTCATCTATTTAGCAGGTGTTTTGAGTGTGCGCCTCTATTTATCGTCGGTCTCTCTTAGATTAATGGACTTTTCTTGCGATACTTCAGAAGATTTCTCTTTGTTCTTGATAAAGATAACAGATTGTGTGCTTCATGTTCTACCTATAATCAAAATCAGAGACAGGAATACGTCTTACGGGCTCAATGAATTTTGGTGGTTAATGTACATAGTATGTACTATACAAAACCTGAAATAAAAGGTAATGTTCTATGAAATATTAAATGGTGTTAAAGAAATTCTTCCAAATAATGTCAAACGTTGTAGAAGGGTATTATACATGTAATATGAACTGTGAAATATACATTCTGCATGTTCAAATTTCAGAGTTATGGTATTAAGTTTCTATAGAACCAGTACGTCATTGACTAATAAAGCTTTCACTCAAAGTCGTGCCACACAACAATAGACGGAAGAATGTCGGTATGTAACTGAGGTCAAATAAAAGCAGATTCTAATTTTTATTTTTACACGTTATGAATAAACATACTTCACTACAACGTTAAAAAAAATTGTATGCTACTCCACAGTACCTAATCTTCAAAATAGCAGTCTATCGCGTTATTTATTAGAACACATTATTCTCTCTAAACCAAGCTACATAACTTAGTTGACTCTTGTTCAATCATATGATAAGTCCGAAGTTTTAGAAAAAAATTATTGCACTAAATGTTGAAAACGCCAATGATGAACTTTTCCCGCTCGAGGAGCAGGTTTGAAGATTCTAAGACTGTTTTTTTTTTTTTTTTTTTTTTTTTTGTTTATCCATTTTAGAATTAACACTGAAATTCAGGCAGTTTCTTCCGTTAAAATAGAAAGGCAAAAAGGGACTTAAAATACTGAAAATAGGCAGTAATAAATTAACATTTGCTAAAAGTGAAAACAGAGTGTAATATCACTCATTATTAATGAAAATGAATATTTAAGATACTTCATCATTTCTTTATCACATAATTAAAGTACTTAGGCTTACTTTTCTTCGCTACAAGCAACAAGAGGATTTTTTTCAAAGTATCAACTGTCATAGCCTCTTATCAGAGAGAACATTTTTCATCATGGAAAAAGAACGTTCTACTTCAACTGTAGTGATTAGAGCATATTTAAAACAATCTATTTCGAAAGGACTCATACCAGCTACAACAGAGCATTCACCTTTCAGGAAATATTGAAATGTTGATCTAAACAAAATAAAGTAGTTTTGAATATTCCTAGCGAATGAACAAAAGATGCGCAGTGGTTTCTGGTCGAATTCATTTTCTGTTTATGCGTTTATAGGGAAATCAGATTAGTATCTCTCTTACTTCCGTACTGAACACATTGTAGTGACGATTTGTTGCACAAATCTGTAGCTCTCATCTTTCTCGCTTGCAATTGTTTGTTACATTTTTGCAGCTGAGAAGCTACCTCCACCACTTATTTCCTACAACTTTCTCGTGCAGAACGATACAAGGTCATTCACCAGGAATGTTCAAAACTATAATACTTCTCTCATTCTCTCTAATTCCTGGTATTCGTATATCCGAGATTGCGCGTTCCTTTCACTAATGAAGGTTCCGCTGTTTAAAGAGCTTAAGTGAATGGCTTGTGGAGAAAGTTTTTGACTGCTTGAAAAGGTATAAAATATGTTTAACAAGATTCTTATGGATATTTTTGTGAGGTAAGGATGACATCTAATTTTTATAACTTGTTTCACTTCGATATATTGAAAGTATATCTGTGTTTTTTTTAAAATGCGTAAATAATAGCAGAAAAATCCACAACATTCCAAAACAGGCAAAAAAATATATATATTAAAATAGGTAACAGAAGCCAAAATATGCAAAAAAAAAAAAAAAAAATCGTTACTATCTGACTAATATATCCAACTAGGTAAAAAAGGGGTATGTCCCCTATTTTCCGAGATCTGCTTATGTGCATCTAATTTCAAGGTCTTTATCACTTTCTAAATTCCCCATCTTAAATTGCTCGTCCCGCCCCTCCACAATACGTAAAGTATTGCACTATATCTCATTAATACCTGGAATGTACATAGAAACATAGGTAGATAACATAATCAATTGATGCAAAAATATATCGATCACACTGTCCCTCCTTCAGCTATCACATCCATCATCAAGATGGAGCGAGTGCCTTATCTCAGAAACGCCTCTTGTTCGAACTAAATGAAGTCAATTTGACATGTCAATTGGGGGGGGGGGGAATCATTCGGACAAGATATGTCCAAACAGAACCACTCATATTATTGTGTTCTAGATTATGCTGATTATGTTTCACAAGAGAAATAAGAACTTGTAATATTTATGTATGTTTTTCCATTTAACTGGTAAATAATTTTAAAACCCTTCAGTATACTCAATTATAGTTTTTTATTATTATTTTTGCCGACCTGCCAAGAGGTAGAAAATACTCAAATATGTAAATATCTTAATTAAAAATATCTAAATGTCCTCCACCCTGTTCGAACATGGTCTGTTTTCCTCGTGGAGAATGAAAGGGGAATATGGATTTCCCATGACTTGTCCAGCAGTTCAGTTTAGAAGTATTCTTTCTTCACCTCCGCTGCTGGTGCTGCATCTGTGAAAATGATCGTTTTATGGAGGATTGTAATAAATTCAAACAGCGTTAACTTATGAAAGAACCAAGCCTCCATCAGCAATAATGTTCTCAGGAGTGTTCATTATTTTTAGCTTTGGCTTTAAGATCACCTTCAGCTTAAGATCGACTGCTGATCATAGCTAACAAATATGAGCCCAATCTCACCCATAAAGTTATAACTAAAATGAAGCTTTAAAATAATTAGTTTAATAATGCTAACACAGCGTGGATATAATATTATATAAAAGATTATGTTAACTTCACATAAAATTAATAACCAATAACTATTAAAAACATATATTTTGGAAAATGATATCTTAATGCATAACAACGAAAACTGTTCCTTCCACACGCTATAGAATTATAAGATTTGTTATGTTTCGAATTTGGAGCTCTCATTATTAAACAAATACATCAATAACAATAACTAAGCTGTATATACTACAGTACATGAGTGTGTCCATGCATTCAAGTTCTAACGTCTCCAATTTTTTCCCCCTCTCTCGGGACTGGGAGCCGGTAGAAACACGCGGTTTGACTTAAAATACGCTGACATTCTTTGTAAATGCATAACAGAGATGACAGCACCTATTGTTGCACAGAACCCTGGTGGCTGCAGCTAGATTGAGGAGTGTTTTTGATACTTAAAACGGTGATGTTCTCGTTACAAGTGAGTAAGACCGGTTTTCTAGACTTGAATGCTGTGAAACCCATTGAAATTCATCGCCAGTTGAGTGAGACATGGTGTAAGGATGTGAAAAATGTCGTTCGTGGGTGCCACAGTTCCAAAAAGACCGAACGCCGTGTGACAACGAACCAAAACAACCTCGGCCTCGCACCAGCCGGTCAGACGTCGTATTTGTGCGAGTGGAGAAAGTTTTTTGGAGGATCGCCAATTTAGTGTGGAAGATCCTGGGATCTGTGCACACAATCTGGCATGAAGACCTGAAAATGCGGAAAGTGTCCACCAGGTGGGTGGAAACATGACGCAGCAGTTTCTTCATGAAAACAACTTTGAAGTAATTTCTCTTTCTCCCTACCCACCAGACTTGGCCCCTAGCAATTTTTGACTTTATCCAACAATGAAAGACACTCTTTGTAGTCGCATATTCTCCAGTCTGGCCGCTATCCAGTGGTCAAAACAGACTCCTACAGAAGCGTTCGCAGCGTCGAAAAATGTGTACGTATGCAAGGAGATTACGTTGGGGAGTGACAGAAGTTTATCAAATAGTTGGTGCAAATAGTTTATGATGGGAAAAAAACTCGGACACCTTAGAATTTGAACGCATCTCATAGTACCAATTTTATGCATGGAAACGGACTTAATGGCATGGGCGAGGTTATGAATGCCGAGAATTTTATTTATTATTTATTTATTCTGCAGAGCTAAGGTCATTATAAGTGGCAATAAACATACTAGTAAAACATAAAAATGAAAAAACCCTGACTATGCTATGAAGGAGATAGGAGCATTTGTGATAATAATAATAATAATAATAATAATAATAATAATAATAATATGTTGTATAATTTTACAGCAGGATAAATTCAATAAATGCTTGTAATACTGGGAATCTAAATCTAGGGTAACACATTATTTCTAATAATGTTAAACAATTTCTTATGAAATTTTCCTAAAGTTTGGCAGTCTCTGACATCCCGTAACAATGCATTCCAGAGACGGGCAGTGGTTATTGTGAATGATGATGAGTAAATTAACGATAGTACGTGCCGGGTTTCAGACCGGTTATGAGAGGAAGATAGATTTTGAAAACGAAAAGATAAATAAGATGGAGAAGATGTATGGATAATTTTGAAAAATAGATATGTCATTAAAATCGGACACGTGGGCAAGGCTGTAAGATTTACTAGCTTGCGCATTTCCAAAACAACTATGAGATTTCACACTAGACTAGTCAATGAGCCTTCAATGGACGGGAAAGGAGTACGCATGCGCTGAAATAGTTCACCAAGCACTCAGCGTAGATGATACCGCTGCTTTACGTACTACGTCACGTGGGAACATTAGACAGAACCAATCCTCAATAACCTACGGTCTACCCTTACCATTACCATTGTCAATACTAGACTTGAAACAAAACTTCATGTAAGAAAGGTTCATGGCTGTTTTAAGATGCGCTAGCTATACACAGTGTATCGAATTCCTTCTGCAAGAAACTTAGGTCCGAACATTCATCCCATTTTACCTATATGGTTATTAAAAGCAAATTTAAAATGTATTAAGCAGCAAATGGGTTTGTACATAGTCTATGGCTGCCCGCTCTTCAGTCATTAGCTTTTTGTGCAATCCCAAACCACTCACAGTTCGAACTCTGTACCTTTAATAAGGTGAAGAGCCCTTATTCCCACGAGGGGATCATCTATATTGTTGCAAACCCAAGGGTTGGAATCTCCTCCTCTCCAGGACTCTTAAGAGCACGTGCTTCGCAGTTTCGGTATTTACGTTGTTTACAAAGTCTGCAAATGGGTTCTCCCTGGAAGAGCTCTATTTTATGGAGATGTTTCCTGATATGTTCATGCTCAGTAATTAATGTAACCAATTATCTTAACTTCCTTCTGCAAAACTTCAGAAGTGTTTTAGTAAGTGTGTGGTTAAGTCCATTGCCAGGAGTTTGTCCGGGATAATTGGACCATCTTTTCTTCTGCCCCATGATTCTAATTGCTGTTCTAGCTACGGATTTACTAACATTGCAGGCTGATTTCGGTCAATGTAAGAGCTTGATGCTCCCTTCTTGTTCAATTTGTCTGCATTTTCATTCCCTAGTCACAGGTTGATGACATGGCACCCAACTCCACGGAGTTGTCGCACGACAGAACTATCAGTGTTTGAAGACGGTCCCAAACCAGTTTTTTAATTACATTGGTAAGAATCTGTGCTCGTAGAGTAACTTCATTTTCAGAAAGTGCTTGCCTTGGTTGCCTTTTTCAGTGCCCTTTTGAGCGCAGATTAAGTTTGTAAAGAACTCTGCCTGAAAGACAGTGCAGTTTTTCACAAGACTTAAACTAATGTTAGTCTTGGGGGCTTCACCTTTCCATCTTGGTTACATATCCATGAGCCGTCAGTGTACAATATTAGGTATCTATGGACACCCTTGGTGTTTGTTTATCAAGCCAGTCAGTTCGAGATTCAAAATTAATCTTGAATGCTCGTTGAAACTAAAATAAGTAAGGATCAACCTGAGTAGCTGTAACGATCGACCGGTTGAGCACTATATCATGTTCTTTGACTGGATGTTGCTGTAATTTCTTGAGGATTTATCCTGATACAGGCGAACCGCATTTTTAAACCCACGTCTGGTTGATAATGGTATTCAAAGTTGTAATTGTAATCCCAAGTTTTAATGACATGGCTCTCTGTGTTGCCGAATTCGGGTCAGAGATAGGATCTTAAACTTCCGAATTACCTTGGATAGTGGTTAGTCGTGAATTTGCCTGTTGCTTGCCCGCTGGATTAACTTCACTTCCGGCTTATTTGTTAAGCACGCCTAAGATGCCTCTTGGAAACGGTGAAAGCACGCATCTTACATTGCTTGATAATCTCGGAATAAGAGTATTTGCAGTAAAAAACCCTTACCAGAATAGCTCTATTTTCGGCAGCAAACATGAGAGCATATTGTAGTACACTAGGCTATGTATAGCTCACACTGAATTCGCTTCCTTAGGTTTAAGTGCGGCGCTACGGTGAACTTCGAAACTTGTTACCTTAGATCGTCAACTAACATATATAAATATATAGATATATGTGTACATTGTTCATGTTTTTAGGCCTAAATGCATATTGTACACATGTCGACAATTTTAGCACTCTCTCCAAACTTTTAAGGAGTGAAATCTAGTATCAAAGCTTTAAAGCTAAATTTTCCTCATACTTATAAACAAAACGGCTTTCTTTTGTTACTCTGGTAGCTATAGCGACAACATCGAAATATGAAACATGTGCAAGAGGTAACTTTTTTGTGGATTGCTACAGGGGAATTAACATGACAGCGAACGAAATCCCTTGGATTATCTACTTGATATATGTATGCCCGTTTGCGTTTTTACGCTTTCCATAGAAATACAGCGGAATAAACTGCAAGTCATGGCCACAAAGATTTTTTGGAACACACCAAAGCCAAGGATAAATCCTCTACTGAGACTTTGCTTTTAATTGTGTATTAGTTTGTATAGAATAAAGGAATAGCACTTATTGCAGACAAAGGCCAGAAATACAAATGCTACATGTTTAGAACCGCTGGCTTATCAAAATCTGAAAGTTCGGCCAAGACCTAACTTTCAGGGAAGAAATGCTGCATTATTTTTTACTACACACAGTTGTATGGTCTGAACTTTTGAAAAACTAGGTATTATATGTGATTATATCAGTACTTACTAGCTTATGTGTAAAGCAGGCATGAGAAACGCAAACCATGCAAACCAAACCAAACAAACTTTGATCATTTTCTAGAAAACTACGGTCTGTCAAAGAAATCGCAGTTCCAAAGGAGTACCATCACAGGAAAAGAAAACACACATTAATTGGCAAAAATGGAGACAACAGTAATACATAACATAGGAGACTTCTGCCTTGTAATTAAACATATTACTGGAAGATTGCAGAAGAATTATTGTTATAAATTATAAATTCATTCAGCAAGTTACACTAAGGGTTTTTTTTTTTTTTTTTTTTTTTTTTTTTTTTTTTTTTTTTTTTTTTTTTTTTTTTTTACATTCAATTCAGGGCGTGAAACGGCCGACAAATTTTGCTCAGAGGCCTCTTCTTTCAGGCTTGAGGTTCTTTATCGTGCCGTAAATGTACGACATGGAACCTACGGCTTTACTTTCCTTCCGAAGGAAGTCATACTTACGATTTTAACGCCCCAAAAATCCATCGATCCTGGCCGAGTTTGAACCCGCGGTCTTTTAGGAGGCAAGTATGGTTACTACTGCACCAGGCTCGACAAGTTTTGTTTTTTGTTTTTTGTCCTCCCCCCCTTTTAGGGTGCCAAATATGTTTAGGGTGTCCCATAATGAAGTAATTTTTAAATTGAACGCCTCTGTAGGTTTATTACGTTGCTAGACATGATGTTTAACAAGACTGTCATTTTTTTGTATTGCGACTAACGAATGTCATTTTTGTGTATTGTTATCAGCTAAAATAGAGCGATACACGAAGAATTAATACATCCAGATTCTGAAAGTGTATTTTGAGTACGGTGAATGTTATGTACAGGTCGTTCGAAGACTTCGTGTAATTTTTCGTAAACGAACTGCTTCTTAGGTGTCAACAGTGCAGGGACTGGTAAGTAATTTTGAAGATACCGGACCGACAGAGAACGTCCAATCACCTGGACGTTCTGCTCGACCGGTAGAGAGCTTTGACCTCGTTAGACAGAGCATTACTACGAGCGATTCGCCACCGTTCTCCACCTTTTAACCATTCTAAGAAGCAGTTTGCAGGGAACTTAACAAAATATTTGCATTTACGTACTTTTAACACCGAACTAACACAATAACTGAAGTCGACGGACATTTGCACTGTGGAACATTTACCTCTCTAGCGACGACAATCAAAACTGATCACAGGGATCGTGTAATATGACACCATGTGACTATTTTTTGTGGAAATATGTAAAATATTATGTTTATGTGAACAATTCACGAACCATTCCTCAACTAAATGCAGAAATTAGACATGTCATGGGTGAAATTCAGTCGGAATTTGCCCTAAAGTTGCCGACAGAGTGAAGGGGTGCCAACGAAGCCGATGAGGATATTTGCCTCATATTTAATATTAGTGTTTGTGCTTCATATTAACTTAATAATATTAATATTTTTTCAAATAAACAATTGTTTTCATTATAGACACCTTATATAACTGATCATTTGAGTCTGGATTGAATATAATATTATACTAAAATACATATGTTTATAAATACGTAACGAAAATCCTTATATGCTAAATACGTAATATAATTGCACAGGATATAAAAACAGTTCCAACATAGTTTTTAAGTTAAGTATAAAATATTAATTTGACACAAATTTGAACGTGTCGCATGCATCTTCGGCACTGGTCATGTGCTTTTGATGGAACTCTGAAGTCAATCAAGGCATGTCACAAGATATTTCTCATTATTTTAAGGAAATAGGTTCCGTTAGCGATCGGAAAGTATGTTCTTTTATAGTTAAACGATCTCTCGATATCTTATGATGTCCCTCGCTTTACAAATGTTCAGGTGAACCTTTATGCATCTAAGCCTGTTTTTTACTTGAGCGCATCACTTTATTTTTGCTGTGAAACACACCTCTGTATTCTGTTCTAATTGATATTTAATTGTACCACCTATTTTTTGTCACACACCATTTTCCATTGGTAACGGTCAATTGTTATGCAGGATCATAGTTTCACGACTAAAGAACTTGCCGTCCCGGTAGAAATTCGCAGTTCACTGTTCACCCGAAATAGTAACTACAAAACTGAATTAGTGTCAAATTAGAACGCAGTATATATGGGTGTACTGTAACGCAATGAATATTAAAATAAAGGATAGGTCTAATAAAGCATGCCTAATGCATTTCCAGGAGGAATATAGATATGATCATTTCCAGCTTATTGCAAACACTTACTAGCAAAGCACAAAGATAAAAGTTAATTGTCTTAAGGCAGTAGAGGACGAGCTCATTATATAGCGAGACCTATCTATTAGCTAGTAGTTTCTTCTAGGACACAGTAAGAAGTGCAAGTTGACAAGCTAACTAAGGAAATACCAGATTATATCTACGTGACTGGCCTATCGTGACGTTGAAATACATATCCCATTACATACCGACAACTTTCAGTTTCAAATTTTATAACGTAAAATAATACTTTACAATTTCCTACAGTTAAATGTATTTATTTACATGGCAATTTACACAAACATTACCTTTATGTAAAAATACGTAATTACCTTAAAAATATCTAGAATTTTTATAAATATGTCAACAATTTTAGTTTTCAGACGAACAAATACAAGGAAAAAATCTGTAATTACGTAAAACTCCCAACTCTATTGCTAATGATATACTTAAATGGAAAGATTTATAAAATGAATCAAATTAATGAGACCATCTCCTTGGTCTAGCGGTTGGTATTGCTGACTGCTGGCCTAGAGGCCTGGGTTGGATTCCCGGTATATATTTAGGAAATGTTTGGGAAATCTGGAACGGGGTCCACCCAACTTCATGAGGACAACTGGGGAGCTGCCTGATGGAAAAGTGGCTTTCTTCGATCACGAAAGCCGCTTGGTAGACGATCTGCGGAGTGCCTGCATGCTGATCACGTGCCCTCCCCCCGCCCTGCAATACTGCACTCTGTCAATGAAGTCGCAGGACGGATATAGAGGATGCAGGGGTCGCCGCCGCAGGCCAAGGCTCACCCCGGGATGTAGCGCTAAATGAGAAGAAGAAAAATCAAATTCATGAATATATCAATAGAATTTTAGAAATAAAATAAGGAAATAATATATTTATATTGATATAAACCACTTCGTGATTTAACGGTAGCGTTTGCGACTATAATCCGACGGTCCTGGGTTCAAATTCCGACCCGGTCAAGCTGTCTGGATGAGGTATTTTTCGGAAATTACCATGAGATGGCGAATGCCAGATAGCTTTAATGTACCAAGGCTCCAAGCTCTTAATTCATTTCATTTCAATAATAGCTACAGACTTACACCCACAGTATTCACGCCGAATCTACAGACATCGAGAAAAGGCCGATGGAGTCAAAGTGACTTTAAATGGCGTACAACCCAAGATCCGGCCATGACCTGCCGCAGCGACCTCTGCTTCCTATACCTCCGCCTTACGACTTCTTTTATGCATGGGGGCATGTGATTAACATACCGGTATCCTTCGGGTTTTCAAGATCGAAGAATTCCACCGCTGTATCAGATAGCTCCCAATTATCCTCATAAGGCAGGGTGGATAGTTCCAGACCTCTCTGACTTAGAAAAATTTCTAAATAGATACCGCCAGTCGAACCCGGGTCCTTCCAGCCAGCAGTCAGTATCGCTAACCACTAGATCAAGGAGACGATCATAGAAAAATATTGTGCTCCCTATTTGCTTACATGGGCCAAATATTTGGACTCTTAAAGCATAAAGTGAAAGAAGACTCCAAACAACAGAAATTAAATTTATGATAAATGTGAAGGAATGCGAAACAGGATGGGTTAGAAATGAAGATAAGAAAATATGAAAGTAAGAAAACATATATTACAGTGAAACGAAGAAGTGAATGGTGGGCTCATGTAGAGCGAATGGATACCAAAACAAAATTTAAAATATAAATCAACTGGAAAGAGGAATTTAGGTAGACAGAAGAAAAAATGAAGACGTAACGGGCTTATGCATATAGCCCAATAGGTTAAGTATATGACAATGATGATTACAGAATGCTAGCAGTTGCTATATTGTGATAATGTTGCAGCAATTAGTCGTAAATTGAGCATTTGAGCAATTGAACTGCATGTATGATACATTTATACATAGAAATTGTTCTTTCGCACATTAAAGTATGATTCTCCATTTTCAACTTATGTCCTACATATGGCTAGTGTGATAGAACAACTTCCATATATAAATTCACCCCCATATGCAGAGCTTACACATAAAAACTATTCCGCACGCGCGATGTTTTGCGAGCGGCGCTCCCCACTAATTCCCCTACAAGTCTCTTCTCCTAAACGTAGCAAAAGTGCGTTATTGCGTTGTTATTTTTTTTTTTTTTTCATCTACGAATGTAGGTTTAATAGACCCAACCCCCAGACGAAGGCTGGTTTCACCCGAACGGCCGTCTGAACAATCAAAACATGCACCACTGATATACCAAAAATCTACATCGTGTACAGGAAACCCCTCTTTATGATAGGAAAGCTGGAGTTGGTGTGCTGTTAGTGCAAGGGGTATTTCGGTCCGATTTTTTACGAGACGACAATAGATGCAGAAGGGACATTTTGGTTCTATTTTTTCAGCAGCTTAAAGAAGAAGAGAAATCATGTGGGGGTTTTAACAGGATTCTGCAATTGCTCATACAGCAGCCATGGGTAGCCGAGGTCGTTAAGGTGCGGAGTCGTGAGCGGGAGGTCTTGGGTTCGATTCCCATTATGACCATCCTCCCTGGCAGATTTTTTCCCAAGTTTTCCAAGTTTCCTAAGTCTTCATAAATGGCAAATGCCGGAGAGGTACACTAAACTTAGGCTTGGAACGCTTCCGACCTTAAAAAATCCTTTCTAAGTTTATCATTTCATCTATCATCAGTGTCCACCGCCTGTGATGTCTCAGTAGTTAAAATGGACGTTAAACACTATTAAAAAAAACAGCGGACTCCATAAATAAAATTAAGCAAGTGTTTGAAGATAGAGTAATTAGTGCTGGTGTACGGTGATATTTACCTGTGGAGATTCCTGAAGGAAAGAGTGTACGAAACAAACTCTGATACTTAGGAGAAACTAAAGGAAAATATCATAAATGAAATCGGAAACAGTACAGTGCTTGAACTTAAACGTGTAAATCAGAATGTGTTTTCCTATACAGTGTCTGTTTAGTTGAAGGGGAGGGGCGACATACCCAGTATCTTCTATGAGGTAAGATTTTATACACAATTTTAGAAGCGAAGTTGAAGTACGTTCTCGGGCAGCCGCGACACGCCCAGCAACCGAGAATGGTTTTTATGTGAAAGCCTGTAGTTGGTGGTTAAACTAGAATCTTGGATCATACCAGTCCCTCCTAAGGAATTAATCTCCCATAGTAGAGAAACCTTAGGGAGGTCTCCGGACGGAATGTATAGAATCAGATGAGAGTTTCGTGGTTCCTTGCTTGGAGAATACAGCCCAGAAGTCTCAAGATCCGTGGTTCTAATCCTGGCCGTGACCCAAAATTTTCAAGTCTTGATTCTTCATATCCAACATAATGGTAACAGCCTGCATTAGGGAACATTAATGTTCTCCTGAGACCCAACCATTATATCCTATTGCAATATAACCGTTTTGGTCCGTACTATTAAAAATGTTTAGTCAGTTAAAAGATTACAGTTCTCATTTAGATCAAGAAATATGAAATACAAATCTTTGGCATTCCTCTAATTGCTTGTCAATTGCCTGTCTCGTATGCTCCTCGCATTTCAAGCATAAAGGTACATAAGGACCTTCAAATACTATCAGTTCGGGCCCTCGTTAAACATTAATCAGAAAGAGGCTATGATGTGGAGCCAAACACACACATTGGCTCTCGATGCACGTACTTACAGCACTTGAGCGTTGCAGACGTGAGCGAAAATCTCAATGTGGCACCACAGAGATCGATGTGTGACGAGTATATCTCGTTCAGCACAACCGCGTGATTTTAAGCCATAACTCTTGAACCTAGCAAAGTCGCCGGACTTAAGGAGATCTTGCTTCTGTTCAGAGCATTGAAAATGGACAAATAATTAACATGTCACAGTAATGGTTTACAAACATGCGATGTTTATAACTGTGGGCATTTCAAGATTAATAATATTTTAACAGTTTTGGATATAAAATAATTAAATAATACGTCCAAATATAGTATTAATAGAGAACAGAAAAATATAAACAAAATTTTTAGGAAATATATTATTATGCAAGCAATATTAACGTAACCAAAATATATGAATAATAATTAAGAACGTTCAAAAGATTAAGAAAATGGCAATATTCTTGGAGCGTTCAATGAATATTCTACCTGAGTATGAAAATGAAATTGACGGGGGACACTCACCTCATTGTTTTTCAATAAACTTCCACACACTTGGTCCACCTAATCTTCAGCAATATAATCCCTTGTTGGAATCGACCTTTGCCTTGGAATTTAAAGATGACCTCCATAGAGGGCATACTTTGAAAGCATTTTCATGGGGAAGTGTCAAAAAGCAGAATATCGGTATGATCAAGCAAGATGACCATGCCATGGATAATGTAATAATTCGTGAACTAGGTATTTAAACTGGCACAGTTTCACAATTATTCAAGTATGTAATTATGTAATGCAAAACCTGACATGTTCTTTATTCACAGAACTTGGTACACCATTAAATATTTTGTTCATCTACGAATTAATAATCGCTAACACTACAATGTATTTTGCTATTTATTGCAAAAAGCAGAGCTGGTATCAAGAATTGCTGGTACTTAACAACTTACCATCCACCTTACAGTCCATTCCTTGTGCACAGTAATTATTTTCTCTTTCGAAATCTGAAGAAATTCCTTCTTTGGCGAAGTTGTTCCAGCGATGATGCCATAAACTATTTAAACTATACATATTTATAGTACATGTGCTGTACAGGGCTTGAAACACTTGTAAAGTACTCATTCGTAAGACAATTCTATTTGTTTAAAATATTTATTATATGCAGCACCTGAAAATATTTTGCAAAACAGACTAGCCCCATGAGTCAGAATTTCTTAATTTTATTCCTGGAGTCTCGGATTCGATTCAAAGAAGGTTTTCCTTTCATAGGATAATTCCTTTGCCAACTGTGATCTTATTATTGTAGGTTACCCGAGATTGAAGGACCCCTTTGGTATGCCATATATTGCCTTCACTACATAGTTAATGTTATAAAAAATTGTTCATTTATAAATTCTTCTACAAAGCATTAAGCCCTGTTAAATAGGTATGGTGTAAGAGCAGGTTTATATTTTTGTTCATCACAGGATAATAACAAAGTTTTTAAATTGTTTACGAGAGCATTAAATATTCTTACGCATTAATAATGGATTGCACATTGATAGCAAAACAAATCATTATAGACCGACTGAATTCTGTGATTTGTAAAACAATGTTTTATTACTTTCCATACTTAAGCACATAAACATGCACAAATTCTTGTTTGTTTCATGGAACTACTTTCAGTTTTTGAGAGTTTTTGTTCTATGTTCGGTCGTAGGATGATCATGAACGTGATGGCGAGCAGTTGGCAAAGGAAACCGAAATACAGAAGAAATAAACATCTTCGCTTGCTAGGAGTGTGCTCCAGTCGTCAGGAGCAGAGGTCAGTGCTACCAGCATTTGTCTTGGAAGGAAGCTCATATTTAGCGCAAAGCACTGTCAATATGTGAATCTAAGCATTGTAAGCTTCAATTTTTACGCAATTGCGATATAAAATGTCACTTTTTATCTTACTTTCGATAACTCAATACTCGTAATTTCATGTTTTATAAGTACGCGTTATTAATGTCCTGAGTAAATAACCAACATTTTCTGCACATAGGGCTTATGTTATAAATATTGCTCTTCATAATTCCTAACTACAGGTGCCAAATACTCCTTTTAGCTGGGAAGAGCGCTATAACAACGAAATACCAAGTTATTCTAAAATATATTTTTAATAACTTCAGAATTGTTTGATGTAAATTAGTACACAGTCAAAGATGCCCTTACTGAGCAAGCTACAACAGTAATTTCTATCATGTGACGCCTTTAAGTGAGCTATCATGGTGCTGTCGCTTGCACAATGAGATGCATTGAGAATGTTCAACATGTTTCAATAAGACTCTCAATCGTGAAAAGAGCTAAGGCGAATAAGAAAACTTCTAGGTACTATTCAAAGAGTGAAGACCATGAAGATCTAATGATGATTCCAGTAATATTAAATATCTTAATTGGGAAAGTTATTAAGAATGGTAAACACTAGTTCACATCTAATGGTGTATGTTTAAATGGTACCAAGGTAAAATTTATTGAGCTTAAAGAATACAGCTGATAACAAAACTACTGTAAGGCTGCTGGGTATTGATTTGGCACCTACAAAAAAAGGAGTATGGGAATTTTATGCAGAACAGTGCGACTTCATACATAGCCATAGAAACTGCCCTATCACTGTGTGCCGTGTATGACGTAGAAAGTGGGAAGACATTGAAATTATTAGTGCGGGTTCGACATTGGACATTGGCCGAGCTGGAGAAAGATATTTCGGCACCTCACTCTTGCTCACGGCAGGCCGTATGTTCCTAAGCCCCTAATTGGCTATCCCGGGAGAAAGGGATGAGTTGAGGGAGACACCAGGAGGCCGGGTCCACCGGGGAGGACTGAGCGGACAGATAGGATCCCGAACACTTTTTCAGACAACAATCGCTACAGTAGATGAAACATGGACTCATCACTACACGCCAGAGACAAAGGAGCAGTCCAAACAGTGAGTGGCAACAGGTGAAAGTGCACCAAAAAAAGCAAAAATGGTTCCATCTGCAGGAAAAATCATGGCTACGGTTTTCTGGGATTCTCGTGGTGTGGTGCTCGCAGACTAACTCCAGAAGGGTAGATCCATCACAGGGGAATATTAAGCTTCATTATTGGACCAAATGAAGGATGCTATTCAGATTAAACGACAACATCTTGCGAAAATAAAGTTCTCTTTCATCACAATAATGCGTTTTCACACACGTCTGGGATTGTTGCTGCAAAACTGCATAACCTTCGCTTCCATTGCTTCCAAACCCGCCATATTAGCCGGATTTGTCTCCCAGAAATTACTTTTGTTCCTAGGTCAGGCCGAGAAATTTCAGAACTCCCTGCGCATGTCAATGATACACACAACTACAATGTAAACTTTTAGGCCAAGCAATTTAAAGATGACCTCCATAGAGGGCATACTTTGAAAGCATTTTCATAAGGAAGTGTCAAAAAGTAGAATATGCTTATGATCATGCAAGATGACCGTGCCATGGATAATGTAATAGTTCGTGAACTAGGTATTTAAACTGACACAATTTCACAATTATTCAAAGGTGTCAAAGGTTGATTCCCTCCAAATTCCACACCAGAGCAGAAAGCAAATCTCTGGGAATTCAGTTTGGACAAACTGGGCCACCTCCAAGAAAAATCGTGTATATATTCTCAAATATTGTGATTGGTGATAAAATATAACTTCATCACGATATTATTTGGGGGGGGGGCGATACAGAGGGTGGTCCGCTATTGGGATCCATACTAAATATGTCACCATCACTGGAGAAACCCACCCACGCTTAATGTAATTATGCGAGCTGTGATGCCTCAGCAGTTAAAAGAGCGTTAAACACTATTAAAAAAGTTTGGAAAATTGACAGCGACCGTATTGCTACTTCACAATAATGTATTTTGCTACATATTGCAAAAAGCAGAGCTGATATCAAGAATTGTTGGTACTTAACAGCTTAACCATCCACCTTACAGTCCATTCCTTGTCCACAGTAATTATTTTCTCTTTCGAAATCTGAAGAAATTCCTTCTTTGACGAAGTTGTTCCAACGATGATGCCATAAAGGAGAGGGTAAAGGATTGGTTGGAGGACCAACAATTTCTTAAATTTTCAAGAGATTAAATTGCTGAAAATTAGGTGGACTAAGTGTGTGGAAGTTTATTGAAAAACAATGAGGTCAGTGTCCCCCGTCAATTTCATTTTCATGCTCGGGTAGATAATTTATTGAACGCTCCAAGAATATTGCCCTTTTCTTTATACTTTTGAACTTCCTTATTTATTATTCATATATTTTGGTTATGATAACGTGAGTTGCTTATAATTGTGGTATTGTTGTAATTTCTTTTCGTAGGCAATTAAAAAGCACCCATGTTGAGAAGATAATACAATTTCAGAAACAAATATTGTTTCTGTTAATATTTATATTTACATACGCACATCAGCCGTCTAATGTGATGAACATAAATCGTGAGGGAACAGAAAGGGAGGAGTTGTAAAAAAGTTGTAAAAAGAGAGAGGGAAGGACAAAATGTTTAATTTACTTGGGTAATCTATCACAGTAATATAAGCTAGTATTGAAGAAATTTACAACCAGAATTTTAATCATAAATACTATGGGTACTAACGTTAGATTTTTATTTTTAAAGTGCTGCTCTGTCACTACACTACACACCTCCGTTACTCTATCAAATGAACGAAAGGAAGAAAGAAGCACAACTGCAGAGGTGAAACTTATCCAGCGAGCCCGCGGTCGAGCTTATGTTGGAGAATATTGTGATGGGCTCTTCATGCTGCAAGTCTCCAGTAATTGGCACGAGACACTAAAGGCTTAAAAGAAAAATATCGCTCGTTGGCAGTAAAGGCAGCGTAGTCTACCGAGGCATTTTAACACGCATATCTCCTGCCGGTTACATCTTTCAAATCCTCGTTACTTCAACATCAGAACATGGAGTACGGCTTAGGAATTGCCCCTTCAGATTCTCATCACCGCGACATTTAAACTCTGCAGCTCATTCCTCTCTCTCTAATACCCAGGGCATCTTTTTGATTAACATCGCTAAGATTTTGAAAAGGAAAACCACATCTCATTAAACGGTGCGTGCTTTATACACAACCAAACCTTAATGACATCGGTTATACTTGCGTGGTTCAGAGGGAATTGTAAATCAGTTTCCAGAACCACCGCCTTCTTTGACTGCTCTGAGAGGGTGAACATGTGGAAGGGAAGGAGGTAGGGTATTAGGCGCTTGCGCTGTAAATCGACCTACTCAAAACCTGATTCCATATATTCCAAACTAAGTTCTTACTCACAAAGAGGGAAGCATCCATAAATAAATAAGAAAGAAATATTAGTAAGTATGAGAAGTGATGTATAAATTCTAGTAATACGATATTCAAAGGAACTTTCGGATCAGATGTTACAGAAATATTGTGTTAAAGCGAGCCATACTGCTCAATTCTGTATTACATACCATACTCTACATTAATTTTTATTTATTTCCCTTTTACCACTATCAATATATTTAAATTACAATTTAATTCTACAGATTTTAAAACTACAGTATGACTAAACAAAACTAAAGCTAAACCATACCGGAAACCAGGAAAAAAAAGTATTTTAACTACAAAGTATAATTAAACCTACAACTACTTCTGGTACCCAAAAGCAATAAAAGTTTGCACTTTAGTTAAATTTCAATCACTGTACTTTTAGATATCTTTCCTTTTACAGTAAATTAATTTAGAATTTTTATACAATTTAAATTCAAAGATCTTCAGTACCCAGGAATTCCATTGAACAGGACCTGTACATCAGTGAGGTTGCTGCTGGTCTTGTTGACTGTGCAGTTTCCTTCTCTCTTTTTTTTTTTTTTTTTTTTCCTCGTCTTCTACATTTCATTCAACTTTTATCTGTACATTCTTCATTATAGATTTGTATTGTTCGTTGGTGCTATTTACTTCTGTGCTAGTTCTTTCTTCCTCTTCTAATTTTTCCATATATTTTTCTCCTTCTTGTCGGTCCTGGTGGTGTAGTGGTAACCATACTTGCCTCGTAAACCCAAGATCACGTGTTCAAACCCGGCCAGGATCGATGGATTTTTTCGGGCGTAAAAATCCTAAGTTTGGCTTAAAGAGAAGTAAAGCCGTGGGTCCCATGTCGTACATTTACGGCATGATAAAGAACCTCAAGCCTGAAAGAAGAGGCCTCTGAGCAAAATTTGTCGGCCGTTTCACGCCCGGAATTGAATGGGACGCTGATGACCTGAGGTGTTAAAGAGCGTCGTTAAATAAAACAAATCAAAAAAATCAAGTCTGAAATCATTTTGTAACAATCCTGCCTAAGCACCCATAAATTTCAATAAACACTTGTACACAATAGTGAAACGTTATCTCTGTTTTGTTTTTCTCAGTTAGTATTAGTAAATCGAAAGGTAGCGATTGTAATAGTCGCCTTTCGTCTCTTTCAGTCTCACGGTTTTTGAATAGGTAGATATTCATAAATAAGATAACATTTTATACAACTGTAAATATTCTGTGTGCGAATTTCAAATATATACTAAAAGATTCTTATTATATTCATGAAGTAGTCTAAACTCGTATTCGGTTCTTCTCTATTATCAATACTGACAATCGACATTCGTCTGTTGCTAGACGGCTTGAAAAGGTTAAGTATTCATAATATAAATATACAATTATTACAATTTCGTAAGCAAAATTCACAGGAATTATATTTAAATTCTTGTTTTATATGTGAAGTAGTCCTAATAAATATCACTCGAAGGTATGAACTTTCCAAATTAATTCACTACGTTCGCGAATTTATCGGTTATCTCAGACCCTCTTGTGATATTACTTGTGATAATTCAGTTTTCTGTTGCCTAAAACAATTGCAATGAACAGCGTACATTTTCCACCTAATTATATTATTATTATTATTATTATTATTATTATTATTATTATTATTATTATTATCATCATCATCATCATCATCATCCTAGACTTCAATAATTTCATTATGCGCAAGATAAATGTTATATATCACTATTTACAAGCTACGGAAATAACATTAAGTATATTTGTGTATACACAGAACTTTTAAAAGTAATTAAGAAACCAGTAGAACATAATATGTACCTACTAATATATTACTGTCACCATGTGTTTCATTATATTACAAGCGTCATTGTTTCACCATGAGAATTTAATAATTCGTAACTGATAGCAGCATTTTTCACACATCGTTCATCAAATATCAATTTATAAAATGTCCGGAAAATTTCACAGTATACCATGTACTTTTGCCTAATGTATTTCTCCCATTAATAAGCCACGTTACATTCCCTCTAGCATGCGCGTAAAAGACCGTTCTGAAGCACATCACAACAGCATCTATGTTGTCAAATTTAGTTTATGGCAAAAGGCGCCAACGAATGAGGATTTGCACAACGTGAAGTCAATTTTCTAAATATCTACCGAAACACGGTGGCGCCATATAAAGATGAACTGAATTCAGTTCACATGTTCTTGTACTCCTTTACAACAGCCGCGGCTGGCAAAGCCATTGTAGCTCAGGAAAGGCGAGGGAAAGTATTAAGGCTGCTTCATTTAATTTTCAGGATAACCTTGAACTATTTCTCGGATTTGGCACTTGCAAAGATACAGTGCAATTGTTTGCACGTGCTGTTGGAATGCCGTCAACTTTATGTTGTATTGTGAAATACGTAGTACATTTTTATCTTATACATAAATTATACGTTGCTTATTTTGGAATATCCTGTACTCACATACCATATTTTCAACTACCATAAATGACAGATTTCTGTATTATATTTTGGTACAAAAGTGAAAGTTTTGTAAAATAACGAAAAAAATATATTTTATGTTCAAATCATATAGTTTCACTTTGCTGTTTCATTTTCCTACTTTCTCCCATATTTATAGCATAACGTGGTGTCAGTGGGCTTTCCCTCTTTAAAGGTCGATAGACGGCACAGTCATTTTTTGAAAGAATTGCTATTTCCGTAATCACTCCTTGGAATTGGCGAACTTTGAAGTTTAGAGAGAGTTGGCAATGGTAAAGTTAGATGTTGGCTGCTCTGAAAAACAGTTGAAGGATATGAATAGGCTCTGAATTGCCAGTGAAAGACGAAACGTTGATTGTTTTGGTTGTGTTTCGTTGTTTTACGTGCCTTATTCCGGGTAGGATGCTTATTGAGCAGTCAGGTCACAGTTTAAGTATTGTAAACTGAAAATAACACTATGCTAAACTACCGTTCGCAACGTATATATTTAGTTCAACGGCGTATGTAAATAGGTTAGGTTGTACAATGTAAATAAAACGAATATTATTACATACAAAAAACAAAAGTGATACATACAAGCGCAATTTTATGGAGTTGAGAGAGAAATTGATCTAACTGCAAACAATGAGAATAATGAGAATTATTTAACGTTGGGGAAAGAAAGTATTTTCAATTAGAAATCGCTTTCCTTCTGTCATTTCACAATTAAATAAGGGGGTGTGAGGTTAGTCAAGAGTTAAAAGTAAATGTGATAATAATGAATCAGGACAGAAAATTGGTATTACAACGGACAAACGTCGTTGAGAGAAGTTAACTCAGCACAGCGAGGGTGCAGGAAAAACTGCAGCACAGGCAAAGAAAAAACAAGCAGAGGGCCCAATTATGGAACTTATTATTAGGTCAGTAGGATGATTGTAAAGTGCTTACAGTTGAATTTTTAAATTGTCTTTTCCCTAATATTTTTTTCAGTATCCTAGGATATTCAAAATAAAAGTTTCATTCAATTTGCATCGCTGGTTTACACATTAATTTGCGTATTTTAAGTATTATTATTATTATTATTATTATTTTATTAAATATTTTCTATTACATTTAATTCAAAAGACCAATAAAATTATATTTGAATGCTTTCAATTTTTACAGAAAAATTAAAAGATATATATATATCTAAAACCCCAAATGAGATTGCTTGTATTCGTCCTATTGGCAAACATTACATTTTGAGCTAGGAATATGAACTATTGCTTGGAGTAGTTTTATGAAATGCAAAATTAACGGCTAAATATGTAATTAAAAGTAATATATCACTAAAGCCTCAATGTAGAGCCATGAAACTTATCATGTGGCAAAAACAACATTTGAAGTGCTATATTAAGAATTACAAATTGTTTAACTATTTCAGAGATGCAGGCCTTTAAGCAAATATTTTAAATTATTTTCGGATTTAATTTCTTTTCTTTTTTCCTTATGTACAACAAGGTTTTTAAGTAAATCTTAGGAAATTCATCCCAATCACTTTTATAGACTCTGAGTCATAAAGAATCCTTCGGCACAACCAAAACTATATGAAAATTTACTAAACGTTTGTTTCCTAGTTTCCTTCAAAATACTTCTTTTACTGTCCACACATATTCAGAAACTAGCTCAATCTTCTTCTTCTTCCTATTTTTATTATTATTATTATTATTATTATTATTATTATTATTACCCTTCCTTAGTAATAGTTCTAAGTGATTAAAATGTAATTGTTTTATTGGTAAATCATTGATTCTTATTTTGTTCTTACTGGTTATTTTTCGTGCATTGCAATAACTTTTATTTTATTTGGTAATATAAATAAATTTTATTCCGTAGCAATTTTACTGAAATTGTGAACGGTGTTCACAAAGGCCATCTTCAGGTGATGTAATAACAATCTTATATAAGCAATATAGTGTGTCTAAGTGGATATTGCTTGTTTTAAAACTTTTTTTTTTTTTTTTTTAAGATTTTGCCATTTTCGTATTACAGCGTCTAAACACAAATTAGAGAGAGAAACTGTTTGATTGTTTTATTTACGGACGCTCTTCAACAGCTCAGATCATCAGCTTCCCATTAAACTCAGGGCGTGAAACGGCCGACAAATTTTGCTCAGAGGCCTCTCTTTCAGGCTTGAGGTTCTTTTTCGTGCCGTAAATGTACGACACGGGACCCACGGCTTTACTTCCCTTCCGAAGGAAGCCATACTTAGGATTTTTACGCCCCGAAAAAATCCATCAGTCCTGGCCGGGTTCGAACCCGCGATCTTGGGTTTAGGAGGCAAGTATGGTAACCACTACACCACCAGGACCGACAGAGAGAAAGTGAAGGGCATATATATATATAGTTTACCAACTTTACAGGGAATAATTAACAATTGCCATTCGCCTTTGATGAAAAGTTCAAAATGTATTGTCGCTTTTGTTAGTTTATAAGTTCTCCCGCGGAACAATGCTTATTGCACTGGTATCTCCTAAGAAAAGTTTTTCTTCTTTTATTTAGATGTGCGCTTATGCAATGGGTGTTTTATTCATCGCCAATGATGATGGTGTCTTAAGAATGTGCGTTCTTTTTTATTCTCAGCACTGAGATTTCTTGCAAAATTTATTTGGATGACAAAATAAACGTGATTCTCGGTTAAAGCTATAAAACTTCATTGATTAGCTTCCAGTGAACGTTTGTTTTATTAATGCTTTTTTGGTGTTTGCATAACGATTTTACCGGCCGCCATCTTAATTAGATAAAAATTAATTTGGAATTTTGCACTGATGTATGATGTATGATACTCATAACCGTAAAATGCCACGGATATCCGAGATTGTTAAGGCGTGGACTCGTGAGCGGGAGGTCTAGGATTCGATTCCCACCAGGGCCACCCTCCCTGAATGAGATTTTTCCCAAATCTTCTTTAGTTATCATAAATGACAAATGCCGGGGAGGTACCCTAAACTTAGGCCTGGAAGCTTCATTCCATTAAAATCCTTTCCCAGTTTATCATTTCATCTCATGTATCATCAGTGCCCATCATGTCTCAGCATTTAAAACGAGCGTCAAACACTATTAAAAATAATCTATAAGGTATAAGCCAGGCAGATGCTAATCAAATATGCTACCACTCCCCACAAACATGTGTATGAATATATATTGTCTTTTCAGAAATAACTAAACACCTATATACTAACACATAAACGATGAACCAACCAAAAAGATTCGTTCAATTAGGTGTAGCAACATTGATCACACTTGCTTCGTAGACCCAATATTGCAGGTTCAATCCCGGCCAGGGTCGATGGATATTTTCGGGCGTAAAAATCCTAAGCATGCTTCCTTTAGAAGATAAGTAAAGCAGTACACCCATGTCGTAGATTTACTGCATGTAAAAGAACCTCAAGCATGAAAGAAGAGGCCTCTGGGCAAAATTTATCGGCCATTTCCTGCCCTGAATTTAACGGGACGCTAATGACCTGAGATGTTAAAGAGCGTCTGTAAATAACCCAGATAAAAAAAATTGTCTTGGTACACACTTGCCAGTAACTGTGAACAATTTTGGCAAAAACTGTAAAGTATATGCCTATTAATTTTTTCCTCTTGCCTAAATCTAGCAAACAAGACAACTGTTTATAATAACCAGTAATTGACAACACTTACCGCATTTCTGTAGTGTCTATAGCATAACTAAACTTATGTATATATAAACTTAAGTTTAATTTTCAGAACAGGTGTTATAAGGTGCTTTCGTAAAACATCTTTCTAGTAAAATTTCTTATTTTGTAATGAAATACTTTAATATAGTCGACAAATGCCATATATATATATATCAAAGAAAAATAATGTATCACTATTAACAATGTAACTAAATTAACAATAATTAGTAAAGTAGAAAAGGATAAATCATTTAAAAAAAGTCACAGAGTTGTAAATATATAACTGATTTGCCTGCCAGATAATACTAATGTATTCATTTTAGGAAAATCACCAGAATGGTTATCAAGCAAGACGGTTAATGCATTCAAAGAATTTAACTTTGGTTTGAATCCAATAAATTGTTTTAAAAATGCAAATGTCCTTCAACTTAGTATTTAATACCGAAACTACCATTACGGCAGTTTCTCACATAAAAGTTCCATTAGAATTTGATTATTAACTGAACTGAAACAGACATGAAAACATAATTGCCAACCTAATTCAGTCTTAAATCTATCTCATCGAGAGCCTCAAAAAGATCAATGCACATTCCAAAGTTCCAAAGTTTAGCACATTTTCGAAAAGCTGGGAAAGAGATGTTTATTATGCAGGGCACGTGGGTTATTTACTTTATATTACGGTGTATTTAGGGAGACTTGAAAATTCAAAATTTCTGCTCTAAAGAATTGCCAATTGTTGTAGATCAAAATATGAATATAAATACAAGCTTTTTATGTCATTTTCTGCATGCAGGATCGCTAGTTGTATTAATTATATAATTTTTAGAGCGAACAAGCAATATATCTGGGCGTGGTGCAGTATCGCAATGAAATCTTTCTCCCAAGAGCCCCAAAAACATCAAATATCATATATAATTTGATGAAGCACTCCTCAATCCTAATTCACGTTTTAATGTTCAGCCCATTTTAATAAAACTATATGAAGAATTTATCGCCTTCTTTTAATTTGTATTACTGTGCATTTTAACGAGGTTTAAAATTTCAAAAATGTAGTCTTAACCATTTTTTTAAGTAAAAATCCTCAATGTTGAATTTTGACATTTATGACATTTCCTCGAACAGGGTTGCAAGTTTTATTGCTAGTGTAATTTAATATAATCGAACTATATTTGTATATGTGGTAACAGTTTCGAAATTAAGAATTTTAAAAAAAACTTTCTACATTATGTTTCGTAAATACTTTTACGAACTTTGGTAATGGGTTCCTCACAACAAAACAAGAAAAAAAGTCGATATAAACATATATACAGAAAGCCTTAGTTTTTGAGTTATTAATGAAAGTTACCAAAACAAAACAAAAATCTATATAAAATATTTCCAGAAATTGTTAATTTTATGAATTATTAATGAAAGTTTACCAAAACAATGAATGAATGAATAGTGTTTAACGCCCGTTTTTGTTACTGAGTTACCACAGGCGATGGACACTGATGACACATGAGATGAAATGATATATTGTAAAAGGAATTTTATTTATAAGGAAGGAAACATTCCAGGCCTAAGTTTTAGGGTACCTCCCCGACATTTGCCATTTATGAGGACTGAGGAAAACCTGGAAAAAGTCTCATTCAGGGAGGACGGTCCTGGCAGGATTCGAACCCCACACCTGCTATTCAAGAGTGCGCGTCTTAACGATCTCGGCCACCCGTGGTGGTTTACCAAGACAAGAAAAATAAAAGTTCATATAATGAGACATATGTTCAGAAATCCTTAGTTTTTGAGTTATTAATGTAAGTTTACGTCAGAGTTAAAATGACTGTTTCTATCACACATTTAATAAGTTTATTATTAAATCACATGAATGGCTAACCTTCAACAGCGTTATTGCTGCATTTTACGAATAATATTTTATCATGTAAGTATGCAATGCTGATGTGCCAAGCGCATCTGCAGACTTGTGTCAATAACATCATTCGATTACTTAATAAAATGAATTTTAATTTCGGTTACAAACTTAAGTTGTTAGATTGTACCTTGAAACGCAATGAAGTAAACTTTCATTAATAACTCCAAAACTAATAAGTTCTAGACTCATGTTTTTTTTTTTTTTTTTTTTTAATAATATGCCACCAAAGTTTGTAAAAGTATTTCTGAAACTTTATAGACTATTGAGCTGTATACATTTTTAATCCCACTCCATTCTGAGATATGGAACAATTTTTAGGCAATACTAACACATAGTTAAAGAGTTTTTCAATCTGCAAAAAAGAGCATTAAAAATCAAACGTAAATTGAAGTTTAACAATCTTGTACACCATTATTCAATAATTTTAAGCCCTTACTCTCACCTGTAAATACATGCATCATTTAATGTATTGTGTGATATAATTTTAACATTTTAAGTATAGTTTTATTGTACAGAGCTATAAATGATCTTCATTGGCCGACTGACTTGCTGACACTTTTTCAAAAAGGGTGTATCTATTTATCTATCTGGTATTCATATGTATAATATACTTCAAATATTTCTGAAAATACCAGAAATGATAGAGCTTTAAGAATAACGTGAAACGTTTACTTTTTGAACTTACAGGAATATTTTAGCAGTTCAACAGCTAAGCTATAACACTTGTCATATTTCACGTTGTACTTTTTCATATTTAACTATAGTATTTACGTAATCATGTATATAATTACAGCACATGTCATTTATCTTGCTTTATTTACTTTTACTTGCTTGTTATACAGAGTGGCTCTTCCCCTGCGTCGTATCGATTTCGGTCGAATTGCCTCTCTGCTTGTTCATGTTGCACTGTGCGCACGATGAGTTTTAGCGGTGAAGGTCCGGATTTTAAATACTGGCCCATGAATGCATACCTTTTTTCTGGCATGGAAGAGAAAAATTATGTTTATTCTGTGAGGTTTATTAATGTTATTGTAATTGCAAATAAATCACAAATTAATGGTGGAATCTGCCATATTGAATATAAATAGTAAATGCGAATAACTTTACATTAATGTGAAATGACAAAAATGAAATACTGAATGATGTTTTACTCTTCGTAAATATTCTTACATATGAAAGAAAGACAAAAATAGTAGTTTTGGAGCAATATCCACGCTGTATATGAAGGTATACTCCCTTAAAGGATGAACTGGTGAATGCGGTGGATCACTTGGGAGCACCTGCATTTCCCATCGAATATTAAATGCAGGTTGCCTAGTTACGAATATTTACATATATTATGGCATTTGTCATATGGAATGTTGTTTTCATCATGCTGTATAGCATCGAGCATTGGCAGCACAACTAACTAACTGACTGACTATAAAAAGTATTTCAGACAAATTGATTGTACATACTGTGCTGCAAGGAAGAGGAAGCAGAACAGAAAGACAACATTATTGTTTGTGTTAATAAAATAACTTTTCCCCATTCCAATTCTATTGATAAATTTTATATGTATGTATATATATATATATATATATATATATATAGGTAGGTAGGTAGGTAGGTAGGTGGGTGGGTGGGTGGGTGCGTGGGTGGGTAGGTAGGTAGGTGGGTGGGTAGGTAGGTAGGTAGGTAGGTAGGTATAAAACACAGAGAAAAAGTCACACTTGAAATTGCTATATTTCGAAATACTGCGAATTCTTCAATGGCAAGAAGCTAATAAGTCTTTCATATATATGAAAGACTTATTAGAAACAGAATTAGAAATTAGAAATATAACTTTCAGCGCTTCAGTATTTGAATTTTAAACCAGCTCTTACAGACGCCAGCTTTCAAATAAAAATAATATCCTTTTTCTGATTGAGGCACTAAAACGTTTTCTCCAGCTAAACTTCAAATTTATCCTGAACCTAAACTTATATTCTCTATAAAATATTTTTTTCTCCTGCACCAGAATTATTAATTGTCTTTATTTGTGCAAAAATGCTTTTCTATTACTGGGAGACAAAAAAATCACGCGAAAGTTAATAAATTAAATTTAACTATTTTTGCATTTTATTTCATCACGGGTCTAAGAATTTTTGCAATTAAAATAATCTAACTTTTCCTCTTTAACTTACATACCTATAATACATGAACATTTTCAGACAGCTGTAATTGTATAGTCTCTAATAAACTTCATATTAGAACTATCATTCAGACACTACAGAATAAGCAAGGAATGCGAAATTAAGAAAGTTGCAATTGTGCGATGTAGTAAATGTGTTCACAGGTGTATTTACATATGGTTTTTTCAGCAGTTCTAAGTTGTAACACACTGTTAGACATTTCTCATTTCTGGATAAAAGGGTGAAAAACCTCTCTCACACCACACACACACACACACACACACACCAAAGTGTGCCAGATTTTCATTTTGTGCTAGAGCGAAAAATGGCAAGTTTTGATATATGAAAACAAAGCAACCTAACGAACCTTTTTTAATATAGTAGGCCGTGCAAGAATGACAAAATGGATGATGACGCATTACTGGTTGTCATGCACGAGAGTAAATCAGAGAACGCAATATGAAGTCTTTTGTTGCTTGGAGCGATGTGGACGATGGGCAACACCAAATTGTGTCCGTGCACGGGGATGAGGTGATGCTCTTCCGCGGCGGAAATTACTCCCGTCAGATCTCTCTCCACTCTAGTCTTGAATTCCCTCTCTCTCCTCCTTCTTCATTTTTGACACTTCTATCGGTTATTGTTCAGATAGTGTCATTCTCGCAAGTTTCGCTCTTGGATACAAGCAACCGCCTTTGGAAATGGGAAATGTCACACAGCGCTGCTATTTCAATGGCTTTCTTATCGGGCCTTGGCGGTCAGACGCGCTGTAAATGCCATCTTTGAGTTCTGAAAGGAATTCACTGTCAGTATGGCGGGTATATTAGTTGGTTTACTTCTTTTTTCATCTTGAATACCGTTCATCAGCTCTCTGTCGCTTCTTTATTTTCTTTTTAATGTATTCATTTAGTTTAAATGCAGACTCTGCTGTACAAAAATAATGACTTTTTTGTTGGTTTTCCTTTATTTCTCCCTCCTTCTTTTGTTCTTCAGTAAATATAATTTGGAAATATATAAGGATCAGTTACTTAAAATTGAATATTTCTGGAAAAGGACATAATCTTGATTCATATAAACATATCCTACTATGAATGAGACGCATAGTACCTCTGTATAAGAAGTATCTGGGTTGCCGCTGGAACTGTTTAACTGTGTCCTGCATGTCTTCTGAATAGTTTACCTTTAAACTATTCACGGACATGTCAGGACTATAAGGTGGGTGTTCGAAGCGGACAACATTGACTTTTAAAATATCTCCCACAGCAGAGCAGTTCTGAGCGTTTTGATTTCAACGTCCGCCGTAACTTTCTGATGTGTTTCAACAAGGCATATGACATAGTAACTCCTCTTTTCAGACACTCCCTTAGAGTGACACATTTTGATCGAAAAAGAACGTTATTGTTACTTTCCATTTTGCTGATTGAATTACGCCTACATTACCATTAGTGATCTTCCACTCATACGCGAAACAGAACTACGCTGTCTAATGTATTGCCTTCGTTTCATGGGACAAAATTCGCCAAAAATGCCGACACTTTGCTGCAACACCCTCTGTTCAGTTTTTAAATAACTGGCCCTCTTACTTTTTTGATTTGATTTATTTACTGACGCTCTTTAACATCTCAGGTCATCAGCGTCCCACTCAATTCAGAGCGTGAAACGGCCGATAAATTTTGCTCAGAGGCCTCTTTTTTCAGGCTTGAGGTTCTTTATCGTGCCATAAATGTATGGCACGGGACCCACGTCTTTATTTCCTTTCCGAAAGAAGCCATACTTATGATATTTACGCCCGAAAAATCCATCGATCCTGGCCGGGTTTGAACCCGCGATCTTGGGTTTAGGAGGCAGTTTGGTTACCACTACACCATCAGGACCGACCCCTCTTACTATCGAGTAATCATAACCAAAAAGTTTCTTCACAAGAGTAGCTTTATAATTTAGCGATATAAATTTGAAAAACTATATCTTTTTTTTTTTTCGAAAAGAATTTAATGCGGATAAATATTGGTTTAAATGGAAAGCCAATAGAACGAATTTTGTTTATAACAGTGCATATACATTCCTTTTTGAGATTGAGGACTTGCACAATAAAATTAGCAGGTTCCAATTTTTTTTTTTTTTTTTTTTGAGTAGTGTTTAACGCCTGTTTTCACTACTGAGGCACCACAGGCTGTGGACACTGATGATACATAAGATGAAATGATAAATTGGGAAAGGATATTTTTTTTTTTTAAGGAAGGAAGCGTTCCAGGCCTAAGTTTTAGGTACCTCCCTGGCATTTGCCAGTTATGAAGACTGAGGAAAACCTGGGAAAAAAAAAACCCAGTCAGGGAGGACGGTTCTGGCGGGATTCGAACCGCAGACCTCCCGCTCACGAGTCCGTGCCTTAACGACCTCGGCCACCCGTGGCGGTTTAGGTTCCAATATATCTATAGAACAATAAAAAGAGCGTTGCTGCATAATGTTATAAAAGAAACAATTTTAAAACTCTATTATATTCACACATGGTTCAAAATGTTGGGTAACTATAACAAATGATAAGAAGAGGATGAAATTTTTGGGAGCAGTGGTAGTTTTTAAAAAATTGATAAGAAAAAGTGTACTCAAATATGAGAATAACTAAACATATTTTCATTCAACAGCAAAAGAGAGAAATACTTAAATAGTCGGCTTCAACATGTAAATCGAATGAAACATAGATTCCTATATACGTACCGACCCACCTCATGGCAAACCTAAAGAACATAGAAATCCGGGAGCAGCAGCAAAAGATGGGTACATTTTTGGTATCTGAGCGGGCTCTAGGTTGCAGTCCTTGAAAATGATGAACCTCAACCTTTCTTTTACTTTTTCCCCTTCTTTTTTGTTCCTTATCGGCACATTTAGATATACTTTTCTTCTATCAAATGTAACAGGTTTAAATCCAGATGCATATCCTAGCACTTAATCGTTGAATTCCCAGCTTTACGAAAGCGCTTTTGTCATCAGTTTGAATTTAATGCATTCCATTAACATTTGTGTATATACTTTGCCTTCATTCCGCTATGCAATCGGAGTTTGTTTACTATAGAGAAAAACCGGTTGACTTTATGGACGGTTTATTCCAGGCACTGAGGGATACAGTGATGTTTATCACAGCAATTGTTTTAGTTGCATTTCTGTGGGATATGGACACTAGACTTTATATTGTGTAGTATATCGAGATATATGCTGGAACAAAGACTATTTATTTATGATTGTTATGTTCGAAATATATCGTATTAACACCGCAGGTGCTAAATTTTCAGGGGTAACATCTCCGCCGAGAAATGCAATGTTCAGATTGGAGTAAAAAGATGGAACTCAATGCGTTTTGATTTACAAAAAACTGAGTTCCTACTGAGAAGAAGCTCGATGAAATAGACAGTCGGTTAGAAAATTTACGTGTAAATAAAATTGAAGTTGATTTTTGGAAAAGGGTTCTCGGGCTCTCAAAAGGAACGTTTAACTATGGGGTCGTGAGGAAGGTGGGTTGCTTGATGATACAGTTAACAACCAAAAGGATCGTGAAATATTTGCTTAGACTAATGCAGTCCACACTTGCGCTAACTTTTATAGACACCAGATACAAAATAAAACACCAACATTTTGAGCTGCAGAAGTGGAAAGAGGACACAAATGGATTGGCCTGGTTTAATATTGCAACGAGTGAGATCAAGTAATAAAAACGTATAGAAGAAAGAAGAAGACTAGAGGATATCAGCAGGCAGGATGTAACACGAAAGTCTCCTTGAGTCTGTCAAATGAAATTAAATTAACCTGGGGTTAAGAGGTGATATGCTTGTTCTTTGGAGAAATATGAGATCAGGAATCGCCACTTTTAGACTGGAAAGTTAAAAAAATAACGGATAGTTCTGGTACGAGAATCTGCCCATGTTGTGGAGGGGAGGAGGACTGGGTACCTGGCAGAATGAACCCACTACCTGAGTGAAACGCTGTTTTCTGAAAACCTTTTAAGGCAATTAGAAGTCGATTGGCAAACTGGGATCTGTTTGTGAACCACACGAATTGGTTGAATATGAGCATTTTTCTAGCCAAAGTGCGCGAAATTAGAAGCAATTTATTTTCTGGTTAGAACGCAAAACTAGTAGTATAAATAAATAATGTAATGTTTCCATTCATACTACTTCTACTATTACTACTACTACTACTACCACTACTACTTCTATTACTACTACTACTACCACTACTACTTCTATTACTACTACTACTACCACTACTACTTCTATTACTACTACTACTTGTACTACTACTACTACCACTACTACTTCTACAACTACTTCTATTACTACTACTTCTGCTACTTCTACTGCTACTACTACTACTATTACTACTACCACTACTACTTCTACAACTACTTCTATTACTACTACTTCTGCTACTTCTACTGCTACTACTACTGCTACTACTACTGTTACTACTACTATTACTAGTACTACTATTATTACTACTACTTCTACTACTACTATTTCTACTACTATTACTACTACTATTTCTACTACTACTACTATTACTACTACTACTATTACTGCTACTACTACTACTTCTACTACTACTACTACTTCTACAACTACTTCTATTACTACTACTACTACTTCTGCTACTTCTACTGCAACTACTACTGCTACTACTACTATTACTACTACTACTATTATTACTACTACTTCTACTACTTCTACTGCTACTATTACTATTACTACTACTACTATTATTACTACTACTTCTACAACTAGTTCTATTACTACTACTACTACTACTACTACTTCTGCTACTTCTACTGCTACTACTACTGCTACTACTACTATTACTACTACTACTATTACTACTACTACTACTACTACTATTACTACTACTACTACTACTACTCTTCTACTACTACTTCTATTACTACTACTACCACTACTACTTCTATTACTACTACTTGTACTACTACTACTACTACTACCACTACTACTTCTACAACTACTTCTATTACTACTACTTCTGCTACTTCTACTGCTACTACTACTACTACTATCTACTACTTCTACTTCTACTACTACTACTTCTACTACTACTACTACTTCTACTATTACTTCTATTACTACTACTACCACTAATACTTCTATTACTACTACTACTTGTACTACTACTACTACTACTACTACTACTACTACTACTACTACTACTACTACTATTACTTCTATTACTACTACTACCACTAATACTTCTATTACTACTACTACTTGTACTACTACTACTACTACTACTACTACTACTACTACTACTATAAAATTACTGTTGTACCTGAAATAAAAGGTGAACTGTAAGGTTCTGTAGCTGGATTATCAATCGTGCACATGAAGGGCTAATTTAATATTTTTTGCACATAAGGCTAATTTCAATCTCTCAGGATATGTGAATTCGCAAAGGAATAATAGTGTCAATCCTGAAATTCCACTTTATGACAGAGAAATCGCCGTTTGTTGCCTTATAAGTGCGAGCCCTATCATTGTGCCCGTATTTTATTAAGGCACTCTGAATGCCCACTACTTCTGTAATATCGTTTTCCCATACGTTTCGTCCACGACTGCGATGGACATCATCAGTTGTGTGATCGATGTGATCGATGAGGCAGTGTCCGTGCCTGATCTTCTTGGAAACGAGTGTCACTGCCTCGTCTCCAGTAAAATCACGTCGAGCACATCACTGATGTGCTGAAACCTCTAGAAAGACGTAGGAGATGAATCTCATTGAACCACATGGCCTTACAACCTGGAAGATTTAGTTCATATATTTGACACCGGCAGTGAAAGTTCACATTCTACAAATTTTCGCATTTTGAAAGAGGAAGGATGCAAGAAAATATTATCAACAAGATAATTGTCGCGGCTGTTGATACCCAATCAAAAGGGAATCAGAATGAAAATCTATAGCAAAGTTTGGTGCGTTTTCAAAGAGATACGACTAATTTTATCCGTCGATTCGCGACCAGTGATAAAATATAAATGTATCACTACACACCAGAACCAAAATTATGGAAGCACCGTGATTGCCTACCGCTAAAGAAACCTAAATGTGTGAAGTATACCATGCTACTAATGTAGTACTACTAACATCCGTTACTGAAGCATACTTTGAACCAACTAAAGGTAAAGATATGGTAAAAAAGGTCGAGTTGATATTGCATCAAGACCAATCTTGCTCTCACACATGTATCATTTTAATGACGTAAATTAATGAACTGAGCTATGACTTATCAACACGTCCTATTTATTCCCCAGAATTGGTTCCAATGGATTTGCCAAAGCTGATAAATGCCTTGGCGAAAAGAAAAATTCATCCGATAATCCAAAGGATCAAATGGTTAGAGGAATATGTTGGACCAAGTACATTAGTGTCAGGGAGACAATATTGAGAAATAATAACACTTTCAAAATAATCAGCCTATGTGCTGCCTGCTTCGTTTCAAATAAATGTCATAGTTGTTGCATTGTGTTGTATCTTGAACGTCACAAAGTTTTTCTGTCTCGTTTCGAAGAACTATTACTTTTAATGCTAAAATGAATACATTTTTAGCCACTAAGCTGTGCTAATCGATTGGTAACACGAACTGTTCTTAATGCTGCCCATTGTGATATGGCATTCATTCTCCAGGAGAAAGAAGGGAGGGATGATGGATGAGGTTTAACCGCCTCCACTCTCCAATCCCCAACACCAGTGCATGTATAATATGGAGGTTGTATTTATCTCCAGCGGAGTAACTTCGTGGACTAGCGGTGATTTAAGACTGTTTGAAGTGCCAGCAGTCTAAATATTTTCATTAAAGTGTTTTGCCTCGGCAATTAATCTCCGTTTTCAACAGCCTCACACGTGGTTACTGTTGCTTTCTTGAAGGGAAAAATCCATTAATTACCCGCCATGCCCCAGCACCCTCTGTATGTATCCGTGTTATATAGACACTAGTAACTTCCGCATTTTGAAAGTATTATCTACGTGTATGTTACAAGGATATAACTTAATGTATATAGTGCTTCACGAAGGTCATTCGCCCATTCTATGGCTTATTGGACAAACGAAAATATGAAGATATACCTAAAACTGCAATTATTTCTCTTGGGGCTTGCATAATGTAAATAGTTTTACTTAGCAAAATTAACCTTCCTTCTGTGTTCTACTAAAAAAGCAAATACCAACTGTTAAAACTTCAAGATCCAGGAATTCCTTCTGGTTACTGTGAATTTCTCAAGATTTGCTTCCATCTTACTTTAAAAATTCTGGAAACAGTAGCTTTCGGAAAAGTAAAATGTTAAGGATATTTTTGTATGACTTTTTTCATATTAGTTTACTAATAGTCACTAATTCTTGTTATGTTTGTTAATAATCATCAGCCTAATTTTGCATGAACAATTCAGAACGAGAATTTAAACCTGCAACACACAAGCGTTAGTGAATAATTAGTATTAAGGTACGCCCATGCACAACATGTTTTTTTTCCTTCAATGTTAAAATACTTATCAGTTATAAAACTATATAGGCTATACGCTGTTAATGAGGACATTACATAGATATTTAATATCTAAAGAAAGAGAAAATATTTTTTTATCATTTTTACTCTTTCCAGAGACGTTTAATTTTCTCCAATATCAATCCAGTGCTTGGGTTAAGCTAATAAAATGCAATGCATTGTATACACTGGCGTGAAGACTTCTGAAAGCGATATCGTGCCTGACAGGGCGAACTTCAAGCTAAATCTACCAATATTTTCAATGCCGTATTACAAATGTCAAAATCTTATGCACGTGAGTAAGGCCGCTTCTTGCTTTGATCATCTGTTCTTTTAATTTCAAAGGCCATCCATCGTGTTTAACATTAACTGTTGAAAAAACGTCTTATTATGGAGTGCATTTTGTTCGCAGTGATTCTCCGATGATAGTATGTTACAGTGAATATAATATAAATATTTGCATTTCATTATTCCGATATTTTTGTATTTTTAAATTAAAATTAAGCTCCAAATTGTAAAAAATAACAAAATATCTTTTAAACGTAAAAACCACTAAAATATGAACTAGTGGGTGTTATTGAACAACACTTACAGGTTAGGGCTTAAAGTTCCAAAAGAGTGTGCACGCCACTGACTTTGTTTGCCTTAAGCTGAAGCAGGCATCTGATTACCGATTGGATGATCTGTGTCTCTATTCCAGCAGCGGCGGAAGGAGTTTTCTCCACTTCATCATGTTCTTTTGGCCAGAGTACCTCAGACTGCGGTATAAATGAGTAAATTTACTTTCAAAATCCCTCTTAAAACTTACTGCAAGTGTTTTGCTATGCCCGATACAGAGATTATTTTCGGTAATTATTTTGTTGAACTTTTCTTCGGTGCAAACGTCAAAATATGAGATGTTAGGACATGTTTCCTCGTGCTTTCCGTCTAGTATACTTGATGCGACATTTTGAACTTTGAGATCATTGCTTCAGTCTTGTGTTCAATCTTATAAACTATAGCTTTCCTCCTTACAAACTTGAGTTCAGCTTATTTAAAGAAGATAACTTACAAATACGTTAACTTCATTAACAAAGAAAAATCACTCAATCGACCGAGCAAGTGAAATTGCTTGCAAAAGGTGACTTTCGCTGCGAAGTCTTGCATTCAGTGACCTGCTTTTTATGAAATTGTGACTTTCATTTAAACTCTGCCAAAGTTTCTCGGCATCATCTTAGCAACTAGAGCTCCCCGGTATGTAAACAGCATCTTGCTGGTGGAGCCACTTCTTCTATACGTAAACCCTTCAGATGTTGCTTGTGCTCCGTCTCTAACTGCAACGCATTTCATCCGGTCTATTTTATAAACTCATCTAAGCTGTTAAACTCTTCTTCTGAAACAAATAAGAGACGAACGGTACACTTTTTAGATGCTCATATCTAACATAGCACATCAAGGATGTCTTTGTTTGAGCGTCTGCTCTTCCAACTAGTTGCAGAGCGAAATTGAAGACTTGAGGACTCTTTCTAATTCCTGCACCATAATATTTTCACCTCTTATTCATGCCATTTGATAGAGGTATTAGGGAAAGGTCTTTGGTTGTTTATTCACTTGTCAATGTAGCCGATAATATAAGATCTTCACCAACGTTGTGCGATTTTCCAGTTTTTGAAATGACCCGAGAAACTCTAAATGATGTCCTCAAAATATTTTCGTTGATACATGCACTTCCAATCTTCTTTTAGCATTTTCTTGCTTTCACAAAACTTCTGCCTCTTAGTTTTGAAATCATCGTTGTTCTTTAAGTTTAGTTTGCAGATGTTTTCGCAATGTGGATGGTTTCATGGCTCCCTTTGAACAAATAACGAACATAATTCACGCTAGGGAATTCCTTCTCTCCTTGCTCTAATGGGAGACTAAAAGAAGAGTCGCTTCGCTGCCAACTGGATTCATCCTCACCATCATGGAATCAGAAGTGGTAGACACGAAAGTCACTTAGCAAAATACCGAACCAAAAACTAGAAAAATGATTGTAGAAATAGAGATAGAGGCACAGTTTCAATAACAGACTAACGGGTTGCGAACACGGTCCCTCTTTTATGTAACTTTCTTCGGGAACATACTCCACATTTTTCGGAAATAGCGCAAGCGAATGCAAACATCACATAAATTCCATGTAGCTGCGCAAGCATGCATGCTGTTGCCAGGAAAACTAAGATGGTGCTTTTTAATGTTCTGCCTGGTTCAAATCTTCAACTTATCTATTTGAAAAAATTGGGCATTCAATTTTATTCTAATTTACCTTATCTCAATAAATAGACTTCGTAAATTTGTATCATCTTTCGTTTTCCTGTAATTTACTGTTTACCTCTGCATATTCATAAACTATGCTGTTATCAGTATTCTAACTATTGTGAATCCACTGGGAGGGTGTACCGGACACCTAGAAGAGGTCCGCGGACTACAGTTTGAGAATCGCTGATGTACATAGTACCTTACAGCCCATTGGCAATATCATTGTCTTCTTCAGAATTTTAACAAAATATTTTAGGTCCTCCCCCCTTCTTGGTTGAAATTACCTATCCTAATTCAATTTTTTTTTAATAGTGTATAACGCCCGTTTTTACTACTGAGGCACCGGTGGACACTGATGATACATGAGACGAAATGATAAATTGTGAAAGTATATATTTTTTAAGGAAGTAATCGTTCCAGGCACAATTTTAGGGTACTATTCCGGCATTTTCCAGTTATGAGGACTGAGGAAAACCTGGAAAACCCCGCAAACAGGGAGCACGGTCGTGGTGGGGTTCGAACCCCAGACCTCCCGCTCACGAGTCCACACCTTAACGACCTCGGCCACTCGTGGCGACAATTAAAATGTGAAATTATATTTTAATGCACATTTGAACTTATTCTTAAATTGTAAATACATTAATTATGATCCAAGCGCTGCTGTTATAACTGTGTCTGACTGAAAAGAAGTTGGACTAATTCCCTCCTCCCTTGGGCTGGTGCATCTCCAATTCTTGCTTCGAAAAATAAATGCCCATATCGGAATCTGTGTCGTCGCTACTGATTGCATTTTCCGTAATAATCAAGCTGTCCATTACATCATCAATCAAATCATATTTTTCCCCAATATTCCTTTTCAATTTTAAGCACATGTTCACAGCATTTGACTACTTTTCTGCGGTTCTAGTTGTGGAAAAGTTCCATTGTCTTCTCTCGCTTAGGTTCTAATGAATTTTCATTTTTAGCGCTATTTTGATCTCTGTTCAAATTAACTCTTTTGGATTGAAGGTCTGCATAATATGGGAACCGCAAAGGGAGGAGAGTTATAGTTTTGTGTATAATGTAGAATTTGTCTATGTGGATTTGATTGACTGGGAGGAGGAAGTCAGCATTCCAAAACATTTATCGTTATTTCTAAGCCGTTCAAGTATTTGTAATTATTGATGTGCTGAAATTGAGCTGGGAATTATGATAACTGGCCTTATCCGTAATCAAAACTGATTATGGAAGATAGATTTGAATAAGTAGTCCATTTTAATAAAATCAGTTTGACGTTATGCATAGCCAATAATTAGCCAAAGGGTCTTTATTTAATAAAGTAAAGTCAAAACACAAAGTTCTTCAAGCGATTGCCAGGTTGTAATATTTCTTTCATTTTGTGTGGTGTTGAGTACTATCTCTTGATTAGTCGGTCCTTGTCTAGTGGTAAGCATACTGTCCCTCGTGGACCGAAGTCGCGGGTTCGATTCCGGCCAAGATCGATGGATATTTTCGGGTGTAAAAATCGGCAGGGAAGTAAAGTCGCGGGTCTCGTGTCGCAGATTTACCGCACAAAAAAAGAACCCCAATCCTGAAAGAAGAGGCTTGTGAGCAAAATATATCGGCCGTTCCACGCCCTGAATTGAATGGGACGCTGATGACCTGAGATGTTAAAGATCGTCCGTAAATAAACCAAATCAATTATCTCTTCATTGATTAAGTATATTCAAAAGTTCATAAATATGGTTTGAAGTGTTATATTTTTAAAGTGTGCAATAAGAATAGAAGTTTGAAATGAGTCAGAAAATTTAGATTTTATATCATATTATTGTCATTTTTCATAGTTTTCAGGTCATACATGCAGGCGCATTTCTAACATTTTAGGTCATAAATTCCGGCCTTACTTATGTGCGTTAAGATACTGGGTTTAGTAATGTGAAGATATATTACAATCATTTAACATCATCTCTCAGCATTATTACTGCAACTAATTACATCCTTACACTTCTTCCGTCTCACCCACTGCCCAACCTAGCGTACTGCGCGTGGTTTCTGCGCATAATCTTGAGCAAGTTGTCCCACTGTATTTAAGGGTTTAGGGTGCTTTCATATTCAGAAATAAGCATGACATGAATGTGCATAAATAATATGTACTCTTTCCATAACTCACAAATAAAATATTCGCATATTTCTCTGGCCATATAATTGTAGATGGTTTGTCTAGGTTTGTCATTCTTGGTTATTCTGTTAATTTCAAAATAGTAGTTATTGTTCTTAAACATTAAAACAAATAATTTAAAATTTCTGAAAGTAATTAAAAATTGTTGATGGTATAAGAAGTCAGTGAATGAAAATGGTGTGGAAGGTATAACTGAACAGATTAATAAAATGTGTTTATTATCGTCTTACAATATAAATAGTAAAGGACATGTTGAATAATTAAAAGGGCAAGTATTACTTGTACATGTAAATACATAATCAGTAGCGATGAAGATGGGAAAATATGTTACAAAAATCGCCTTAAGATCTTACATAAGCAATGTTCTCTTCTGCAGTGACGTAATATTCTCTTATAACAACATAACCATAAGCTCTGCATGTGTCCGCCTGCTCGTACTTTATGACTGTATATGCCATATCATGGGTCGTTAGGCATTACTAAACTGTTTTGAGGGGTGGTGATGATAATGTTCACCAATGGAATGGGGGAAGGGTAGAAATCTCGAGAAGGCGTCAAGCTATGCCGATAGATGCGTGCATCTCAACACCCTCCCTACAGACCAGACAATTGAAAATCAGTTACAGCGTTTGGTTTGGTTTGGAGGCCGATGCAATCTATTTCTTTTGTGGGGGCTGCCCTGCTAGTGTTGTATTGATTTCCTTTACCAGTGAAAACGTACTGACTTACGTGTAAAATCTGGCACATGATTTATTAGAAAACGAAATCCATCAAAAGTCGAGAGACTGGCATTTTACGTTACAAGGGGTGTTCAATACGATAAAAGAAACATAACAGAGCTTATAACATTAGAAAGTATAAATATGATAAGCATTTTCATGCAGTTCTTAGTTTTAGTTTAATATATCGAAACTCAGAAATGGCGATTTTTTTTTTTTTGAGTAGTGTTTAACGCCCTTTTTTACTACTGAGGCACCACAGGCGGTGGACACTGATGATGCATGAAATGAAATGATATATTGGGAAAGAATTTTTTTTTTTAAGGAAGGAAGCGTTCCAGGCCTAAGTTTAGGTACCTCCCCGGCATTTACCAGTTATGAAGACTGAGGAAAACCTGGAAAAAACCCCAGTCAGGGAGGACGGTCCTGGCGGGATTCGAACCGCAGACCTCCCGCTCACGAGTCCATGCCTTAACGACCTCGGCCACCCGTGGCGGTAGAAATGGCGATGAATGCCTATCATTAGAACATGCTAAAATTGTCCTTAGTCGGGCTTAATCTTATTTAAGGAAGGTTCTGAAATATTGCATGACAAACTTAAAACACTCTAGGTGATCAAACATTATTTGAAACCATAATGTACAGGGCGTCTGAAAGGACCCGCACCTTAAGAACAACCACAGAATTCCAAGCCCTTAATTCCCTGGTTGCACAATAGCACGTTTAAAATACGGTTCATAGCTTCAAGTAGCATGTCACGGCACTTGTCCTCCATAGTGACGCATGTTTTAACACTGTAAACTAGGGGTTTAACATACTTTAAGTGAGAATGGAGCTCACTTGATAGTGGCACTTTGACCATCCCGGACCGCTCATTAAGGCATACGCTTTAAATTGCCCAACATCTGCGAATTTGACTGGTCGCAAGGGCCGATGGCGAATGATCCACTGGAAAAAAATAACGAAACACTAAGTCTTAAGCTAACATGATTCCGAAAACTTCCTATTGTATAACAGGATTGTTCTTACTGTTGTGATTAATCACGCCTCGATAAGCAGTTGGGTTCAGTTTCCATTACTTTGATGATGATGATTATTATTATTATTATTATTATTATTATTGTTGTTGTTGTTGTTGTTTAATGATACAAGGGCTATGCTGTGTTGAAAATAAACATGATTCATACCATCTTCAGTAAACAATTTCTGCAATTTTTTTTCCGGTTTTTACGCGACTTTAAGATTATTCTAATGTAGAAATAAAAAAATTTTGACATTTTAACTAGTTTTTACCCATTATTCCCAAAATATTAGTTAAAATTAATTTCCAGAATCTTCAGATCAAAGCGCTTCACAATTCCAGAAAATATATGAATATTCCTTTCCTACGTGTTTAGTTCCGAATATAGATTGGTCTGACTACAGTTAATGCATGAAAGACAAACCTTTCTCTTTACGTGGTGGTGGTGGTGGTGGTGAATGTTTTATTGTACGATTTTAGGATACACTCAAATAAATACATCTGTCGCGTGGGCCTTACGGCCATGCATGCTAATGTCGTCCTTATAGTAATCAAAAGGGACATACTCATACATACGTACATCCATACATATACATATATATACACACACACACACACACACACACACAAATCTGCATACATACAAATATACAGATACTTCGATACATTTACGTTTTCTGTTAATAATTTAAATACAAATACATAGACTTAAATAGATCCCATACTCTTGATCCCCCTTCCCTTTACTCACACCCCCTCTCCATCCCCTCTCTTCATTATGGCCATTAACCTCCGTTGTCGGGTCTTCTTTAGAAATAATGCCGAATTGTGTGAGCATCTCGCATGCACCAACACTTCTCTTTACGTAGCGTGAGGCTGCACGTACTGTTGGGAGTTGCAGAGATGACTGGTCGGAGGAATGTGCTAGTAACGCAGTGTCAGAGGAGTGCATTGTTCATGTAAACAGAGTGATGCGTTTGGAAAACATCTGAAGTTAATATGCTTAACATTTCTTAACTAATAAAATATATTTGGGCACCCACTTTCTGAAATGTCTGTATGAGCTATTAATTCTCTGTCAAAAGAGCAGCGGAAAGACCAGAGAAGTCTTCGTTTTCCTTACTGGAGTCACTTGAGTCACTATGTTCACTTGTTTCTGCCCCCAAAATAAAATAAAACTGTCAATGACGTCCTCCAGTAACCAATCCTTCCTCAAAATTGTTTCTCTACTCTTATCACATGATTACATTAATCCAGCCGTTTTCAGAACCACTCTTAGGGGCGGAAGAGGCATGGGCCCTCCCAATATTTTCGCAGAGGGGGCTGAGCTTCCCCAATATTTCCTATATTTAATATTTAGTTTGGATGTACTAAATTCTTCCAGAGTCAATTAAATTTGTGCGAGTGGTTTTAATTGTTCCAATGACAACTTGCACAGCTATAATATATTTTGAGTCTAAGAAGGAGGGACATGGCCGTCTTAATGCTATCGCCATTTGAAACTTCCACGGAAATCCGCTCTTTGGAACTCCATGATATAGCCGACCAGTTCATCGAGAGAAATGAGTTGCGGCTGCAGACGTTCGCTAGGCTGTCGTTAAAATAGATATTTGTTGCCCCCTCACCTAATATACAACAGAAGTCTGCACATATGTTCAGGAGTGAAGGAAGAAAAACCATAATTGTATGTTTCAGTAGCGCTTGTATATTAATTTCTCCACTAATATTTTTTCTCTCTAGCAAGAGTTTTACTTTGGACCTCGCAAGCTCAATGGGGTTCAGTTCACACATGTACGAGTATGTGGGCAAACTTAATGCTTCATAACCATGTAATTTTAATATTTTGTCGATGCGAAACATTTCTTGCCATTTATGTAGAGTTGTTTAGATTTTCTCATGTCTCTTGATGATCGAGGAATGCATTTTGCAGTCATAATTTCATCTCTTCTTTTACGGCGTATTTCGAAAAGAGTTTGTTTTCATGAATATTGCGAAGCATTATCAATAACCACAACACTCTCCTCTGGAAGGTTGGATTTGACCATGATCTCCCGAGCTTTTGCCTATTTGAAAAATTAAAAATGAATTATTGACAAACACCATTTTGGATCCTACATGGGCGACAATGAGACGGTTACCGAAATTCGGCTTAGTTAATACGCCGACTTTCATTTTGCCAGCATTTCCAAATTGTTAATTATTGTCCATCCATATCTCATTTATATAATATAAAAGAAAAAGAAAAATAAAGTAACACTATTAACAATGTAACAAATTAACAGTAATTACAATAGTATATATATATATATATATATATATATAATTTTGACACCTTTTGCATTTGTAGCTCATTTCTTTAAGAACTCATCTAAGAGAGTGAACCCTAAAGGAAATGCATTGTTTTTACTTTTTCGAATATCATATAAAAATTTGGAAATGTATTCTCACAAAATAAAATTCGTCTATGCAGCAATGTATCCCATTCTTGTCAAAAACATCCCAATTCACTCCGGTCTATTTCCTGGAGTAGACAGAGAAGACCCCCGACTTCAACTGTTCTCTTCTTACCCCGGTACTTGTTCTCACAGGAACACCGCTATAGTGGGATACAAATTAATATTAATATAAATTTTATTGCCTCGACTAGTCACATGCAGCTATCAATATTCTTAATTCCTTGAGCTTTACTATGTATCATTTTTCCTTTCTTTTCGTTGTTGCGGTACATCCATTATTTATATGTATATATAATTATAGTCCAATATATATATAATACTTAACTAAAACATGAAATTTAAAACGTCCAACTGTTCACTATTAATATTCTGCTTTCGTTAACGCAATGGTAACGGACCGCTGTAAGCATGTGAATAGACGATACACATGCAGTGAGTAATGTTTTACTTGGCAGATAAAGTCCTCCTCTCCCCGCATACATCGCTAGCCATCTCTCCAGCTCCCAACAGTTCCTGCTACTCATTGTTTGAAGGACCTTACCTTAGGCCCTACATTCCTTCACATTTTAAAATTAAAACATTTTATTTTTGAGTACGGCGACACTTTTTTTCAACTGATACTCTCTGCTGTAAAATTTCAACGGAAAAGAGATTCATCGTGGACCAATATAAAGAAAACACAAACAAGGTCTTGAAGCACAGGCACAACAGAAGCTTCTCAATCATTGCAGTATTACCAATACGGTAAATATGTAATTTTTAAAAACATTTAGCTGATAATCGCCAGTCTTTCATTACACTTTGCATGGATGAGAAATAATGGTAGATATATACAACCAATTAATTAAAAAAAAAATTCTGAATTATAAGTTTGGGGTAAATTTCTCCTCAGAAGGAAGAGACACATTTGTAGTTGATTAAATCTGAATCCAGTGCACATTGTGTTGGAGTCAGAGTGCGGATGAATATCGAGACACCCTCTGGATAGGATGTAAATGGCATTACATATGTATTTCCGGAAGAGGTGGAGTTGATTTTGTCTGTAGAGCTACATCAAATTTCTGCAGCGACACAGGTGTTGCCGCAAGTTTAGCATGAGGTAAAAGCATTAATGCTGATGAGCTGGTAATCTGCAGTTGAACAATTAAGATATATGTGCTTAACTATACACTTACTACAGTTACCGCCACGGGTGGCCGAGGTCGTTAAGGCACGGACTCGTGAGCGGGAGGTCTGCGGTTCGAATCCCGCCAGGACCGTCCTCCCTGACTGGGTTTTTTTCCAGGTTTTCCTCAGTCTTCATAACTGGCAAATGCTGGGGAGGTATCTAAACTTAGGCCTGGAACGCTCCCTTCCTTAAAAAAATATCCTTTCCCAATTTATCATTTCATTTCATGTATCATCAGTGTCCACCGCCTGTGGTGCCTCAGTAGTAAAAACGGGCGTTAAACACTACTCAAAAAAACTTACTACAGTTGACTTTTTCGAGCAATAATTGACTCAAGCTGTAAATGTGAAAATTAGAGTTTGTAATCTAAGCAAATATCTTCATCATCATCGTCGTTCTGGGCTATATAGATCCGTTACGTCTCCAACAAAATTGATCCAATCATCTCCTCTTTGGTTGATATAAATTCCTCGTTCCAGTTGATTTATATTTTAAGTTTTTGCTTTGTTAACCAAGTATTATGCATTTTCTATTAATAAGCCCACCATTCACTATACCGTTTCACTCATATATCCTTTATGTTCTTTATCTTTAAATTTCTTCTTATATCCTCATTTCTAACTACACCTTTCTGCTATTTAAATTTTTCTTTCATCTTCTACTTTAATAGTCCAAACTTCAGCTCCATGCAAATAAGTCGGAAGCGCAATAGTTATGTATAATTTTATTTTTATTTCTTTCCTGATTTCATTTAAATGCCTATATAATTATTAATTTGATTCCTTTTATGTATGTAATTATCATAATTATACTGGGTTTTTCATGATTTTGTCGTCTGTTTTAGTCGGTCCTGGTGGTGTAGTAGTAACCATACTTGTCTTCTAAACCCTAGATCGCAGGTTCAAACCCGGTCAGGATCGATGGATTTTTTCGGGCGTAAAAATCCTAAGTATGGCTTCCTTCGGAAGAGAAGTAAAGCCATGGGTTCCGTGTCGTACATTTACGGCACGAAAAAGAACCTCAAGCCTGAAAGAAGAGGCCTCTGAGCAAAATCTGTCGGTCGTTTCACGCCCTGAATAGAATGGGACGCTTTTGACCTGAGATGTTAAAGAGCGTCCGTAAATAAACCAAATCACACCATCGTCTGTTTTACGGAGCTGGCGGCTCGGTAGTCAGAGCTGTAACTTCCTGTGAAGCGGATGTAATAACCACGTAACTTATTTAAGTTCTCACAACTTGATAGGCATATTACTCTGTATGCATGTACTGTACACTATACACCTGTTTTCTCGTCATGGAAGTGGATGTTGTGTATAAAATCAGGTTTTTCTGTACTTCAATGCCTGTTATTTTGTATCAAAACATGACCACGTAAAGAGAATCACAAAGAATATTAAGAGCCGATCAATTTCTTCTGTCTTTATCGTTATCTAATCACAAAATACCAGTCACCTGCCAATTCCTGGACTTTGTATGATTTCATGTTTAAATTGTTTCAATTTCGAAAGATGAACTGATGAATGTGAATGACACTTTTCTAAAAAGATGTCTGAAATGTGTTGATGTTGCAGGACCATTTTTTCAACATCTCCTGTTATAACTCATAAGATAATGCTTAATTCCGTTGTAATTGTAGATGCAATTGCGAGAACTTGAATCAATTACGCGGATATCACACTCGCTTCCCCGGAAATTACTGCTCTGACCGCTGAGCCGCCAGCTGTCGTGAAACGGGCGACAAAATTATGAAAGATCCGCTAGGATACTTCAAGCCAGAAAAGTTACAAGATGTGCCTTATTAAATTAAATTCAATAACAATAATTTCTTTTATATAAAAACCACAGTAGACCATCCCTTCTGTTGGCCCCATGTCGTAGATTTACGGAATGTTAAAGAGCCTCAAGGCTGAAAGAAGAGGTCTCTGAGGAAAATCAAAATTTACCCGCCGTTTCATGCCCTGAATTGAAATGAACGCTAATCACCAAATTTATTAAAGAGTGTCAATAATATAAAAACAAACGAACAAAATTTGAAAAGATATTAATTTTTTTTTTTTTTTTCAAATCGAATAATGTTATTTGTAATATTTTTCGGTGTAAATATTAAAAAGCAGAGCCGATAGGCTGCATCCTTTCTTACTCTCTTATTTACTATTACATACTTTGCACTTGTTTTATTTACCAATTTTATTTTAATGATTGTTTTCTTATATACGTTTTCATTGCATTAATTAAATGTAATTATATTTCTCTTTACATTTAAATTATGTGTATTTTATTTCTAAATATATTATAAAAAGACCTTAATTAAATCTGTAAAATGGTTTTTGTTTGTTAAATAATCTGTTTTTGGATTAATTGCTTTAGAAGCAAATAATTTCCATACAACTTCTGCCTTGTTTATTCCTTTAACAGAATATTTTCTCAAAATTTTGTAGTTTTTAGTAATTAATTTTATTTAACTTTTATAAACCGTGTAAAGAAGGTTAATGCGGCTATAAGTTTAACAATTATCTCTCTTTCTCCTTTTATAAATATGGGTATAACAGCCATGGACCAATACTTGAGTATTTCTTGTCAAACCAGCAATTTAAGAATTTAAGAATTTCTCTTTAAATTTATATGAATTATATTTTAAAGATTATGTATTTAAGCCATCATATTCAGTTTATGTTTTTTAATTTATACTTTTCCTTACGGCAATTTCAAATTCTAGAATTTCATTTTAATGTATACTTTGAAATATAATTCATACTTTTTATTACCTGTATCACTTTCGTATGTCTACTTAGCAAAAGAAAAATAAGATTAAGGTTAAGATTTGTAATGTTTGTTACATTTAATGTAAGTTTCCATAGTTCCCATAATATCGGTAACACAAATATTTTTATTTATTCCTTTCGGTTATGTGCTTGTTAAGAAGCTGGACTAATTTATAAGAGCTGGAAGTAAAATAATGGCAACACATTCATAAGTTATAAATAATTTATTTTAGAACCTATAGCTTTCTGTTCTATCAATCCATTCAAGAGATTTTTTTATTGATTATTTATGGACGCTCTTTAACAGCTCAGGTCATCAGCGTCCCATTCAACTCAGGGCGTGAAACGGCCGACAAATTTTGCTCAGAGGCCTCTATTTCAGGCTTGAGGTTCTTTTTCGTGCCGTAAATGTACGATACGGGACCCACGGCTTTACTTCCCTTCCGAAGGAAGCCATACTTACGATTTTTACGCCCGAAAAAATCCATCGGTTCTGGCCGGTTTCGAACCCGCGATCTTGGGTTCAGGAGGCAAGTATGGTAACCACTACACCACTAGAACCGACAAGAGATGTTATTTGTTAACCTTTTATGTGGTCCATTCTTTTTTTCTTCTTCTTCTTTTTTGAATCGTGTTTAACGTCCGTTTGTACTGCTGAGGCACCACAGGCGACGAACACTGATGATACATGAAATGAAATGATATATTTGGAAAGGTTTTTTTAAGGCCTAAGTTTAGGATACCTCCCCGGCATTTGCCATTTATGAGGGCTGAGGAATACCTGGAAATTCCTCAGTCAGTGAGAACGGTCCTGGCGGGATACGAACCCCAGACTTCCCGCTCACGAGTTCGCGCCTTAACGACCTGGGCCACCCGTGGCAGTCGTGGGCCACTCTGTAAAAATTCGTGTATTATGTATACGGCGTGTTTCTTGTAAAATACTTTTTAAAGCTGTGGAAAAATATGTAATCACTAATTTCAAAATTTGGAAAAAACACTGCTATCCCTAATTTCATCTTCTTTACCATATGAAACACCAACGTTCTGCTCCGAGTAGACCAAACTGTAGAATTGCCCTCAAGAATGTTGCTGATATTTTAGCTATACGGCATATCCCTATTTTTCCCTGATGTCGTTCCTAAGGGGGTGGAAAGGTACCGAAAGGGATTGAAAATTATGTGTCATGCTATCTCAATGGGACAGGAAGACGAACGTGACATTAACTTTTAGAGTATATACTAGAAACTCTGAGTTTAACACTTAATACTGAATGCTGTGCACTAGAGGCTTTTTAAAGGGAAATCCCATACTCTTTCAACCAACTTTAATATTCCAAAGGGAAGCTCGGACATTCCCCAGTGTCTCAAATGCGATACAATTACATTTTTTATATTTTGATACTTTTCATCTTCTTCCTTTTTGTCTAATGACGTAGATAAGTAAAACTACAAAGGAATACTGATAATTTTGTGTTTTAACTATTACATGAAGGAATTTAGATAATTAATACGGGCTCTGCTAAAAACGTATTTGTTTTTAAAACTAAATACGTATAGCCATCATAGAGAAATCTAATCAGTATGTCTTATCCTGTCAGCTCTGTGTAACACAGTAAAGAAAGGGAAATTAAAAATGTTACCAGTACTGCCAGATGCTGTCTAAACATTACCGCTTTGTTTTATTCACGCCCTTCTGTCATTTCTTTCCTTTAGAACATGCCATTCGCCTTCACTGTATTTAAAAATATGCACGAATCACGCCCATGTCGGTTAGAAGCTGTAAATGGATATTAAGAGACTCTCCCTCTCAGGAACACTTTGCCTGTTGCCGGCCGCAAGTGTAGGACGAGGAATTATAATCCGGTGCAACGTTATGTTTATTGCCCACTTGTGGATCGATGTGATGAGCAGGAAGAACTAATGTTGACACGCCTCGTTAATTCACTTGCTTACACGTCATCTCTTCCATTGGCAGCCCAAAGCGAAGAAAAGCACAAACATATCAACACAGTGTTGATATGTTTACTGCAATATCTGTTGAAAAAGTTCCGTCTTTGTATTCTCAGAGATGAGGCCATACAGTTGGTTGGCATGGGTTTATCAGTTACGTTTCTGAACAGGTGGGTGTTCTAACGTCAACTAGCTTAGGATACTTCAGTTCCCACACGAGCTGCACAGGGCAGCAGCGTAGTCCATTTGTAACTTGTGCAACGATAGACCGGCAGACTGCATTAGGCTCATTGATGATGGAGCAATGGCGGAGTGACAGGGGAAACTGGAATACCCGGAGAAAAGCTTAACAGGTGCTGCTTCGTCCGCTGAGATTGAACTCGGACCGCCTCAAATGTTGAACAACTGAAACATGAAAAATGTGTTTTTTTTTTTTTTTTTTTGCATGCATTTTAACAACCTGTTGAACGCGGTGAATAGAAACAGCTCTTAATAGAGACCATCGACTGGAGCAATTTGTACTGAGCTATGATAATGAAAGCTCTCTTACTGAATATTCCTATACCAATAATCTTTTCATCGTCAATAATACGGGTTCTTTCAGAATTCTTTCCTTATTTCACATAGATATAATTCGCACTTATCAACATGTTTTGATTTTGTAAATATTAAATGACAAAAGAACTTTCCCATTTAAACATTCATCACATTGTATTTGTTGTTAATTCGTTACTATGCAAATGTTTTCAGAGTAACTATAAATTTAAGCTATTTTGAGATGAGTTTTCTCAACTAAAATCCAAGCATAGCTTTTATTAAGGTAATTTTCTCTAGAACCCAGAGAGAATACTAACCAAACAGCAGGAGATATTCTGAGTGCTGAATTTTCAAAAGAGGGACCTGTAAGCAAGGTGCGACGGCATTTCGTCGATGTTTTAGATCCCTACGCCTCTGAATATATGTTGTGTATTTCACTATTGACAACTCAGAAATCCCTTGCTATAGAATGAAAGCAGAGTACGGAATGTTGCACGTGTAATCAGGAAAAGTTATAAGAACACTTGCAATGTGATAATCGAATCAAATCTAACTTTTTTAAACTTAGAGAGTTTACCATTTGATATATGCGAAATTAATACATGGTCGATAACCAAGAAATTGTACCACATGAAATTAAGTCAATAATTCTAAAGGATATGTATTTGCATGAACATTTCGCTTTAGTGTCCAGCCCTGCTATATGGAGTATAAACACGGTCTCTAACTTCAAGGCAAAGCAATATGCTCTAAATCGGTACATAAGATGGGAAAATCCTGGCGAAGAACGTGTACTTGTAAAACAACGAAAAAGAAAAAGTAATAAGTCCGTTTCTTCAAGGAAATATCAGGTCAGCCTAAAAACACCTACAGTGAAAACACATGAATAAGTAGAGTTATATATAAATATACTAATAAGTTATTTATGTGGTACTAAGGTATAACTGCAAATAAAATAAAATTGATCTACTCTTTAGGAACTGCTCTCCCATCGAGTGTTCACCAACTATAAGCAGGAGGTGATAAGGCAGTTTCTTTGAATGTGCATAATTTAAATACCACCATAGTTCACTGTTACAGATAATTGCCACTAAATAATGGAGTGAAATTTAAAATGTGACTAAATGGTACTGTGAAGAGAATAAACACAGTAGCGAACAATTATTTCCTGCTGTTATTACTATGTACGTATGTGTTTTCTACTGCATTATGAATGAACAAAGTCTTGTTTTCAACTTGGATTTCTTCCCGAGGAAACATTAGGTTTTTTTTTTTTTTTGAGTAGTATTTAACGCCCGTTTTTACTACTGAGGCATCACAGGCGGGAAACATTAGGTGGTTGTATAGGTAAATCATTATAAAAGTGTTTGTATCTTATAATTCAGCAAAGAAGAGAGTTTTGTTTTTAATTTCTACTCTTGAACAATGCCCATAACCCAAATTCGCGGCGCGTTTGTTATATAGAAAAAGATCGTAGATCGTATTAACGGTCAAATATTATGGCTCTGAATTTTTCCTAATAGATTTTATTTTATATAATTACATATAGTAAACTACTAACTACCCTGGAGAAATATGTGTACAAATCGGAAAACAAAATAATAATAAATTCATTTTAACAGAAAGTAAATCTAGCAAATAAACAGTTGCATTATATCTCAGGAATTTACAAAGCTATCAATTTTTATGAGATATTAAGAATAGTAAAGATGCTCTGTAAGTTTTAATTCTCTAATGCACATATTTGTTTTTAAAAGAAAAGTCAATCTTATTTCCCGATAGCTTAATATTTTGACATAAATGTGCATATTTTTCTCAGGATTGACTGAACCATCTTGTTGAAAATTTGCACATACATATTATATGGAAGTGTGGTAACTAGAAGTATTTAAATATCACTATTAGTTGATAAAAATTAAACATCTTTCTATTTTCTTTCTTTTTTTCAAATTTTGAAAAACAATTTCTTTTCAAACAACTAGCATAGATATATTATTCTAGTTTTCAAGTTTGAAGTTTAAGTAAAACAAGCATTCCAAATCTACCAATAGTTTATAAGATGAATATGTCATGGTGTTTTCAGTTTGTTAACAAATTTTATTTTGGTTTAAATTTTTTTTAAAAAATTACAGAACCTCTTTCAAGTTTTCTTAAATTCTCTCAATATTTTCATATTTATAGCTTTAAAAATGTTGAGATACAATGTAAAATATGTACTGTTGCATTGTTTTTCTAGATTTACACTTCCCAAAATGCTCAAAAGCGCCGAGTGCAAATTATTTGTTGTGTGTACCTAATTGTTGGTTATGCACATACCCCTGTACTGTTCGTTAAAATTTAATGCTAAGCTTTAAATATGTTTTAATTTATGCACCAACATGATTGGTTAGTGTATAAGTCTGAGCCAAGTGCTCGGGGATTTGCGAAAAGAAATACTTCAGAGGTTCTCAAATTTTTCTTGAGCTCGGGCCCCTAAGGTTTAATTCAAAGTTCAAAGTTTTGTCCTATATATCATAACTGGTTTGCAAAATTTAAAGATATGAAGTAAGGAATTAATGCAAATTTTTTCAATATTGCTTTTGTGAATTTTCTTACACAATAGTAATAATTATAACAATAATATTACATTCAAAAAGTATATAAATGCATAAATATGATATATTACTCCTTAATTTTAATTCCTGTATGAGAGAAAAGATGCTGCATTGCACTTGCAAGCAGTGGCACATCCTACTTAATAAGAGAATTTCTATTCCAAGTGCTTAATGTATATATTCTATATTTGTTTTTTCAGATAAATTAGAGTATAGTATATGACTTTTCACACAAATAAGATTACGTGGTTATGAATAATTGCACAATTATTAAAAGTTTTATTCTTACTTAATACTGTCTTAGTCTTTAAGGTTAATGTATTTTAGTTTTTTAGTATATTGCATTATCAATATTAAATAATTTTATATGTGTGTATTAAATAGTTTTTATTGTTAAATTTGTGTTGGACTATAAATAGAATGGTTGTTAAGAGATCATGTCAGGAAAAGGTTTATTGTTAAGAAAGGAATCAATACTTTCATTGCCTTTTTTTTTTTTTTTTTTTTTTTATAGTCCGGGAAAATCTGGGTTCACCTGCATCTCTGAGGATATGTAATTCGCTGCCGAAAGCTGTATTTTTTAAATAGTGTTTAACGCCCATTTTATTTGCTGAGACATCACAGGCGGTGGACACTGACGATACATGAGATAACCGCTACGGATGGCCGAGGTCGTTAAGACCCGGAATCGTGAGCGGGAGGTCTGGGGTTCGAATCCCACCAGGATCATCCTCCTTGACTGGTTTTTTTTCCAGGTTTTCCTCAGTCCTCATAAATGGCAAATGCTAGGGAGGTACCCTAAACTTAGCCCTGGAACGATTCCTTCCTTTAAAAATTCTTTCCCAAAATATCATTTCATCTCGTGTATCACCAGTGTCACCGCCTGTGGTGCCTCTGTAGTAAAAACGGGCGTTAAACGCTATTTAAAATAATACATGAGATGATATGATAACCAGGAAAGGATTTTTTTAAAGGAAGGAAACGTTCCAAGCCTAGGTTTAAGGTACCTCCCCGGCATTTACCAATTATGAGGAATGAGGAAAACTTGGAAAAAAAGCCTCAATGAGTGAGGACGGTCCTGGTGGGTACTGAAGACTCACGAGTTCGCGCCTTAGCAGCCTACAACCGTGGCGGTTCCCAAAGATGCCAACAACTATCATACGAGTGTTCCGCCTGGTCTACGTTTTAGGCTTAAATATGTGAAAGTTCACTCCCGGAATAAACATCGCCTATAATGTAATTCCGATTTACTTTACTTCAAAATTAAATGTTTCGTGGACTCTCTGGGAGGCCTCGCGGACCTCCAGGGTTTCGTGACCATAGTTTGAGCAAATACAAGCCAACCCACGTTCTGAGCAAGGAGCATGAGACGTTAATGATAAAGCAGATAAAATGAGTATATGTCGTCAGCTCACGAGCTACCCTTCTCAAATATGTTTTCCAAGCCGGTGCCTCTGCAATGAGAAGCAAAACTGGTGATTACAAAAGAGGAGAACAAAGGAATGCTGATTAAGAATATAACGAACAGGAAATAGAATTTAATGATGCACACCAAAGACGGTATTTTTCGAAATTCTGCTCTGTTAAATAAACTGTCTGGTTTGCGGAGAAAAAAGAAGAAAATATATAAGTGCGTTTCTTTGACTAGGCGGGCACGTTTCACTTCCTTGTCTGTTTTTTGCCTTTCTTTGCTTCTTTCCTCCTTCTGGTTCCTTGAGCGATGGGGAAACCGGGCGCTACTTGAAGGGCCGATCCGTCTCTTGAGCAGGGGGGAAACCTCCCCAGCCAGACGATTTAGTCAGTCGGATCGCTGTTGGAGGGATCGCCGCGGATGGATGGATCACCTAGGCAACGCAGCAGCCGCCCTAACTGGGGGAGTTCTCCAGGGATATGGGATGAGGGGGTCTGTAGTTAACCGGGGTCCGGGACACTAAGGTGAGAGAGCGTACGACACGCTTTGCTAGCACTCCCTGCGGCGGACACATCTCTCTCTACTTTGGTTCTCAAGCAAACTTTGAAACATAAACCCGCCAGGTATACCCTCTGAGAACATTAATATGTTTCGTTTATTAATAAAAATATCACTTGCAGGCATGTTCATGGCTATCAGTAATAAATGCTGTAATTAATGCACTAGCAAGGTGTAATAAACACTATATGATGAAATCGACTTGGGTGGCAGAGGTCGGCAAGGCACGGATCCAACGGAAGGCAGTGTCCACCATCTGTAAATCTATATCAGCAAACCCGGTAGTTAAACTCTGTGCTAAATTCTTAAAACCTCCTCTGAAAAAAACCGCCAAGAGTGGCCGAGGTCGTTATGGCACAGACTGTGAGCGGGAGATCTCGGGTTCGAATCCCGCCAGGACTGTCCTCCCTGACTGACTTTTTTTTTCCAGGTTTTCCTCAGTCCTCATAACTGGCAAATGCTTGGGGAGGTACCCTAAACTTAGGTCTGGAACGTTTCCTTCCTTAAAAATAAATGCTTTCCCAATTTATCATTTCATCTCATTTATCACCAGTGTCCACCACCTGTGGTACCTCAGTAGTAAAAACTGGCGTTAAACACTATTAAAAAATCCTCTGAAATTCCAAAAGATCGTGAATTTGCTAGAAATTTCAGAGAATACAAAATTTCCTTTTCCGTAAGAAAGCAGAGCTTCCCTTTAATAGTTTAACTGCATTTTTAAAACCTCTTAGAACATTGCTGTTTAGATTTTGGGGCACTATGCATAATGTATTGATCCTGAGAATTATAGGTGCGTGCTGTATGGTATAGTTTCAACATTAATAAAACATATAGTCAATGTTTCCATACAAAGCTTATAATTGTATAATTGAAAAAAAGTTTTGATAAATAGAGCTTACCATATAAATGCTAGAAAACAGGTTTTTTAAAGTTTATTTTGGGAAAGTATCGTTATTTTTATGAAATCCAAATTTAAATTAAAATACTACACCCCAGCGCTAGTGTAGCTCTATTTTCTTTTAGCAAGGATTCCTCAGAATTTACTAAAATTTACTTACGCACAAAACCAGTTTTGCGTCTTAACTTTTTTTTATTTCCACCTTTTATTTGATTTGTTTGTCTGACTCAAGATACAGGTTGCATGAGCATACAGAATAAAAAATTGCTCAACTTAAATGAAAAGGTATAAACAAATTATAAGAATGAAGAAATCAAATAACACATGCAACATATAAATGATTCCATTTGGTAAAGAATGTTAATTATCTTATTTGAGCTCTGCTAGTAGTTTCTATTTATAAATTCAGGTAACAAAGAACCCTAGAATATTTTCTCTTAGACCTTTCACCTTAATATATGTTAAAGTGTATTTCTGAAATAAATGCGAAATGTTAAGTTCAAAAAGGTTTTTGTTTCTCATAATTAACCTACAAGATTTGGGACTGGAGGTTTCAAAGCGAATAATTGGGTCAATTATGTGCCATCTTTGCACCGATTTATCTGTTGCTATATGCCAGATCCCTGCACCCGTGTTTTTTCTTTTCATTGGTTGAGACTAGTGAGAGCTAGTGGGAGCTTCTAGGGTAATGACGTCAGAGCCTTACTCTAGGCTTATTGCCTCTGATTGCTGATTGAGAAGGAGTAGTCACTTCGAAGGGTGAAAAAATGATTGACCATCCATTCAAACTTTGTAGGATCATTGCTCCTTTTCAGCACCCCATCTACTGACCAAGGCCTAGTGATGTTACATTTTTTGTCCTAAAATATAAAGCATAGTGACACAGAACGCTAACGTTGGGTTCAGTATTCAGACATTTGCAAATGCTCCTAACTGCTCATGAGGATTTTCCACAGACCCACTAAACCTTAAGCAGAGTCTAATTGGGTTCAATAGTAAGGATAGGAATTTTCCCGGAGTTTTTTCCTTGCCTTAAGAAGCAGAATGGCAGGTCGCATTTTGCACTGATGGGCTTTGGCTTAAACTGCCATTAGTGTTGAATTTTATTCCTCGTTAAATTCCTATGGCAAGTGATGAGATGGAGTTTTACAATCTAACTGCATTCACACAAATGAAGTTAGCGTAACAAAGTACCAACAATACAACTGTAAACGATTCTTCTTCTTGTTCCAAAGATGTTCAATGTGGATCTTTAGGTCTACGTTGCGCACACTTCAGTCGACTGCAGATCAAGATCGGCGCTCGGTTGATTTCCTCTATGGCAGCTATGCCACATTTCCAAATATACCACCTGGTGATGAATATATCAAACTGTTCATAGTGGGAAATTTCCAAAGTTTCTCCGACTCTATGAAACGTGTATACCAGAACAAGACAGTTTATTTTTAAAAGTTCGGATATTATTTTATTAACCCTTTGCAAAAGAACTTCATTTTAGAGGATTTGCAACTTCCAAGGCACGAATGTTAAAAGGATCCTTAGTTTTAAAATATAGATAAAAGATCCTCTAGAGTGAATCATATAGAATTAACATATGTCTGTATTTATTTATTCCAAAACGAATAATGCTATGCACAACTTATTATACCTCAAATGTAGAGTATCTGGGAGATTATTAGCCCTATAGAAAATGTTGAAATATCCTCCCTCGTGCATGAGGTATAATACAACCCGGCGTTCATTGTGTAAAATTCTGGCATGTTATCGCTCGCATGATTCACAGATGTAGCATGGTTCTATTTATGCGACCATGTCTCATGCTATTGGGTTGCTCAAAATCCACACACCGTTCATGAAAAGCGTATGCTAGAGGTTTGTTGTGCATCATTCGCACAGAGGATAATGGGACTATCCCCCCCCCCTTTTAACGAAGCTTTAGACACTGCAGAATACAGCCAGATTGTTTGGTTAGCATTGTCTCTAGATTGTAGAAAAAATTACCTAAATAAAAGTATCCTTGGATTGTAATTGAGAAAACTCATCTCAAACAAGCTTATAGTTACACAAATTCAATGTGATGAATGTTTAAAGGGGAAAGTTCTTCTGTCGTTTAATATTTGCAAAATTAAAATATGTTGATAGGTGCGAATTATATCTATCTGAAATATGGACAAGCGTTTTAAAGTAACCAGTAATAATGACAATGAGAAAATCATTGGTATAAGAATATTCAGTAAGAGAACAATTTAGTTCAGAACAAATTGCTCCAGCCGACAGCAAAAGATATTCTGAGTCTGAATTTTCAAAAGAGGGATCTGTAAGCAAGGTGCAATGCATTTCGTCGATGTTTTAGAATCTTACGTCTCTGGATATATGTTGTGTATTTCACTATTGACAACTCAGAAATTCCTTGCTATAGAATGACTGCAGAATACGAAATGTTGCACGTGTAACCAGGAAAAGTCACAAGAGCACTTGCAATGTGATAATCGAATCTTTGACAGATTTCTATCGAGCTTGTTGAGCAACTGGATGATGTATGGTCATGGTTACATCAAAGCAATCCATGGCCCTAATTGAAAGTTTCTTTGGCGACCGGATAATCTCCAAAAGCCTGTGCCCACCGAGATCTAATTCTTCCTATGGGGTTATTTAAAGACAGAGTTTACACCGCACGCTCCCAAACCTTGGACGATTTGAAGCACAACATTACACAGTAGATTAATGGTATTGACAACACGGTTCTCCAAAGAGCGGCCAGTAACATGGTACTACGTGTTGAGTTATGCCTTATGCAGCAGGGGGGAGGGGGCATTTTCAACATTTTCTATAGAGGTTGATAACCTGCAAAAGATACTCTACATTTGAGTTGTGGCCAGCATAATTGCTTTTAAAATAAATAAAGAAAGAAATGTGTTAGTTCTATATAAATTGTTATGTATTTTTAGAATATTTAGCATTCACTTATTATATTTACGAACTTTATTAACAAGTTCGGCATAACATACATACCTACTGTGCAAATTTGTGATTGACTTTCTCTTTGTTAGTCGTCTTAAACAATGCAACGGTGCACGTACCTGTAGGTAGCCGTTTGGAAACTTGAACAACGGTCCTATATAAGATATATAATGTATATCTAGTATGTACTAGAGCTACAAATATCTATTTTCAAGCAGGTTTCTTCTTTCTTTCTTTCCTTCTTTCTCTCTCTCTCTTTCTTTCTTCCTTCCTTCCTTCCTTCCTCCTCCCTCCTCCTCCTCCTCCTCCTCCTCCTCCTCCTCCTCCTTCTTCTTGTTCTTGTTCTTCTATTTTTTTGTACTCTGTTTCTATTGCCACAAATACTATTACAAGGTTTTAGTCATGTAACTACAACAGATTTTATGTTTAGTATTAATCATTTCTCATAATTACTCCCTATATAGCAACACTCACTATTTCCATTAAAAATTCCTCACTGCTTGATACTCTCAGTTTGTAGCCCAAGGGTTTCAGTTCGGAAGTGCTAGAAGGTAAAAACTTGAGTAATAATAAACTCTGGATAAAATGTAGCCTGTGGGCCGGGGCTGAATCTTGCTGGAAGTTCCAGTGCCTGTTCTTGGGTAAATTTGTGTTCAGATTCTTTACCACAGGTTCTAGCAGAGTGGTTTCGTACACTTTACTAGTTACCTTTGACCAAATTTAGCTTGTCAAACCATAGTTACTTCTCACCAAACATTACTTAGCCAGAAAGGGGGTTTCTCTTGGCTTTTGGGTTCCTCTTACAAGTTTCTCTATTTTGACGTTTGTCAGTACTGAACACTTTTTGTCAGTAAAAAGAATTTTCAGAAGGCGTGATTCAGTATCAGTCATTTGCTGCTTCGGTTCTGCAATTAAAAGATGTCCAATACTCCGACGAATAACTGTCGGCTAAGGTCCTGTCTAAGCACTCTGAACGTAGATCTGAATATGTTCATCTCAGGGTCCATCACTGCCGCTTCCGAACACAGGCCGCCACTGCTTTAGCAACAGCTACGGTCCCCACAGAGCGTAGGGATCCACATCTCCAACAGTCATCAACATTACTGGTCTCAATGGCGCGTTGGATGGTGCGGTAAAATGCGAGACAAACCTTAATACCCTCATCCCATCTTACCGAGTTCCAAGTGTATATTTATCGCTTTCATCTGAACAGTTGACACTATTTCTTTAGTACGTCAATGATTGAGCAGAAATTGTTAATATTTTCTGCTTCTCGTATGGTTCAGAATATCTGAGAGTGTCTGAATTAATAAAAGAATAAAAGAATAAATAATTATCTGTCGCTTCCACACCCACTCTCTGTTAGCACGAAATATTCATTGAAGGAGATTGCAGAGGCGTGACAACATTGTTTTCCTGTGTGAATCCAGATATACCTCATTCCTCGCGAATATCATATCCACGTAAGATTGGATAGCTGCAATCTTAGTTTCAGGGAAAAAAAGAAGGCCTTATCTTTTACTATACATAAGCATCTTACTGATTTTCACTTTTTGATAATCTGGAAAATCTCGTTTTGTAAATTTCTAGCCCTATAAAGAACCAATTCAGCAACACGGTTTTTATTATCTCCCCATGGAATGGTTAAACCTCAAGGAATGTACTCTTCCTGCTGCACCTGAGGATAATAAACCCCTGATAAAAGTTTGTAGTAGTATTTATGGCATGACTAGGTACAGTACAATTGTTCAGTGTTTGCTAACCTGTGCAGGATGGGCATCAAAACAAAGGAAAGGCTTAGACAAAATTGGATTGGGGTATATTTGGCTAAAGGGAGAGGACATTACACGAAATAGCTGGAAAATAGTTAATAGACGTTTGCGAGATATAGCTAGACAAAATATTTTGTCTCAATGCGCAGAAAAAGTATCGCTGAACCTGCAGGCTCAAATACATCCGGTGTGGGGAAGGGGGAATTATCTAAATATCTGTGGCAGGGAAGAAAGAAGTGGTCTCGCATGGTTCAGGTTAGGGGCTTGGAAAGGAAACAAAACAGTTAATGCTTTCGGTGAAAGGGTTTGCCCATTGTGCGGAGAAAGCGATACCTGGAGACATATTCTGGCAGAATGCACGGAAACGGAGAACTCAAGAATAAAACATTTATCCGCAATTTCTGAATTCCAAAATAAATTTGAACATGTGCCGGGAAGTGTTGGTGCATGCGAGATACTCACACAATTTGGGAATATTTCTACAGAAGACCGGACAACGGAGGTTAATGACCATAATGAAGAGGGGAAAGATGGAGAGGGGGTGTGAGTAAAGGGAAGGGAGCTCAAGAGTAAGGGTTTCATTTATGTCTATGTATTTGCATTTAAATTATTAATAGAAGACTTAAATATATCAAAATATTTGTATGTATGCATGTAGATGTATATGTATGTATGTGTGTGTGTATGTATGTATGCATGTGGATGTGTGTAGGTAGGTATATGTGTATGTATACATGTATGTATGTATGTGCGTATGTATGTATGTGCGTATGTATGTATGTGTGTATGTATGTATGCATGCATGTATGTATGTATGTATGCATGTATGTATGCATGCATGTATGTATGTGCGTATGTATGTATGTATGTATGTATGTATGTATGTATGTGTGTATGTATGCATGTGTGTATGTATGTATGTATGTATGTATGCATGTATGTATGTATGCATGTATGTATGTGTGTATGTATGTATGTATGTATGTATGCATGTATGTATGCATGCATGTATGTATGTGCGTATGTATGTATGTATGTATGTATGTATGTGCGTATGTATGTATGTATGTGTGTATGTATGCATGCATGTATGTATGTATGTATGTATGTATGTATGTATGTATGTATGTATGTATGTATGTATGTGCGTATGTATGTATGTATGTATGCATGTATGTATGTATGTATGTATGCATGTATGTATGCATGTATGTATGTATGTATGTATGTATGTGTGTATGTATGCATGTATGTATGTATGTATGCATGCATGTATGTATGTATGTATGTATGTATGTATGTATGTATGTATGTATGTGCGTATGTGTGAGTATTGCCCTTTTGATTGCTATAAGGACGACATTAGCATGTTCTGCCGTAAGACCCATGCGACTGTTGTATGTATTTGAGTGTATCCTATAATCGTTCACTAAAACCTGTGCGAGCTAAAAAGTAGTGAGTCATCCCTTGGTGTGAGGCGCGAGAAAAACACACTGCGTTACTGTAACTATTTCACTTATGTGACGTCAATATAAAATCGACCAATGAAGTGAAACAAATTTTTTTAATTTTGACCAATCAGAACCGAATATCGAAATTATCGAAAAGTTTTACCAAATCCCTTTACCGCACGAAGTACATTTTTATTTTGGTCAGTGTAGTCAACTCTATAATTCCTGAATACCCAAATTGTACATTTAACTAGCCTTATTTGTATTCACTCAATCAATTGTTTTGGAGTATACAACCAAAATAATCTGAAATATTTTGTGAATTATGTAACAATACCTGCATAAATAATCATAAATATGTTGTTCATAATGGTAAAACGCTATCTCTGTTTTGTTTTTCTCAGTTGGTATTAGTGAATCGAGCGATAGCTGTTGTAATAATCAACTTTCATCTATTTCTTTCACATGGTTTCTGAGTAGATAGGTATTCATATGCAAGTGTAACATTTTATCAATTGTTAATATTCTGTGCACGAATTTCATTTATATGTTGCTTTTATTTCTATTCTATTCATGATATAGTCTTAAACCCTAATTAGGCACTTCTCTATTGGCATTACTGACAATTGACATTCGTCTGTTGCAAGGTAAGATTCGTAATAGAAATATTACAATTCTTTAAGCCAAGTTAAGAAGAAGTATATTTAAATCCTTATTTTATTCTTGAAATAGTCCATGAATATCACTCAAAGATTTCACTCACTGCGTTTTGGAATTTATCGGCAATCTCAGACCCTCTTGTGATATTACATGTGATAAACATAGTTGTTCATAGTCTGCAGAGCCTATGAACAACAACTAACCCATATACCCTTCTGTTTCATTATCTGAATTAGATACACCTGTTGAAGTCACTGCGTAACATGTAGACACCGGCACGAAGAAAAAGTTTACTTCTAAAGCAACTGCCGATCTTTGTATTATTTACACAACTTAAAATAAAACGCAACTTTGTATGATATTGAAATATGGGGACCGGAAGGAGGATGGGAAATCGTGGATGTTGCGCATAGGATGATTTGGAGGGAAATTTTAGGCCTACCAAGCACAACTGCAAAGGAAATAGCTCAAATTGAAATGTGAAGAAGACAAGGAAAGGAATGATTATGGAAAGAGCTCTTAAATATTGGTTTAGAATTCTAAATTTAAATGAAAGAAGTTTGTTAAGAAAATACTTAGAAATTCAAGAAAATAATCTTAGGATTATTTTGGAATGGGGGATATATGGAGGAGAAGGGAGAACAATGTAAATTGTTTTTGGAGAACCTTAAAAAGGAGATTGAAAGATATAGAAATACAAAAATTGTTTAACGAGATAGCAGGTAAAAGATTTTAGTATTTTATATGCAGACAAAAATTGGGAAAGAGAGAAATATGTTGTTAAATAAAATGAAGAACAAAGCGAGATTATTGTATGGGTAAGAGCAGGTGTGTATGAATGAATGGTGTTTAACGCCCGTTTTTGCTACATAGGCGCCACAGGGATGGACACGGATGACACATAAGATGAAATGAAATATTGGGAAAGGATTTTATTTTTTAGGAAGGAATCGTTCCAGGCCTAAGTTTAGGGTACGTCCCCGACATTTGCCATCTATGAGGACTGAGGAAAACCTGTAATAATAAAAAAAAAAAAAAAAAAAAAAAAACTCATTCAGGGAGGACGGTCCTGGCGGGATTCGAACTCCAGCTCATAAGTACGCGACTTAACGATCTCGGCCACCCGTAACGGTACAGCAGGTGTGTGGAGACCAAATTAATAAGGAAAGGGTTTCCTCAGAATTAGTGTCTTATATGTGGAGGAGTAAAGTTAAAAATAAATGGAATTGGGTACTAAGAGGGAAAGTAAATCAAATAATTTGAAGGGTGGTACCTTGTTTAAATTATATTAGAATTTAGATGAAGACATTATGGCAGGAAGTAGAAATATGTCAAATTTGATTAAATGACTGAGTTTGAGATTGGAAATTGTTTTTAGAAGGTGAATAAATGTAGCATTATAGTAGCTAAATAAAGGAAATAAAGGAACCAGTAGTTTGTAGAGACTTTAGCTAGCTAACAAAGTAATGGCTCAGGTAGGGTAATTGAAAACTTTTATTTAGGACCTTGGATGTGGTCGAAGCCTAGTCCCCTGGAATTCCAGTACGCTGCTGGTGATGAATTGGGGACTGGTGCAGTCAAGTTGGAAATGTTGTATTTTGTTTAGTTATATAAGAATTTAGCCAAATGTGATTAGTATAAAACAAATTATTCTTGTAACTGAGAGATCATACCTAAAATGGTCTGAGCCAGATAGGTGGAGGCCCCTTTGTAGTTTGTATTTGTATTTTTTTTTTTCTTAGCATTTCAATAAATTCAGTTCAATTCAAAAAATAGTTACTTCTTAAAGCAACAAGATATATGGAAATACAGAAGAGAACCACACGGGTGACGCTATCCTATCCTATACTGTCCTGTTCCTGCTCAGAGGGGGCATGCGATGCATAGTAATGCAGCAAAAACTGTAAACACCGTTCCCAACTTGGTGGAGCGGGTTCTTTGAGATTAGGTCATTTTGAGAGTACGGTGGCCGGTAACCGCCGGGTAGGATGATCAAGTTATTAAACAAGAGTAGGGCTAGATGTCCCTCCGGGGCCGTGCAATACTGAAGCGTCGGCTCGCCCGTTGCTAAGGAGGGGAGTGAGTGAATGAATTTTGTAGGGGAAAGCCCTTCCTTGCTGGCTCGCTAACCACGCACAGACGGGGTCTTCTTACTCTGTCTCTGCTTCCCTTTTTGCCTTTCTTCTTCTTCTTACGCCATTTCTGTTTTTCTCTGCAAACAGAAGCTCCAATGTAGCGTAAACTGTAATTGATGCCAGTTTAACCATGCATGCCTGCAGCGCTCCTAAAGAAAATTCTGTTACATACTGCCCAAAAGATTCCGCCAACCCGTCTTTTTACATTATGAATAAAGTCTGGATTTTTATGTTATATTATCCTAAAAATATATGTACATAAATATGTAACAAAAGCTCAAAATATGCACCATCTAATATCGGAATTACAAATGTACTTACAACAGTGTACCAAAAACGGTTTTACTGTAACTAAAGATTAAAAAAATATTACTTTGACACAATACACATTTAAAAAGAACACATTAGCTTTAGAAGCAATCCTAATGTCAATCAAGGCATGACACAATATTTCTTCATGTCTTCAGGAGTTAGGTTCCATAGCATTCCATTGCAAAGAATGTTCTTATTTAGAGAAAATGCTCTGTTGACATCAAACAACATCATTATGCATACTGAAACAGATGGATGTCTTTGGTAGCAATGTCTTTTGGAAGGTCTCGCTTTTCTCCGCTGAGGATCTATCACAAAATAAACCGATTTCTTCAGGAACTGTTTCGAATTTTTTCACGAAATTCTTATCCATTGACCCACTGACAAAATTCTTTTCATTTTTCTTTTCTTTTTTATTTCTTTATTTCTTTTTTTCTTTCTTTTCTTTCTTTTTTTTCTTTTTTTCTTTCTTTTTTCTTTTTTTTTTCTTTTCTTTTCTTTTTTTTTTTTTTTTGCGTTACAGATAATGTCTGTCGATTTCATTGTGCAAGTCCAACAATTCCCAACTTTTCAATGTTTTCAGAAATGCAGGCGAAATTAGAGATGGTATGGCTGGTTCAACAGGGAGGGAACTATAGGTTGAAGATATTCATTATAGAAACTAACTGCCTTTATCCAAGTGTCCCAGACTGTGGAGCAAGTGTCACATCCCGGTAAGTCTGCACACATTAGACTGCCCTTCTTTTGACTTGGGAGAAGCGACTTCGCACATCTGCTGCTAATCGATGTATATCATGGGCCAAATACGTGAAAGTTTTGCAGTCATTTGCAGTCTTCAACATGTAGGCTGCTGGTTCAGTGTACATCACATTAACATTTTCTTCTTTACAGCACAGGTCATAACACATTTAGCCTGTCATTAACGATTCGGATAATTGTTGCATGATTGTGTGTGCGTTCTAGAACTATGCTGATAATGGTACACAGTTTCGATGCACTATCTGAACTGCGTTTGTAATATATCGACCCAAAACAGTTGCATTCATCCACAGCAATCCATATGGGAAGCTCCTGTCTCTGTTCTGATATCCCTTGCGAGATGTAGATTCGTAAAAAACTTGATCACAGTAATTGTTGGGAGCTGTACTGATGGCCAGTTGAACAAGGAACTATCGCTAACAGTAGACTATGCCAAAAGGTGACATAGGAAGGCGTTAACTAAAGCTGCTGTTCGGAGCGGGAGAGATGGCTAGCGATGTATGCGGGGAGAGGAGGACTTTATCTGCCAAGTAAAGCATTACTCACTGCATGTGTATCGTCTATTCAAATGCTTACAGCGGTCCGTTCCCATTGTGTTAACGAAATCACAATATTAATAGTGAACAGTTGGACGTTTTAAATTTCATGTTTTAGTTAAGTATTACATATATATTGGTCTACTAATTATATATGTAATATATGTAATTGTCTTCTTACCATAGAAGAACTCTAGCAGTTCGAAATATAGCGATTACAAGTGTGACTTTCTCTTAGTGATTTATCCTTTTCTGCTTTTATAATTGCTGTTAATTTGTTACATTGTTAATAATGTTTATATATATATATATACACACAAATAATGGATGTGCCATAACACCGAAAGAAAGGGAAAAGTATAAACAGTAAAGCTTGAGAAATTGAGAATATTGATAGCTGCATTTATTAGTTGAGGCAATAAAATTTAAATTAAAACAATCAATGTTACTTTATCCCACTATACCGGTATTCCTTCTCTGTCTGCTCCAAGAAATAGACAGGAACGTGCAAAAGTGAATTCGAATGTTTTAAGCTGTCCCTGGCTCCCCGTCAATTACAGAGTAATTGAAATAATTAATATTTGTAATTTTAGAATCAGCAACTCAGCAATTATGTGCAAGTATGTTGTGCACTTGCTTTTAGTGGAGGAACTTTAATGACATAACTCTTATGTGTAGAATTAATATTGTATAGTGTTTAGATGCGTTCATAATGTGTAATTTATGGTAATATTTAATAGACACGTGTAGTAATATAGCAAGGTAAGGAAAAATTCACATCTTTCTCCGGACACAGAAAGACTTCGCAAAAAACGCATTCATGCAAAATAATCCCTTATGGTATTCAGCTAGGGTTGGAAATGTCCCGCCTCAGGGCAGACACCGGCCTGTTTGGTGGCAAAGTTACAGGTGTCCGAGTAAAAGAATCATTGACAGTAACGTATGAGCTCTGTTTAAATTATTGACGAATGGGCTAAAGTATTTGGCTTGACCAAAATGGTCGAGCGAAAAGAAATGAAATTCTGTGAGATAAGCACTCACCTATGAGCGACGTTAACACATAATTGGCGGGAGTATTTCGCGCCATTGCCCGTGGTTAGTATCATTTTGTATTGTGTATAAAAGAGATAGATTTTGCCCAAAAGTGGCGCAGTCTCAGAATTTTCCGAGCCCAGATAAGTGCGGCTGCCGTCGCCCGGAGATATATGGAAGAGCGGCCTAAGTGCCAAGTACCAGTTCCGGCGACAACGAAGCTTGAGTGTCAGTCACCACGCTAACTGCCGTTACAACATCATTGAGTTGCATTAAGAATTCTGTTGAATTAACAATTTCTTCGCACTCGGCACCATGTGGTTAATGCAATAAACTTACGTGTTTGCCAAGATTACCTTTCCCGTGGTTCGACGTGAGACGTGAGTTTGCCTGAACATTCATATTGAGGGAATAAACTATATCAAGAAACGTTGTTATTTATTGTCATCTATTTGCATCGGAATCTCGTGCACTCAGTCCCGGCTGGCCCACAGCCGCCAAAAATCCAGCGAAATGCCCTCGAGAGAGTCTCATCGAAGAAGAGTGGGGTGGTCTGCAGCAGCCGTGGCGAAACCTGCGATCAGCGGGCCTAAAAGTATTTACCGCAGCAACCATACACTCCAATTCCCATCCCCCACTATCAAATCCGTTTCAAACTGCAGCCCAAAGTGGGGCAAATAATAAACGTCCCCCATCAACAGCCATTTTATTACATGTTTTTGACAAGAATGGGATACGCTGCTACATAGACGAATTTTATTTAGTGAGAAAGGAAGTTCAGAAAGAAAGTTCCTACATGTCCAACATTTTTAATCTTTTAATTTTTAAAAATATCCCCCCCCAAAAAAACGCCTATTTTGGCACTTAGATTTTGTTCTGGTATGTTTGCTGTGATTAAGAAGTGTATTTGCGTTAAAGTACTCGTTTTAACTGAATGCAACAATTTATTTTTATTAAACAGTTAAGATAGAAGTGCAAAATATCGGGTTAACCAGTGAAAAGGGAATCCGATTACCCATCGACTACTTAAAGCAATACTTTATAATAAAAGATAAAGATAATCTACGTATCCCTTAAAGAGCAAAGGTCTCCTAACAAGCAGGGAAAGCTCGCTTTTTCCTAACGTGGCGAGCTATTCCACGCTAGTTGTTCGTATGCTGTTTAAGATACTCTTGTCTGATTTGTTCTCATTGCACAAGTTGCTTCTCGAGCGATTTCCATGTTTCTCTTCCTCTTGCTTCTCTTGACCATTGTGAACGTGCATGTTCCTTGAAGAGGTCTGTCGTTTTCTTCTGGGTGTGCCTTGTGTCCTTTTTCGGTGTGGCTGGTTGTGCGATGTCTGTTGTCCGAAATAACTACTGCTGTAGGTATTTCATCCTTCAAAGTTATTCCTAGGATGTTGCGTTGCATTTTTCTTGGGCATATTTAAATTTTGTTCTTTTGTTTTTCTGCTAGTGACCATGTGTATCACTTGTGTTTGGTATAACAGTATAATCTTAGGTCTCAAAATGCTCTTGAAATAAATAATATTCTTCTTTGTATTTCTTTTTCCAAAAAAAAAAAAACGAAAAAATAAATACTTTATAGTTTTCTATAATTCAAAGCGTTTAATTAAACTGGCCCTTGGCATGAATATTAGTTTTATATGTAGCATTAAAATGAAATATTCCGGACCTAGAGCGTAATTCGTTAACATTTTAAGATCTCAAATACATACATACCAAGGAAAAGAAATAATTACATAAAAATCCAGACTCTAAATGAGAGGCTTAAAGCAGTCGACACTGAAATTCCATTAACTGCAATGCCACTCTGTACCTGCTTGTGTTTCCCTTTGCCAGATAAGCGCAAGTACGTCGCTTTACGTGAACTAATTTGCACATCCAGTATCTGTCGATCACATTCATGGCTGTTAATTAGAATTGCGACTATGGAAGACACCGATTTCAATTTCGCATGAGTCAATACTTGTTTGAGGTTTTTGTCTTCTTCTGCTTCTCCCCTCTGTACAAGCGACGAATATTTGGGTATGTGGAATTGCATCATACAGCTCAAAAACTTATTTTTTCTTGTTGGTTGATCAAATACTATTTCCTGAAAATCTAGACACTTGACAAAGTACTATATTAGTAAATAAACATAGAATAATATTGTCAAATGTGACTGTAAATAACAAGGATAATAAGAATTAAGATTCGTTATGAATACAACCGACACTCTGTTGTAACGAAATTAGATATTACATATCTGAAAGCACCAATAACAGATATCTTTTGAAATTAATGCGAAAATTGCCACAATGACAGAGCTGATTTTATTGCAAAATATTCCGCAAGGTCAAATTTTGAAATCAGTTTTACAACTTGGAACATGTTTTTAAAAGTATGGTCTAATAGGCCACGCCGAGTCAAAGAATAGTAGCAAAGGATCGCAATGGATTATCGATCGACAGCTCTACGTATGACGACTGGCATTGCTGTCCGTCACAGAAATCAAGCCATGCGGGTTGCAAACTGTAGTTTCGCTCGGCCTTCGTCGAACTGGGTCCAATACATTACAAGTGTAACTTAAAATTATTATTAGATTGCGTTCTACAAAGGTTTCTTTTAACAACTCCATACGAGTGTTTTTTCATTGTTTGGTTTCACAAAAGTTAGTCAAGCTCTTATAGCTTGTATATATTTGTACACTCCTATAACGATATTACTAATTCTTTCCATACCAGTGGGGAATCTGTTTGATCTAAATATGTGATTCACCAGTAGTTAATGCGATGATAATAAGAATGAAAATATGAGAACATATAAAATAAAGACGATTCAGTATTTGAGTACAATGAACGTTTTAGGTCTGAGTGCAATTAAAATAGAGCTTATGACTGACATTGGCCTTTCCTGTTTCAGATACATTTTTCAGTCCAGCATCTTACATTGTTTTTTTTTTTTCACCATTTTCGCTATATATGTAGAAAATGCTTGCATTCTTTGCTTCAATTCTCTCTAAAATATAATTTAATCTCTTTAATCATCTTTTTCACAATATTTTACTGTAGAGAAAGTATGATTTGAATACAAAACAAACAACTGTATATAACTGTACATGATAAATGAGCTAATAAATTACAAGGCTGTCCAATAAAGAATGACCATAATTTTGACGTGCATAAAACTTTAGAATATTTTGTTAGCTTAATACATAATATTCACGTGCTATTAGTTTCGTTGTTTTCACTTCTGGTTTCCGCTTATGAGAGGTGTGAACGTTAAAACATGCAATGTTACAGAAAACCTAATAATAGTGGTTTAAAAGTTTAGAGGACAGACAATTATTTTCAAAGAAAGTAGAAACGCCGTGCATTAACGTGATATAGCATTCAACTTGTTGCATGGAAATGTAACCTTTTGCGTGTGGTATGGCCTTGCTGAGTTTGCAGTATTGCTCAGTTACAATTGTATGTGCAGATACGACAAGCTGGTAAACAATTCCTTCAATATCGAAACATGAGATGATCATAACTTTCCCAGCAGAAGCAACTACTTTTGCAATCTTTGGTGTTGATAATGGAGACCTCCACACAGAGCTTTGCTGTTCGCTTTCAGGATGGAAATGTTGTAACTAATGATTGACTATGTAAGAAACTCCGCATCTTTCTGTAACATCATCTCTAACTGCTGCAAAAGGACGTTCGGGAATCAGCAGTCTTGGTACCCACCGAGCACTAACACCTCTCATATGCAACTTTTTCAATTACCAATGTGTGTGTGGCACTTATTGAAATTTTCAGACTCTCTGAAAGTGTTCTTAATGCTACTCGACCATCCTATCTCACAATGAAAGCAAAGATGCTAATGCTTACTTCTGTGAGAGAACAAACTGAAGTACCGGTCGCACGTTGTAAATGTTGTTGCTGAATATCTCACAAAAATCAATATAAAGTATGTCCCTCACTCTCTCTATAGTCCAAATTTATCTTGCGTTCTTTTTCCTTTTCTCCAAATTGAAGAAACACCTTCGTGGCATCTTCCATCATCAGAAGCTGGGTGAGAGCTGTGGAAGCGATTCTGAAGGATATGTTTCCAGCATGTCTTTGAAGACTAATGCACACATGGAACAGGTACATTGCATCCAACGTTACTACTTTGAGAAAAATCATTAAAATTATGGGGACGAGTGAAGCTATGTTGTCAAAAAAATTATGACCGTTCTTTATTGAACAGCACTCATAAATGATAGAACGCAATAGGAAGATCGATTCTTATGAAATCTCTCTGCTAAAATTGATGCTGCATCCTAGGGGAGGTCACAATAATTTGCGACAGGCATTTCGCAGTGTAAGTGTACATTTGAATATTGACAAATATGTAAATGGCCATTATTGCAAAGAAAAATACCAGTCTAATGTTGAAGAAGCATGCTAATCGTTCTGTGCATTAAAAAATACGAATTTATTACTACGGAGTAGATATAAGCTAATTTAATATGGCAAACAGCTGTTCTTGCATTTGCTTTTCTTTATGTCGTCACTTATAAAGTCCTACTCATTCTTAAGTGTTGTACATTTTTTTTTTTTGTGGAACATAAAGTTACAACTCCACACTTTACCATGCTTTTGCGATAGGAACTAACTCCATTACATACACAAAAACCAATCTTAAAAATGACAAACGATTAAATGTTGTTTCAAGTTTCCGCGGCTGGTGTCAATATAACTCGTTTCGACGAATCTTGGCAATAGAATATATTGCTGACATTTCCCACATCCTATGTCGTACTTCCTCAAAGTTTATTCTGATCATCATTTATATTATCATAATAAGCTCTTAGGCAGTAAGGTATAGAATGTGCGAAACGCCAGCAAGAACTTTTATTGTTCAGATCAGACGAAACTTTGAGCTAAACGAATTATAAGAAACTATTGCAATATACAATATGCACAAACATAATCATATTTTGTGCATTGTAATTAGTAACATAGATATTATGTATATATGTATATCATAAGGTTTAACGTCAAAATGTGTACTGTTTGCTTCAAAAGAGAAAGTTCTCTGGTGAAACTGCTTTTGGTAGCCCGGACACGCCAAAGAGGCAATAAAACCCTCTTTACAAAAGGAAGGAACAAGTGTATGCCACTTCTTAAAAGACCTTCCTTTGGCGAGTGTTAATAAAATCAAGGCCTAAAAGGGGAATGAACTTGTCAGCTGTTGTACAATTAACTTTAAACCAACTAATGTAAACCAATGTTTTAAACTTTAAAATAGTAGCCGGTGGCGCGCTTTGGCAGTGAATTTAAATCAGCCAATAGTAGGTGTATATTTTGAATTTTTAAAGCAAGAAGCTAGACTTGCGCTGACTTGTGTAAACCCCTTTGGCGTGGTCAAGCCAACGTTTAATTAATTTGAATTGAGTATAGTACAAGGATACATTTGCTCTGCTGAGGCAACCAGTTCTCAGTCATCAGGCAAGCAGTTTTCAGTTTCACATGCCACAACACTAATCGCAAAACCTTGCATTCAACAGGGACGAGTACGCTCAGTTTCAAGTTCTATACGCCGCGACATACGCGTACTTAGTTTCACTTCTAAGTTCCTCTCGCGGCATGTAAGTTTGTATTCGACATAGCTAAATCTATCGTACGCAGAACACCAGAGGACGCGAAAGATCTAAAGATTAATGCATTATGTCAGGTCGCGTGGTTAACAATACTACTTATCTCCTCTCCCAGTCCTGTTGAGTACGAATCAATAAAATAGCAGAATATCATCCTGAGAAATTGTTACCTTTGAAGCGTGGTCAACAAACATGGAGCGATAATTAATCAATTAACTATAAAACGCTCCATAATGGGTAATCAAAGCGACACCAGCGATAAAACTACTTCAGGTTATGGAATATTTAAAATGTATCTTCAGAGATGCAGTACCCCTCTCCGCAATGACTCAAGTGTAGATATGTAAAGTCAGAAAAAGAAATGGCTCATATATTCTTTAATTGTGATCTTCAGCATGTAAAAATATATGACTTTATTGTACAACTTCAGCATTACATTCAGTCAAGCACTTGCTTATATATTTCATAATCAGTACTGCCCTTTACCATTTGAGGAATTTACAATTCATATTTATAAAACATACTAAACTATAAAATATGTAAATAATCCGAAAATACCGTAAAACTATACTCTTAATATATCAAAAATGGAATAAGATAATAAATAATATCAAACACTTTAGAAGGCTTTGAACACAGAACTCCCGAGAATTCATTCATTTATTTATAGCAGGAAAATATATTATTTGTGCTATGATTTCAAATTGATACACAGAGCTCGTCAATTTTTTAAATGATGTTTACCGCCCGTTTTTACTACTGAGGCACTACAGGCGGTGGACACTGATGATACCTCAGATGATTTTTTTAAGGAAGGAAATGTTCCAGTCCTATGTTTAAGGTACTTCCCCGGCATTTTCCATTTATGAGGACTGAGAAAAACCTGGAAATAACGTAAGTCAGGGAGGACGGTCCTGGTGGGAATCTAACCCCAGACCTCCCGCTCGCGAGTCCGCGCCTTAACGAACTCGGCCACCCATGGCGGTGAGTTCGTCGTTGGTAATTTGTTTTTACCGCTATTAGAAGTTTTTTTTTATTAATGATGTTTACAGCTATCGTTATCTCTGTTCATGAGATGCCACAACAAGTAAAAAAAAATATTTTTCCTTCCAAGATTCAAATGCGTTTGAAGAATTAAATCGTGATTTTAAGTTAATCAACAGATTTTCGTGTTATCAAATTGTGACTGTGATTCTTCTTTATGCATATATTTTTATATTACACAGCGCATTTCAGCAAAAGTTGGCGGAGGGCGAGTAAATAGACTGGGGTAAAGATTTTCACGCTACTGCCGCTGTTCTCCTCCGCAAACTTTCGGCGGCGCTTCACTGGATTAAAACTTAGACTCCTATTTAAATTTGAAAATGTTCGCGAAGATTCATTGCATACAGTTTTTTTTCGGCCTTCATAAATGTAAAAATACATGGCATTAGGTCTGGGGAACGAAGAGGTCACGTCTGCTAATTGCATTGCTGGCCGTTAAACTTGCAGTGCCCATTAGAGATGCGTTTTACCGCCCACTTTTCTGAGAAGGAACAAGTATGAATCATCGGAAACATGACAGTAATACAAGCAGGTGTCTGAATTTCACCAAGCAAGAATTGGAACATTCCGAGAGTGCGAAATGACCTTCGGTAAAACTAGTGCTTGTGCTAGACGAAGTGCCCCACAGCGAAAATCAGGGAATCGAGGTAGGATGAACACACAGACGTGAAGGATTCCAACGAGAAGACGGATATTGTCAACATGCACAATGTGTTGTAATTTTAATGCCCAGCAGTGTATTTTTCAGCCAAATATCGGCACAATTCCATATTGGATGCAAGTAGAATATTATACTAAAAGTAAGTCATGAAATACTCTGCAACAGCTCTTTTGACTTAAGTACAAACAGTTTATTGTTTCTATGAAAAAAAAACAGGCCAATAATTGTTTGCGTGCTGGTGCAACACAACTTTTGAACTTTATTCCTTATTCTTCACTTCCTCTGCTGAACAGTGTGCTGCAAAGTGGTCATTCCGATAAAATTGCAAAGGAAACGGATTCCTAGCGTCTAACTTTTGCTAACATATAATTACAAAAGCTGTAATCTGCGCACTTTAACTGCTGAACGACTGACAGTAATTACGTAGGGCTTCAATTTTACTGTTTTTGCTGCTCTTCCTGCAGATGCTTTAGAAAGTCTCTCTCCTGTGATCGGTAACTCAGAATTCCATAATCACGTGCACATTTTCTCTAGGTAAACACAAGACGCTTTTGTTCACTTTTTTGTCATTCATAAAAGCTGCTTTGTTAAACAATCAGCCGATATAATATTGTGCTTCTGCATGGAACTGTCTGATCTTTTACCTTGTTTTAAAACATGTTTGTGGGTACATTTTATACACGTTCAAGGATTTAGCCATTACATGTTACAACATAATAAACTGCAATACAGCACAGCCGGTTCTCAACTCGCTTGTGCGCCCTTACCGAAAACAAGCTCCATTTGTCGACAAAATAAAATAACTGTCAACGGTAAATGCGCTGGCGTGTCGCGCCCTGTCAACTCTCGTTGAGGCGAGCCGTATAATTCCAAAACCATACGAAAATTACTTCCTTGTGTCCTAAAGGTAAGTTTTTGCCTTTTAATTGTATACTTTGCATATTAGCATGTTTGTTCTCAAACAAATGTACGATTCTCATAGTTTTTATATCATGGTACTATCTACTGTAGGTGCAAGGTCAATATGGCTGGAATAATTTCCCCTCTTATAACATCACCTAATTCCTAAAGGATTGGCCACCAAGGTCATCTAACCTAAGGCCACTACCTGGATGTGATCATTATGAAAAACATAATGATCTCATTGCTGTTGGTGAAAATGGTGCCATTAGCAACAAGGCATGCTGCACACATCTCCAATTTTCCACCGAATGTCCGGATCAAATGTAATTATTTCATTGGTTTAAGAGTTATGAGAAAAAAAATCAGGGGCCGAAAGCGAGTGAAATATCTTATACTTGGAGGAATGCTAATGGTAAAAACGAAAAGACGATATAGGATATTCTGATTGTGTTCTATTAATATGATACTTGTCGATTTCACTCTTTCAACCACTTTTATCGGGACTTGTTAAATAGTCCAATGTAATTGCATAATAGCATTATGAGTATTCAAATATTTTCCAGAATCTAGCTGCTTAGTAATTATATTCATTAAATGTGAACGATTTTCATTTGCTAATTTTGTAATTCGTTAATTGCATTTTTTTTTGAGAGTGAAAACAAGTTTAGAAGTTAAAATGAACAAATATTTTTTTTGGATTTACAGAAAGTAATGTATTTTATTTTATACGCCTTTATTAATACTTCACCATCAGTTTTAACTACATAGGATTCCGGAAAAGTGTGTACGAGAACAAAGAGTTTAACTGAAAAACTACAAATATGTTCATGGATGATAAAGAGGATTTAAAACACAGTAGTCTGCCTTAAACAAATAATTCGTTCCATACTGTACACTGAGTAACAATGCGTGCCGTGTGTGGAGATTAAGTTGCAGACTGCTTATGACGGAATCCCAGTCAACGATATTGGCTATAAACACACGTCACATCACAACGTAGATTTGCGGTTGATTCATGTCCATACCTGTAGCTCCATGTGTTTGAGATCACTCTTTTCCACTCTCAAGATACTTAGTGTTAATGCGCTTCCTACTGGTAAATTCGCAGTCTGTAAAGAAGTGCTGATTTTAGGAACATTTTTTAAAGTACTGAGAAAAAATTGAAAACAGAACCATACTTATTAAATAAAGGAAATGTAGATAAGGCAAACACTGCTATGAATGTAGACTGATTTATTCATCTATTAGCGTAGGAGTGCGTAAATTAACCTTAGCATTTAAGCCTCAACGATCTTTAGTTTATTCCTTTAGTCGTAATTTTGTACTTTAGTAAGCAAACTTCCCTACAAAATTAGGAGAAGAACCTTCTAAAGGCTTTATCCTAATTGAGATGTTCTTTGTCTTTCCAGAGTTTCACACTCTAGTACGATAACTTTTGCAGTCTCGTCATCGGCATTGGGATTTCCATGGTCGGTAAGTTTTCCGGAATGGACAGTGCTCAATAATCATTTCAGAGCTTCCATGAGTTGCTTTCTTTCCCTATTCAATATATCCTTTTATTAAGAGTTGAGAATGTGACGAACCTTTCTGAATATCTTTTTAATTTGTTTTAAATAGCTTCCTAACAAATACAGATGTAACACACAACAGGTGCATTACTTTGTTCGTTAGATGAAACAGAATAATAAATGTATTCAGAACGTTTGGTTCAAAGACAAAGCGCGTTTTCATCTCATATTGTTGTCACATGTTTATGCCTCCTCACTTTATCCGTGTCGGTCCTGGTGGTGTAGGGTAACCATACTTGCCTTTTAAACCCAAGATCGCGAGTTCAACTCCGGCCAGGATTGATGGATTTTTTCGGGCGTAAAATTCGTAAGTATGGCTTCCTGCGGAAGGGAAGTAAAGCCGTGGGTTCCGTGTCGCACATTTACGGCACGATAAAGAACCTCAAGCCTGAAAGAAGAGGCCTCTGAGCAAAATTTGTCGGCCGTTTAACGCCCTGAATTGAATGGGACGCTGATGACCTGAGATGTTAAAGAGCGTCCGTAAATAAACCAAATCAACAACTTTACCCGTTTCTTAAGGAACGCTACAAACAAACTATCAGAAAGTTCATTGACAAATTATGATACAGCTCCACTTATACAGTTCTTTCAATGTTACTGCTGATTAATGTTTCGAACAGAAATTTACTTTAAATAGCAATGTACTCTCTTGCGCTCTTATATACAAAACTTCAGTCCCCCAGAGATATTTTCGTGTACCTAGACAAAATTTTGTTTTTTGTGCAAAAACAAAGAACCGTCTATCATTTCCGGGAGATATACAGAACACTATTATGTCTCTATATATGCTATGACGAAGTATTATTGGCAATTGGAAGCTAATGTACATAATACAAACGAAGAAATAGGCAGAAATGTGAAATATCCCAATAAATATTTTAATAAGAGCTTGCACATACTATTTAAAAAATAAGGCAAAATCTAGATTTTTCATATCTTTCATATCTGACTATTAAGTATGAGACTAATTATTATCAACAAAGATAATAGACATTAGAATTGATGTAATTAAGATTTAAATTAACTTTAAAATATTTCTTTTTAAGTTATCTAATCATCTAATCATCTTTTTCACTTTTGTAAACAAAGATGGGATTCAGATTATTGCCAATACTATTTAATAATCAAATATAAATATAATAGTTGAAAATAGAAAGACTTTAAGACCTGGCGAAATAATGAAATTTAATACAGACAACCTACTACTTGCAGAAAACCAGATGTAACTGGCGGATTTTGAATATGACTTACAGAAATCAGTCACCAAATGAAACAAAATAATTCAGAAGATAAAAATAATGGCCATAATAAGAAAAGAGAGACAACGGATGAAAATAATTATTGATGTTGGTAAAATAGAACAGGTTTGTAATTTTAAATACTTCATCTCGAAAAACAGAGGATGAAATAGAAATAATGAAACAAAGTAATGGTAATAATAATAATACGAGCAAAGGTATAAAATTTAAATTTCAATGAATTGAAAGTTTAGGAAAAATACAAACTACAAAGGAGTCTCTACTTACCTGGCCCAGGCCATTTTAGGTATAACTCCTCACAATTACACAAAAAGGTTAATATTAATTGATTTTATATTAAGCCTTTATCTAAATTCTAAATAATTAGCCAAAGTACAACATTTTTCCCTTGATTGCATCAGTCCCAAGTCCCCGGTTCATCAGCAGCAGTCTACTGGAATTCCCGGGGATTGAAATACAATTTTTCACTTACTCTACCTATACCATTATTTTATCAGCTAGCTACAGTATCTACTATAATGCTATATTCAATTGCGGGTTCCAACCCGGCCAGGATCGATGGATTTTTTCGGGCGTAAAAATCCTAAGTATGGCTTCCTTCGGAAGGGAAGTAAAGCCGTGGGTCCCGTATCGTACATTTACGGCACGAAAAAGAACCTCAAGCCTGAAAGAGAGGCCTCTGAGCAAAATTTGTCGGCCGTTTCACGCCCTGAATTGAATGGGACGCTGATGACCTGAGCTGTTAAAGAGCGTCCGTAAATAAATCAATCAAAAAAAAAAAATCCCCTCTAGAACAATTTCCAACATCACAAGCTCAATAAGTTAAATAAATTTAATCAATGTATACACAAACGACTATATCGATTTTAAACTTTTTCTCTCTCTACGGTATACAATATAATTTTCAATCATAACTTAAATTGAAGAATATCTGCGGAAGTTTTAATTCTACATGTGCAGATTTTGTTTTTGTTTTTTATTAAGGCATATTAACAAAATAAACAAAACATGGCAATTCAAGTGCAAAAAAAAAATCTTTTAGTGTCTTCAAATTCAGTGGTTACAGTTCAACGGGCGAATAAGGGAATATTTGCTATTAACGCCTCTTCTAGTAACAACATTTATAGATGGTACAATCAGATCCAAACGACGTGATGTCTTGTAAAGGGAAGAGCACTGGGATGACAGCGTGTAGTCAGATGAGAAAGTGGAGAGAGTTGGAACGTCTTTCGTGCACATTCCTAAAATATCTGTGTGGAAAGACCAGCGATTCCAGCAGTGACAGTGTGGAAAGTGTCTCCTCCAACAGGGAACGTATTGTCTGCAATTGCTACAGATGATGATTAGGTTTAAGGGCGCAAAGCAGAACCAAAACTCACTAAAACTGTGCCACTAGTAAAATAAATTATCTACATTAAAACTTGTGCAGAAAACAGGCGGCAATAGCATGGCGGGTGATAAAAATAAAAACCCAATAACAAATAACAAGGGCAAAAATTGAAATACTGTGCAAAAGACTGGAAATGAAATACACAATTAATAGCTGGAAAAATAAGTCTTGAAATGTTCCAAAAAGAAATCGTCATATATAAAATGATATAAAATCACACCTTGCTGCAGAAATCACAAATAACGCATAAAACGGAGCACTCCTTGACAGCAAAATCATCCGCAGGTACTTGCTCAAGAGAGGAGGGCAAACCCTGGGAAAGTCTAAAACCGCTAAATGATGACATTCGATTAAAATGTGTTGCACTGTAAAGGGGTGATCATAATTTGAGTACGCTGGAGCTGGCTCACCTTTAAAATTGTGGCAGTGACTAAAACGACAATGCCCGATCCGTAAACGTGCTAAAATTACTTCTTCGCGCGAGATTAAGTTAACCAATTAAAACTTTGCATTCCTGAAGTTTATTATTTGGAATCAAATTCCGTTCTTCGTGTCAGCGCGAGAGAACGCCTCAGCGCAAAATCCTCCGAGTAAAAACTGCTGAATCGCAGCAGGGTTTAAAAGGGCGGGTTTCGTTGCGACATCTGCGGCCTCATTGCAGTTGCTACAGGCCTTACATCCATAGAAACTTTTACACAGAAATGTTGGAACATGAAAATAATTAGTCGTGTAATTTTCAGTGACGAGTGCACATTTTATCTTAATAGAAAAACTAACAGACATAATGTTTGTGTCTGGGGGTTGGAGAATCCACGGTAAATTATAGAGCATGATTGGGACTCATCGAAATTGAACGTTTTCTGTGCGATATCTCATCAACAAGTCTACCCCCCCCTTTTTTTTTTCTTCTTGGAAAAAAATTACTGGATTTATCTACTTAGACATGATTCAGAATTGACTGTTTCCTTAACTACAAGATCAACAGAATAATAAATTAATTTGACAAGATAGCTCTCCATCTCTGTTTCTAAACGATGCGCGAGAATGGTTAACTGCAAAATTCCCCCATTGTTGGATCAGTCATCATGGTCCGGACGACTTGACTTTTCTCTGTTGGCCTCCGAGATCCCCCAATCTGACCCCCTGTACTTTTTCTGTGGAGGTATATAAAAGATAGGTGTATACGTGTAACCGTCACGTGCAGACCTGCCTGAATTGGTACGGATTATTGCAGCAGTTGGATCAGTTACACCAGACATGCTAACTAACATAGTGTGGCGAGAAATGAACTACCGGCTGGACATATACCGTGTCACAAATGGATCCGATATTGCACACTTGTAAGTTGTGTTATGCTAGCTCCACTTGTATTTAAGTTATAATTTAAAGTTATATATACACCACAGAGAAAAAATATAATTTAAGTTATAATTTAAAGTTATATATACGCCACAGAGAAAAAAATATAATTTTAAAAGACTATAATCTTTGTGTACACCCAGTATAATTTTACGTCCAGTCATTCCTAGGCAAATGCCATTTTTCCAATACAAATCGTTCTTTTCTTAAATTTTATTTATTTTGTATAATATTAATTATAAAATATAGTATCAAAACCAGTGTTGGATCGTTGAAATGTGTCTGTGAAACATATTTATCGAGATTAGAGACAATACAAACGAGTTTCTTGATAACAGTAATAGGCATAACAAAAGCCAATCAAAATAGAAATGTAATTATAAGAAATACATTTATGAGGAAGAACTGCAGCGATATCAGAAAAAATCAAATATCATGTACAAAGATTTTCATAGGCAGGGTCTTTTGAACATACAGGAGGGGTTAGCAAGACCCAGATCGAGGTGGTTAGCCTCGAAACAAGCCTTGTGTCGTACTCCTTTTTACAGCAGAAACAGAAGAAGAAGAAGAAATGCTTGCTGCTTAGTTTCCTTTCACTTGCCCAAGTAATAGAATTCGTTTATTTATTTTAATATATTTTATAGAACAAAGGGAAGATGGAAACTGTTATTTAAATAGAACACATCATTAAACATACTAAATTTAGTTATTCTTTGAATAAATAATAGACTTCTTCTTATAATACCGGCTGCCTAAACATGTTGGTGTAACATAATTTTCTAGAATTTTAATTAACAGTACCAATCTTTTAAACCAGTTTAACTTCTTCTGGTTATACAAAGTACCCAGCTGAATGCAAATAGTGCGGACCGGATTCACACCAAACTCTCTGTTAATGGACAAGTTCCCCTCACATTTCTACTTGCATATCTCAATAACAGCATGCGCACAATGTTAATTTTATTTCATGATGAGCATAACCTGTGTACACTGAAAAAGTAATACCTGTCTGCAGGCACATACTGCTGACATATCTGAATGAAATATGCATTCACTGCTTTCGTAATTCATCCATTCTTAAGCTCCTCTGCAGTATGGGGTTTATTATTGGAGATTTCCAATAGCCTATAATAACAAAGACATAATTCTTGCTCTAGTGACAGCAAACTGTAACTGACTGATCACATGCAGCCGCCATAAGGGACTGTAGTAAACCTCGTAGAGCTGCGCTAGCTGCAGACAAAGATAAAGGACTTACCTGTAGAGATAGCCGCGGTCTTGATGCCCCAGTCCCGAGCGGCAGCGGAGAAAGCCGAATGACGCAGTCCCGAGGCAGAGGAAGTAGCGGGATTGAAACTGCAACCAAAATGAAAAAGGCTTATACTTGTAGCACTATAAGTTTTGTATGTATCATTTTTTGTTAAATTGCAACCTATGCGTTGTCCTCCCTAAAATGTAACATCTTTCAACAGTGTATGAAGATTACAAGAGAGAGAAAACAAAGCGATCGAACCCACGACACCCTAACCAACTGAGTTAACATACCGATGTCCTGGTCTAGCAAATTATCCGCCTGCATCTTTTGAAGTAATCACTACCTTCAGCTTTCTCCTTTGCCGCTCGGAACTGGAGCACCAAGACGCCGCTATCTGTACGGTGATACAAGCTACGTCTATCTGCTGATTCCTCTTACGCCAATTGCCTCTACACTAAGAGCAATGCTTTAATTTAGTGATTCCCAACCTTATGCGTTCGCGGCAATCTTAGGAATGAGATTAGAAAATTCTGGGCACCCTGTTAAATTTTTTTAAATAGGTACATGTTAAATTATTTTAAACTCTTAACTTTCACTGTGATGCATTAATGTGTTAAATTGTGTTGAAATAAACACTCCATAACAAACATAAGAATATATTCGTTTTTAATAATAACTTAACATATAATTTATGGCCTGCCATTATACAGAGCGTAATTTACAAATGTTTAATATACACTGATTATGAATTATTAAATTAAACAAATACAGTTTCAAAAGCAGAGAATTACAATATAATTGTGAATCATCAAACAAATTTTGTCTTATTAATGTGAGATTTGTGATTAATGCTCAGAACTCAAATGTTTAATATTAGGCTTAGTAGTAAACAACGGAGTACTCATATCGTCCTCAAAGCTAAGCAGTTTATTTCTTGGTTTGAAATTGATTGTCTTTGTTGTGAGTTCGCGTGGTATGGGTGATTTCATTGTTGTTGTGTTTTCAACGTATTGAAGCTTAGTTATTCTTTGTATTATGGTAAAATGTAGTTTTAAATATGATCCTTATGCCACCGTATTCTGTTTTTTTTTTTTGTTTTTTTTTTGTTTTTTTTTTGTTTTTTTTTTTTTTTTTGATGTTCTAATAACTCTGGTCTTGAATTTCATGAGATTATTATTTTCTCAACAAGGAACATTTCCCGAAATTACATAAATTAAAGTGTTGAATATATGAGGCCGTCTCTTCTCATTAATCCATGGGTCGAACACCTGAGATAAGATTTAATCCAACTAATGATTCATTTTCCTTATCATCAATACTAGTAATTCATATACTGCAATTTAATACTAGTATATATGTTTCAAGTAGTACCTACTATATTTTTGTGTATTCTCAAATTATCTCGCGGCAACCCTGGTCGATCTGGGGGCACAACGATTGAGAATCCCTGCTTTAAACCCTTCTATTTCCTCTGTCTGATGTAGCACTTGGTAAAGTTTTTACCTGCAATAATCTGCGTCGCAGTTGAACGAAATTTGACAGCGACCTTTATAAATTGGGCGTGCGACTGTAAGATTTTTTCGCATTATTCTGTGTCTTGTCCGCTAATTCATTAGAAATGAATTATCCAGTATAAATTAAATTGCAAAAATTGTCTTTACAGTAAGGATAAATGAGTTACGGGCCGGCAGAGGAAGGCTACCTACTGAATGAAGCCAGTTTTAACATTGCAGCTTGCAGTTAGATTGATGAAGGCTATGTCAGCAAGTGTTTGTGCCTTTGTTGTGTTAAATGCTTCTCTTTATAGTATTCAAGAACGGGTTTTTATGTACACTGCATATGTGAAAACGTATTCTTCATAGAAGTGGTTAGGCGAGTCCACAGAACATATCCTGGCAATCGTATTCCAGATATGTAATCTGTTCGCCACATGTTAAAATGTTACGCAAGACAGGATCCTTCAGTTACAAGTTCTGAACCACCATATTCTAAAATTAAATGAAAACCTTACATTTCCTATGCAGATATCGGCAATGTATTGCCGCTGAGGGACATCGTTTTAATATTTTTTATAACACAAGTTAGTGCTTATTAGTTTTAAATACAGTATCATTATACATACTAGTCTAAAAATATTACCTTTACGCGCGTCGACTGTCTTCCTTTTTCTGGTTACGATGGCTGCACTGTATCAGTAAGACTTGACCAAACATCACAAAATCTGATTAAGCGTGAGACGCTGGTTAGTCAGGAATTAAGAATCTTGTAGTATGACTCACTGAACCCGAAACTGACAGCGTTTATGACAAAATTCTTTTGCCGCTACATTTAATTAACTTGCACCAAATTGAATTGAACTGAGTTCAAAGCTAGCACATGTATTTGAATATCATTTCGCTTGCCTATTGTGTTGGATTGGATCAATGCAAATATTCAAACAGTAAACTCGTTGATCTCAAGACTAACACCACAATGTTAATGACTTTGTTAAGCTTGTGTTGAATGAAATGACAGATGTTGCTGTGGAAACAAAGGATGGAATTGTGTGGAGCGACACGCTATCCAAAACAAACACGGTATGAAAGGTCAAACGACATTTAACATTTGATGTGGAAAGCAATAAGATACGGCGAGTGAGTCATTTTGTTGGCTAGATTGGTACCAATGGCATTTGGCATATACCAGCTCAACACAAATGTCACACTTAACATACAGTGCACTTTATAGAGAATAAACAGACACATCAAAGTGGAGAGCCACTGAGGCGAAGTAGCGGGGAAGATAATGTGTTCATATGTTGGAAGAGCAGTCTAGATATTTGTTTGTCATCCTTTTAAGGAAAAAGAAAATTTAAATTAATTGCAAAGTGATCATTTATTGGAATGAGGCCTGAATTATAATTGTTTTTTGTGTGGTAATCTTTCACTAATTTACACAAGTATGGATAATTCTTGATCCATATGTTAGATTAATGGTCTAACGGTAGCGTTCTCATGCGGAGCCCTGGCTCAATTCCCGGTTGGGTTAGTTTGTTGTCTGAGGCTATTTATAGGTAGTGAGAAATTGTATCACAGATTGCAGTACACACATTATAAACAAGAAGTAAATCAGACCAAAACCCACTCGCCCGCTAACGGGTGTGACTTTGTATCCAATTTACTTTGATGTTACTTTCACCTCTCATAGCTGGATAACAGTATAATACAAAAATCTTGTACTTGCTGTACAAATGTTGCCGCAGAATTCTAACAACCATTAAAATAGCAGCGTCTTAAATTTCCCAGGACGGGCGTGACAATAATATGCACCTGCAGTGACAACAAAGAACTTCTGCGAACTTAATAATCAAATAAATTGGGAATTTTAATATCAAAAGTTCTTTAATTTTATAAACGTTTCTTGTGATAACTGTATATATACTTCTGGATTATAATCTTTTAGAAATATAGAGTGATTCGTTTGGGTGTGGACAAAGTGAAAACAATGCAAAACATTTATAACTGAACTTTATATTTTGAAACTTGGTGTGTACAACAATGAAAGATGGGAGATTTCTCAGATGCTTCTTAACCGCCATTGTGCACTATGCACAGATCATGACGTTCATGCAATTCAGCCTATGTCCATTGTAACATCAAAGGGGACTTTTTTTTTTTTTTTTTTTTGGAAAACTTGAGTAATTTTTATTTTCGGATCATCAATGTTCCTAGGTTTCTGTGAATAGATAGTGTCTTTAACAAAACCCGACATGAAGAAGTCAGGAGAGATTATATCTGGGGAGTTTGGGGGCCAAGAAATTGGTCCATCACGATCAGACCACATACTATTGAAAGCGAAATTTAGAAAATGACTAATCTATGATGCCCAGTGAGGGGGGTGCACCATCTTGCTGGAATACAAGGCTCATAATGTTGTCTTCCTCAAGTTGTGGCAACAAAAACATCTGTAACATATCCAAATAAGATCCGTAGCATATTGTCATTTCTAGAAAGGAGAATGGTCTAAACACTTTATTGTGACTCACTCCACACCATCCGTTAACTTTTGGACTTGATCGTGCAATGATGTAAATTCTTTTTGATTTATTCTCTCAGAAAAACCCAAATATTTTCTGGGGCCAAGCTCTGTGTTCTATTTCCACCTTTTGCCTGTTGCTTTCTCTCTCTCTATTTTTTCCCTGCCCACCTTTCCTTAGCATCCTTTTGACTTTTGATGTTCAGTTTTTTCTTGTCTACGACCTTTCTTAAGAAGTGATTGACTCTCTCTCTCTCTCTCTCTCTCTCTCTCTATATATATATATATATATATATATAATAAATATATAAATAATAAAATATTTAAAATTTATAATTTCTAAGAAAGCACAAAATTAAGTAATATTTTATTTTAAAGCTATTCTTATTTGTGAGACTGGGGGTTCAGCCAAAAATTCTTATATTACTTAATTTCATCTTATTCATTTACTTCTTCATAAGTAACGTGATGTATTGTTGACAATGGTCATATTTTGGAGGAAGATGCCATAAATATTAACCTACTTAATTGTATGTCTTAATTCTGAATCAAGCAAGTGTAATACATTACGTTCACTACTACTTTAACCTCACCTCTGTAAACTTTTATTTCTTTTATATTTTTTAATCATTAACATCATTAAAACTCATTACCTACCTCACTACTGTTAGAATAAGGTCCTAAATGAAGAAGAAAACTGTTGTTATACATAGGTAATTGCCAGTTTTATAGAAAACCGTTAAACTGGCACTGTTGATAATTTTTACAATGTGTACACTTAGATTGCTCAAAAGATAAATGCAAGCACAGTGAACTATTTGTTAAACTTGTTTATAGCATGAGATGTATAAATAACGATTTATTATTATATCTAAAAATAATTTAAAAAAAAGAATGTTCAGGCTCACTTTAGCATGGAATACATGTTATAATCGCAAGTTTAGCATCCAAGTCACATCTCATCTTCCGAGCTGTAGTAATGCGAGTTTTATCATTAATAGGTATCCATTGTCACGCGTAGTAGGAGCACTCGCATTGCTACTTCTTTTATTGTATATGAATTATACGATGCACACATTAAGGTCTCCTCTAGGCTTACGTTAACACATAGTGATTGGATAGCTAAAAGCCAGACCATTGAGGCCGATTGGGCCCTTACCTTAAGGGTGATGTCACTAAGAGCCGAGGGTCAGCAGCAGCACAGGGCAGCCCAGGCGACGAGTGAAGGAACAGGCATTCCTTGAAGCTGTGCTACCTCCTTATTTATATAGCTTCGCTATCGCCTAGGGATCTGTTGTAATGTTCACCAACTATGGTATACCGATGCCCTAAATTTGAGTTATAGTGACCAATGAAAAAGGAGTACGTAGGTGTTAGGAAAAATCTAAATTCAGCATGATTCTGCTTGTTGCTAAGCGAACGATTGCGTCACGGTAAAATACTAACGGAAGCGGTAAACAACTGGATTTTAGCAAGTTAGCACTTTCTGGTGTAAAAGTATATAATATGCAAGCAAATAAAATTAACTGTTCCCATAATAATTTTGACCAACCACTTCTCGACCGCAAATGCGACACGATATAATTGTTTAAATGTTTAATTTCTTTTAAGATTAACATGAAATTAGAGAAGTTGTTTCTTTATTGTATTTTATAAACAATCTGAGCTCATGGCGAACATTAACCAGGCCTTGATTGCTTTCGTTACAATGACATTTATAATATTCTGTTGTAGTGTCTACAATTAAATAAATGAATAAAATAATGAATTTTTACAATTATTGCGATGCACTCCTGAATATCTGTCAGTTTATTGATCATTTAGCTAGAATTCAAGGCTACTTTTAATCTCAACTAATTTCAGGTGAACATATAAAAGCAAGTATATTAAACTCATGGCCCGCGGGCAGTATGATTGTACTTTTGCATCCCAGCCCACATCTAGTGACAAAAGCAATTTAATTTTGTAATTAATCACGAAAACCCAATCTACATATCAAAGTTACTGTGATTTCTCCACTCTTACTATGCTGTTACGTCTGCCACGTATTCTTCATTACAGACTGCCTATCCCATGTGTGCAATAAAAGCAACATTTTGGGTCGTCAACTGGCGTTGTCTTTTTGCATTCAAGGGTAGATTACCCTTCGACTCATCCAAACTCTTTTCCATGTTATTGAATGCAGTCAAACAGCGCGTAGAACTAAAGGATAGGCCGTTTGCCCTCCATCAAGCGTCTTGAGTTCGGTTCCAGCGGTCTGACATTTTCTGCCAAATGTTCCATTGTCATCTTCATCCTGAACTTCATTTTAATCATGTCCCACCCGTACTCCGATGTGCGACTTGAAATATGAACATGGTTACCGTTAGAAATCGTTACTTTCCTGGAAGACTCAGTTTTGAGTTTTGTGCTGTATTTGTTTCCAAAATTCCATCAGTTGCCCCTAAATATAACTTTTATAATATTTTACCCAAGATTTGGGTTTACTATAAATTAAAAAACGGACACTTCATAAGTTAACATCTCTTTGTAACATTGACATATAGATACATTTTTTCTTTTAAATTATTATGATTATTATTGTTGTAGTTGTTGTTGTGCAGCTATAAATGATCATGCATAGCATTGTTAGAAGTGCTGTAAAATTGCACATTAATTTTTTCTTCAGTTTGCATAGCATGTTAAAATGAAACATCAAGGACGTGGTATATTTCCTTGAAAATTCGTGCAACATACCGTAATGAAAAAACAAACAAACAAACGACATTCATAGGTTACCTGTTCATGCACACATCACGCTAACGTTCTAAAGCAAGCATTGTTAGCTGTCATGCCAGATCTTTTGACAGATAACAATCAAACAAAAGAATATTAGATTCATAAATGGCATTGCCTGAATCTTGTTCGTGCAACGCCATCTTGAGCAGCAAAATCTTAGGTGGTTTTTGTGTCAAACTCATATTCTAATATCTTTTTCATTTTCTCATACTTCAGTTGTTTGTCGTATATGCGTAGTTGTCTGTGAATTAAGAAGTGAAGTACATATGCGTGTTTGCGAATATAAACAAAATCAGGATTGTTATTCGGGTTTGTTTTGTTTTTATCTCTACGTATTCATAATCGCTTTTTAGAGAGTGAAATACGAGTACTTCGTGTGCTGTATACAGCTGAGCAAACATTGTAATAAAAAGAGGTCTATAATTTCGATTCATGTAACTAATAAATACGCTCTGAATATTAAATTTATCAACCTCTATTTGCATTTGTTTGTTCACTGAGAAACAAAAATATAACTTGCTACGCTACGAAAGAATTACCAACTCTTTTCCAAATTTCCGCTATAGAACTAATAGCCTACAGTTAATTTTCTTTTCAATAATTATCGGAGACTGAAGTGAAATTTCGAAGAGTTAAACCTAGAGTTTTAGATTTTACACACATATTGATCAGAATTTCAGTTATTTCTTGTACACACTTTTGATTTAATTGGTAAATTGTGCGTTATTGTTTTAAAAGTATCCTTTTTCAGTTCAAAGTAATTTTGCTATAAACTAATCTCCTCCCATAAAAGTTGACAATTTTGTACAAAATTATGCTAGTGGTTTTAATTATAGTCTACAATAAATGGCATGGCATTTTAATTGTGTGTCTACTGATATTTTTTTTTTTTTTGAAAGTAAAACATTTAGTCAAATAAAAATTTAAGGGGAAATTAATAACCGACCACTTTTTTTAATGTTGTTTTACCTGCATTGGTCTTCTTGCGACATCTGTAGATTGTGGACTGAATACTATAGGTCTGTAGGGAAGAATGAAATGAATTAATGATGGCGCAAATGAACTCAAAGTTCTTGGTGGCTTAAAGCTATCTGGCACTCACCTTAACAGGGTAAGAAAACATTTTGAAAAAAATCTTACCCAGACAGCTTGAACTGACTGGGATTCGAAAGCAGGGTCTTCCGATTAATATTCGCGAACGCTACCGCTATACTACAGAGGTGGGTAGTATTTATTTATGGTCAAAATCAAAAATCAAAATAAATTTTTACATTGTTGCATAAAATCACTACAGTAACAATTGCGTCATTAAATTGTTTCCTTTGCTAAAATGCTGATATCAACTGAATGTTAGTTACGATAATATTAAAGATAAATAAGTTAATATTACCTACACAATTAATTAGAAGAGTTTTATAATACTAAAGTCTTCCGAATTATATTCCAAAACTAGTTCTGAAATATTCTTAATATTTTACTCTTTATTTGATAAATGAATCTTTCGCATTCTTTCTGATAAATATCGTAAAATTTTCTCGGTATCATGATATTTCAGCCTTTTTAGCTCATACTAAAATGTTTGCAGTAATTCATCTTCGATAGCAACAATAACAATACACAAAGGAACTAACAATCTCCAGTTAGACAATTACGTCATAAGTATAATAAAAAAATGCTTTGACTTCAGAGTGATTCGTTTTAAAATTGATATTAATACTAATTTTATTAGATTAATATTCCTGTTATAATTCTAGCATTAAATTCGTTTATGTTATATAAATACTATATTGTAATCGCTTCCCTCGTTTCTTAAACATTTACTCATGCAAAAAAGTGTAACGTTATAAGCTAATATCACAACACATTGGTAAAGCTTCCGAAATGGCCTAATGATGCAAAAACTTAGGAAAATGTAGCAAAAGGTTTAATAAAAGCCTAGCCATAAGCAAGAAATGAACTGAACGAGATGAAAACTAGTAGCCTGCTCACCATCAGAATTTTATTGCAGAAATTCGACCAAGAAGGAGAAAATGGCGGCGGCGGAGTGTCATTACAGCAAGAAATGCAAATGAGGGGTAAGGGTAAAACTTGAATTAAGGCAATTACTTAAACCCAACTTAATGAACATTTAACCTCAAATATTCTTTATTACAACGATCCTCGCGAAACTTAAGTTTTACCTAGAGATTGCATTTTGCTATTATGATCACAATCCACATAACGGTCTTAAAATGTGACCTATAGGTTAGGTAACTTCGAGGGTATTGTAGGATTTCACGTTGCTTTTATGTGGCTATATTCTCAATTCTATTACCATTGCATTAACTGTATATAGTAAATTTTATAACAGTTGCAACCGTGAAAAATAGAACCTGTGAAGGGAGCGAGACACTTATCCACAACTACTAATACACCTGAGTTCAAACTGGTTTCTCACTAATTATCTTGTCACCTCACCAAGGACAAAAATCTTCTTTAACTACTTATTGCAACTCTTAGATGAACTGTCAATTAAAAAAAAAGCAGTTATCAAAGCATTCCTTCCTTTTGCACCGACAAACACTATAACATCCATTCCTAAGGTCCTCGTTTGTCATCGTGCAGGAGAAAACTTTCTTCGTCACTCATAGTTAATAGTTGCTCAGACAGATAGACATCTTCTGCATGAACTGGATGTTTTATTGAACCAAGTGTTTCTTACGAACACGATGCAAAGCCTGTCTGCGTTAACATCGCAGTTACAACATTGTAAACGCGATTAAATAGTATAACCGTTTTGTTTTGGTGGTCACAAGGCGGTTGATCGTCGCAGATGACGATAACCTTGAGGCCCGATTCTGCTGTTTCGCGCGCTCGAAGTTGCGGGATAGAGGAGAAAGCGGGTTTCTGCTTCTTCCCATTAAAAGCCTGCGTGGTCCTACCTACCAAAGGCTGCCTGGAGGTTTCCCCATATATACTAGATTCGAATCTGAACTAAAAGGCTCACTTAGTTCATACAGGGCTTCACTGCTGAACCCGCGGACTCCAGTCTTTCAAAATCCAAAGTTCTGATTGGTGAGTCAAAACTCAGGTTAAGGCGCCTATACTCAATATTTTAAAATCTTCGTTCCTTATAGGTGGGCGTTGGAACAGGCGCCCATGCTATACCAGAGTTCATTCGCCTGTTTTACCGTCTCTTAAGGAATGTTCAACATTATATAAATGATTTTGTCGCTTCTCTAGAATATAAAAGAGCATTCTGACCCATCCTCACCAGGTGCATCTTGCTATTGTATTATCTCGCGTCTTCCGCCGGAGGCTTGAAAGCAAAAGCACCAAACGATATTATGTTCCACAGATTCATGCTTTTGCAAAGAATTTTTCTGCATATTCATATTATAACTTATCGGATATTAATTACACAATTTATATCAGGCTTCTGGCCATCCTATCTCCTCTCTGAATTGTTATACCATGTATGCTAGATATTAATAGTAGAGTACGCTTCTTGCTAATTACAAGATTCAAGGCATTACAAGACATTAGGCAATATAAGTTCACTATAATTTTTGCAATATGCAAATTTATTTCCTTGTGGGGTCTGGGATGGAAGAATTGTCTCAACAGCTTTCCAACTACATATATATATAATACTGTTTCGTCTTCTTCCATCACTCGCTTTTTGGCACTACATTTGCTGCAATATCCGGGTATTCAGCTCCTCTCCAAAAATGACGTTGTTTTTCATTGAAACGCGCCCTTTACAGTTTTTCTACTTGTAATTCGCCCAGCGCTAATAAGTGACGTGTTTCTTGTGTGTATGATCAGCTGTATATTGTTATTAGTTGTAGATCAACAATGGCCCTTTCCTAGTTTCCTAGTTTCGGTGAACTTCATGAAATCCACAATGAACACACAATACACAAAATGTTTACTTCAGCTATATCCGGTTTATTAAGATTAACTAATGAGGCAAGCTACTGGCAACATCAAGGGGAGGATTTCACCTCTACTCTCTCGCACTTCACGTTAAATCCTCATTCAAAAGTGGTTTTCTTAAACTGCCTAAATAGTACTCGAACTCACCTAGCAAATGTCACTAAATTCTCTCTCCGGGCAAGTGTCACATACTCCTTTGGAAGGTAATCTCAGAGCCGCCCTGGGAGTACATACACATGATGACGATTATGGGTTAACAATATTAAAGAAATTAATATTAGCAGACGACAAGTAAAACACGTTTAAAATTGTACAGCGTCAAATAGTGCAAGATGAGTGTGATTAAAGTTAAGAGTCACTAAGATCAGAAAATTACAAAAAAAAAAAAAAAAGTCTTCGCGCGTTTTTTGCAGAATTCTAATACTTTCATTGTAATGAAAATGTTGTTTGTACGTTGTACAGAATGTAAACAGTTTGACCAATTACTAGATGTGATATAAGCGCTTCTTACGCTATGACTTTCTCGCATTTGTATGAAAGTGTGGTAAGTAGCAGTAAAATAACATCACACTTGTATGTTGTTAGGCACTAGCATGCATTTACACACTTCTACCATTATCATGTCGCTATAATACTCATTTATAGCAATATCCACTCATCTTCATTAAGTGTATGTGTAGCTACAACCTGCTTTGTACACGAACCGTAGTCGTAAAGGTTACTCGTTAAGAAAGACAAATATTAACATAGTAAGTCAAACTACTAAATCCTGCATCTCTTAAAGACAAACAGCTATAAAAATGTACGCGCTTGTTGAGCTAATACCAGTATAAATGTTAATATATTATACTCCTATATCCCTGCTTACTAGTCGGTAGTGGTGGTGTAGTGGTAATCAGACTTGCCTTCTAAACCCAAGATCGCGGGTTCAAACCCGATCAGTATCGATGGATTTTTTCGAGCGTAAAAATCCTAAGTTTGGCTTCCTTCGGAAGGGAAGTAAAGCCGTGGGTCCCGTGTCGTACATTTACTGCACGAAAAAGAACCTCAAGCCTGAAAAAAGAGGCATCTGAGCAAAATTTGTCAGCCTTTCACGCCCTGATTTGAATGGGACGCTGATGACCTGAGATGTTAAAGAGCGTCCGTAAATAAACAAACGAATTCCTGTTTACAACTGTTCGACCAACTCACCACAATACAAAATAATGCGTGTGACGTCTGGCAGTGAAAATTGCTTTAGTTTAAGATGTCAGCTATTGTGCAACCGCTAAGCATGAAAAGTGATCCTAATACTCCACCAATGCTCCAATTCCAGTTGACCTAAAAGTTTATTTCATAATACTGTCGTTCAAAACAGCAAATATGCATGTTTTGCGGGCTGCATTCTCAGGTTTACTTCTATGGAGAATATGAAAATTAAACCACTCGAAGAATCCATTGAGCAGTAGTCAGTTTTTCAATTCCGTGAATTTGCTTGGTTTTATTTCAGCAGTTTGACCGAAATGTTCAGTAACAATTGAAGAAAGTAGGAGGAAAAAGGGATATGCCATATTTATTTATTTATTTTCAAAATTTACATAATTATATATATCAAGAGTTCACTGGTAAAGTAGCTTCCACATCGAAGTTCTGGTTTGAATGTTTATCGCACCGAAAGAAAAGAGAGAATGTCTTTCGTTTTGTTTTTCCCCGCATGCACACTAGGCAGCCGGGAGCACACAGCGCAGCTATCCACACCCAGCCCATCGCGCGATCGGCAAAGTACTCAAAATGTGTTTACCTTTTTCACAGAAAATAAAAGTTTGCTTTTTCGCGAGGAGGTGGAATGTAAGGCATTAGCTTCAATAGCCTAGCACTTTTATTGCAGAACTTGCTGATGTGCTGAACTTGTAAGAGAATTTCGCGGTGATTGTTCTAATCGAGTTTTTCTCTGTTAACACACGACGCCTCATTTTCTTCTCCAACACTGATCCTATTGTTTTGAATTTAAGCACTCTTTTATGAATTGTAATCTGTCAGATAGATAAACCCTCCGAAATAAAGTATTGAAATTTTGCACGGCACTGAGAATGTGATTGATTTCATTTCTAGAAAATGAAAATACCTGTTATGTACTCATATTCAAAATATGGCAAACAAAGAAATAAAACGTAATAACACAGTAGTTCCTCGCTGTTCCGAACCTAAACGCTCATCAGAAATAATATGCTTACTTGACTGTCTGCTTTCGGGGGAAAAGAATACAAAGACCCGATACATACCAAACAGCAAAAGGATTTGTAGACTTGGTTTATTTACGGACTCCCTTTAACATCTCAGGTCATTAGCGTCCCAATCAATTCAGGGCGTGAAACATTCGATAAATTTTGCTCAGAGGCCTTTTCTATCTATCTAGGTTTGAGTATCTTTCTCGTGCTGTAAATCTACGACACGAGACCCATGATTTTACTTCCCTTCCGAAGGTAGTCGTACTTAGAATTTTTACTCCCGAAAAAAATCCACCAATCCTGGCCGAGATTGAACCCGCGATCTTGGATTTAGGAAGCAAGTACGAGGATAGGTGCATAAGTTTTCGGCCTCGCCAATAAGGATCGTCGCCTTCACAAAATTCTGATTTTGTGCTACACCTTATCTGTTAAGTAAATAATTGCAGCTGTAACTTCCGCTCCGCGGTGTTCAGCTGTTCAGAAATAGTTGTATAAAGAAGTCTGTGTGTAGAAGATTTGACATGTTCAAAATGAAGTATCGACCTGTTATTAAGTTCTTCACAAAAGAAGGACTTACTCCGAATGAAATTAAACAGTATTAGATGGATATATGGGAAAGCATCCCCCTCATACTCTACCGTAAAAGAAGGGGCCAAACTTTTTCGAATGGGTCGAGAAAGCATTGATGACGAAGAGCTTACAGGTTGGACCTTGGAAGTGCTCACTCCTGAAATCATCGCTCTTGTGGAAGGAGAAATTATGGAAGACTGGCGGCTCAAAGTTCCAAAAATAGCAGCAAGGTTGAACCTTTCTAAAACAACAGTCCTTCGAATTATTCATGAACATTTAAACATGAATAAGGTAAGTACAAGATGGGTGGCTAGACTTCTTTCCTCAGTTCAAAAGCAGCAAGGAGTCATGTGTTGTCAGGCCTTTTTGGAGCTCTGCGGTGGCGACAAGAGAGAAGTTCTGCAAACCATTATTATGGTCCCCTACTATAATCCCTTGTCCAAAAGAGAATCAATGCAGTGACATAAACCTGGCGAAACACCGCCTATGAAGGCCAAGGTCACTCATTAACCAAGAAGAACATGGCCACACTCTTTTGGAACTGTAAAGGAATAATCTTCATTGACTTCAAGGAGAGGAACACCACAGTAAATGGGAGTACTATGCTGGCTTACTGCACAGACTACGTGCTTCCATCAAAGAGATAAGGCGAGTAAAGCTGAATGGTGCGCCTCCTTCAAGACAACGCGCCTGTGCATACACAGTTCTTGTTGCAAAGGAAGTTGTGAAGAAATGTGGCTTCAAGGAGATCGACCATCCACCCTACGGCTTAGATCTAGCTGCCAGTGACTATATTCTCATCTCAAAACTCAAGAAGGACCTTCGAGGAAGGAAATTTAAGTATGAGGAAGTGATGGATGCTATTTATGCCCATTTTGCAGACAAGCTTCTGACTATTTTTGGGGAGGGGTTGAAATGTTAATTCAAGGGTGTGAGAAGTATATTGCAATAAAGAGTACTATATTAAAAAATGAAATATAGTTTTTGTCTTTAACATAACAAGGCAAGGAAACGTATGAACCTATCCTGTATGGTTACTGCTACACCACCAGGACCGACACAGTAAAAAGAGGAAGGTTACGCTAGTTAAACTTATATTGTAATGAATGCTTACTATGTTGGCAGCATTTCTTATAATAATTACTTTTGAAACCAGTTTTTGCTTGTTGATTGTGTTGCTAAATGTTATTGTAGTATTATTAGAAGTTTAGATACGTCAGTATGAACGGCTGAGATATATTCAGGTTTTTCTCAGTCCTCATAAATGAAAAAGTGTACCCTAAACTTAGGTCTCCTTCCCAATTTCCTTTTCCAATTTATAATTTCACCTCAGTGTCAGTGCTCATTGCCTGTGATGGCCCAGTATTAAAAACTTATTCCGTTTTCCAGTTTGTAATTTTTTTCTCGCTGATTTCAATGTCCTGTTCTTTCTTAGATTCCATAGCACTGAAATTTCTTATAATAATACAAGACCAATTTCTTTCACCTATTCAAAACAAGTCTTTAGCATTTAGCATTCACAGATTAAGCTTTGGCATTACCTTTTGTAGCTCATCCTCAGTTTCTTCTTGGCTTGCTTGATACCATGCTAAAATATTTCAGACACAAAGTTATTATCCATAATATGGATTTCTGAAAAACTATAGCCCGATGAAACAAAAAACTAAGGCTGGTTTGAGAGATCCGTTGGCAAGGAATGAAAAAATATGATTCGGTTTCATTCAGCAAAAATTGTGTAGACCAGTGTTATGAGTTCAGTGAGATTGTTTCCATCTACCTTGGAACAAATTATGTGCTACTTTTGAGAAAGTACTGTATTCAAGTACTGTATAAAATCAATGTTCCTGTAAAAAGGCCTTTAAGTTAGATCATTTTAATTGAACAGCACTCGTGTTTATTTTTAATGTAGTTTACAATCGCGTGTAATTATTCACAAGAAATTCTTTATGGATATTATGTTTTAGCATAATGCTTTTTAACATTCCCATTATTAAACTCTTCACTTTGGGTGGTTTCTAATTCAATGTTTACTCAGGGACAATAGCAGCTTTCCTCCCTAGTGTTTCGTATCAGATCCTTTCTTTTTTACAAACTCCGCACTTGGAATTTCAATAGTCAGCCAGATTCTCTAGATTTAAATGCATTGCACGGCAGGAAGACATCCTCTAACAATACGATACGCGGAGTTCCGGTATTCTGTGTTGCGCAATTCAGATAACCTTGACAGAACCTAAGGTAGTCGTTCTGACGCAGTATTTATTCTGTACCATAACTCTACTTCCGCCTCTCGACCACAAACAGGGACCGTTATCTACCAGGCTATACATCTAACATTTCATTGTCTTCTGGCTCACTACACAACATTCCCGGAATTGTTTACCAGATTCTTTTCCTTAGAAACAGTGCTGAATTAAGTTTCCGTTGTCAGTAATAGAGCTCTGTAAGTCACGTATGTAAATGTAGTTTCCTTCCATGTAGTTCTGTGATTTGATTAGGTTTATTTATGGACGCTTTTTAACATCTCAAGTCATCAGCGTTCCGTTCAATTCAGGGCGTGGAACGGCAGACAAATTTTGCTCAGGGGTGTCTTCTTTCAGGCTTGAGGTTCTTTATCGTGCCGTAAATGTACGACACGGGACCCTTGGCTGTACTTCCCTTTCGAAGGATTTTTACGCCCGAAAAAATCCATTGATCCTGGCCGGGTTTGAACCCGCGATCTTGGGTTTAGAAGGCAAGTATGATTACCACTACACCACCAGGACCGACTATATAGTGCTGTGAAACATACTACCAGTTTTTTTATTTATTTTTAATGTTTTAACGTTTATATTCCACATTATGAATGAAACAAATTAACGACCCGAATCTGTGCACATCTAAAATAACAATACATTCATGTTTATTATATATGTATTTATTTGTTTATTTGTGGGAGATATCGCCAACCTAAATAAATAGAATCTTAAAATATCAGCTTTCAAAACAAAAACATGTATTTTACAGGAAAAAGGCATTGTAATAGGCTCTAAAAGAGTAGTCGGTCTTGATAGTGTAGTGGTAAACATACTTGCCTCCTAAACCAAGATCGCGGGTTCAACCCTTGCCAGGATCGATGGATAAACCCTAAGTATGACCTCCTTCGGAAGGGAAGTAAAATCTGTCCCATGTCGTAGATTTACGGCACGAAAAAGAACCTCGAGACTGAAAGAAGATACATCTGAGCAAAATTTATTGGCCGTCTCACCCCTGAATTGAATAGGACGTTGATGACCTGAGATGTTAAAGAACGTCCATAAATAAATCAAATAAAACTAAAAGTGAAATAGACTATAAAGTTACTGAGCAAGTGAACAGTTTTAACAAGTGTATGTAAAATAGAATGGATATGGAAGAAAAATTCAAATGAGTGTATGAAACTAAGATACATTTTAGGGAAAAAAGCGATACAGGAAATCCATCGGAAGTTTTATAAATTATTAGCACTACTAGTAGGTATGCAAAATCGTGGACTTTGACAATAGAAGTCAAAAGACGATTTGAAGCTTCTGAGATGAGGTTCACAGAAAAAGACTCCTTTTATTTATCCCTCAATCATAATCCTGTAGATCGATAATCTACATACTGGCGGTGTGACCACCTCTCTTCTTTTGAGCAAAAATACTATTTTTTTTTTTTCTATCACCAACATACCTATCTACACCGAATTTATGAATTTTTCCCGCCAGCCTAGCCAGAGCGTATCACTTCTGAGGTTAGGACGCCTGAAAGATGTGAGTATATTGTCTCGGTGATATATTAGGTTGATCATATGTTAGCATTTATGCGGCCATGTCCGCTTTTTTCTAATAAAAACCACCATCCGCATACATTTGTCGGAAATCCTCCGATTTGTCACTATTTTTTCTGCTAGTTTTATTCATTTCTTTTTTGTTCTGAGGGCATTAATTGCAATACTCTTTCTGTGTTCAAGGTTGGTAACATCGCGTGAATAAAGTGAGACGTTGATTATAAACCATTTGAATTAACAATGAAATCCCAAGTTCGATGTTCTCGGATTCGATATGTTACGTCATACGGGCGATAAGAAATAACAAGGCAAGACCTACACCACTACTTTGACCGTAATACGGAAAAAATGGCAGCCGCCGTAGCCCTACTACTGGCAATAGCAAAAACGAAACTTTTACACAATTGTATGTTTTGCAAGATGACTTTATTTATTATTAGAAAATATTTCGATAGTTTTAAAAATCTGAAATAGAAGCAATGTTTCTCATATACAAATAAAATATTAAATAATATGAATTTGGCTAATATAAAAGCATCCATGTACCAAAAACTCATTACCGTTTACTGCAGTGCAATAAATGATGAAATGACATTAAAAAGAACAATAATTGTAACACCAACAACATACTTACATAATTGCTTAATCAAGTTTTTTTTTTTTATTAATGCATTAGAATTCTTTTAAGCAAAATTAATGGATCATTTAAACACGTACATCTTTATGCTGATTTGGCCTTTGACTTTTGTAAAGCCATACAAATATAAAATGGTTAGCAATTTATATTTAATTACAATGCTTCTACAAGTAGAACAAGCAATTTTAACCAAACTACTGGAAAAGAAAACGTCATGCAAAATACAATTTACCTTACGCGTATAAATTGCAGGATCTAATTGAACTTGTGCGTGCAGTGGGACTGCATCTAAATAAACAAAGATTCTAGAAATGAGAATACATAACAAAACATATACTAAAATTATTCTAGGAAATAAGGAAATAGAGCAGATGAAGGAATTTCAGTATCTAGGTAACATCATCGTCTTATAGGAGGGGGGTCAAATGAAGATGTAAAAGCTATCTGCTTATGGAAATCTAAACAAATATCCCGGAAATTAAAATTAAGAATATTTAACACAAATGTAAAATCAGTTTTGTTGTATGGGTGTAAAACATGGAAAGCAACTAATATAATCATAAAAAATTGTAAGTTTTCATTAATAGATGCTTGAGATTTATAATGGGAATATGGTGACCGAAAGTCGTATCTTTGGAAGGCAATTGATAAACGGGAAATTGGAAAGGACGTGGAATTGGGTTGGGCGCGCGTTACGGATAGAAGATGTAAATATAGCTAAGGATGCTTTTAACTGAAAGCCACAAGAAGGAATCGGGAAAAAAGCTATACCTAGAATTGCATGGTGCAACGCCATCAGGAAGGAAGTAAAGCAGGCGGGAAAGAGTGAAAGGAGTTTAAGTTATGGCTGAGAAAGGACACTTGGTGTGCTGTCATCAAAGCCCTGTGCTTCCTAGAGTAGTAAAGAAAATATTACCTCTACTTCGTGTGTGTAATGATTGGAAAGTTTAAACATTTTGCGTTTCTTGACTTTCACTCCAAGTTCATCTACAGCTTTTCTTTTTGCTAGTTTTTTGCCAAATTCTTAAGTCACATTTTAACCATCCAACACAAGTGTTAATAAATATGTTGGCTAACACTTTAACACATTTCCTTACAATGTTTATTAAAAGCATAACACAGCTGCATTCATAATCCACATTAGTCACGTAGTTTTCAATAAGCTGAATATCCAATGTTATCACACCATTATTTTTCAGATTCTAAAATTAAAACTCATAATTTTTACTAATCTCATAATTCCTATTATCTTTCCAGCTTTATATGACAGATATGATATTTCCTCCAGCATAACTCGACAAACGTTTCATCATCACTTAGAAGTTTAGTCTTGTGTGTTCTACACTAGTACTGTTTGGTCCTTTCTTAGTATAAAAATTAACTTGGATATTCATGGTGTGGTATCAGCTTTCCTAAATGACTAATACGCTTCTGGGAATTTGTAAATTAAAGTTGCAGTCCATATTAAGAGCTCTGTTGAATGTGTAATTTGATTTGCATAAGAAAGCAAAATTTATTCCACAGCTTTCTATACGTGCAAGTCATGATCTGGTAGTAAACTTTCCTTGACAAAGTTTATTAATTAAGTCAATCTTTCAATGAGCGAGATATTATTATTATTATTATTATTATTATTATTATTATTATTATTATTATTATCATCATCATCATCATCATCATCATTGAAAAGCAACCCACCATATTATCCAATTTGCTTCATCTATTACATTTTAACGCCTTCACTGCATTCCAAGGTCAAACTGAACTTTTCCATAGGCAAGCGCTTTATAAAATGCACTAACTTCAAAATTACTGGACACCCAAAACTGATCGACATGAATGGAACAATATCTTATTTATCGCCGTCTATTTTAATGAAAAGGAAATCGTCTTCTTTGCCAATAGTCATAAATGTGTGTTATCTGTCTTTTCTTAATCTCACTTGCAAACGAGTCGAAACATGTTACAATATCCCTCTCACACCTTCATTAATACCCTCTTCATTTCGCTCCAAAACCCGCTCCATGTGTTCTTTCGGATCTTTTCTTTTATTGCTAAGCTTCACTGTCAGGTAATATTGTTGATAAGGGGAAATAGTGGGATAAGCATTATTATTTAATTTTGGAATTTTTCTAAGGAACATGATGGATTCATTCACCATTTTGCATAGGTAAAATATCTTCCCTAATCATAATCGGTACGAAACATTTAATACACTGCAATTTTTTCATTAATTTCAAAATCTACGCTGTTTATTCTCTTTTTCACTTCTCCTTTAATTACTGTTCTTTAGAAAATTTAAATATGGTATATGCACTGTCACAATTAGAAGTAAAACCGGATACACAACAAGAGCAACTCATGTTGTTCTGGAACTCTCTATTACATAAATTCCTGGTGTGATTTCACTAAATAAATATTAGCTTGATTAAAAAATGAAGGACCAATATGTTATTGTTTGTTTACTTCAAAATATAAAGCACTGTAATAAACCACGTACTGCAACGAACCAAATGTTTAGTGGTAGCAACAAGCTCGAACCAACTCCACTACGGGTGTACCTGTATTTTCTTAACCTCACTTGCAAAAGAGTCGAATCATGTTATAACATCCTGCCCACACCATTCATTCAGACTCTCTTCATCTCAACTCAAACCCCGCTTTATACGTTCTTCCGAGTCTTTCATTTCATTGCTAAGGTTCACTGTCACAAACGATGATAGATTAGGGAAAAATTCATAGAAAAAATGTTCACTGTCACAAACGATGGCAGATTAGGGAAAAATTCATAGGAAAAATGTCCTCCTTAACCAAAAATTTTGGTACGAAATATTTAATACACACTACAGTTTCATGATTACTTCAAAATTTACACAGTGTATATTCTTTATCCTCTTTTAATGACTGCTCTTTAGGATATTAAATTCCTTAACTGGCATCATTGACCACTTTTATGGGGGGGGGGGGTTCAAAGCGTTTTGATGCTGCGTCAAATGTGCAAATTAGAAAGTCAGAACTATAGAATACAAAGAAAAATAAAGACACTGTATGTTATCTCTCTCTCAGTTGGTGTTAGAAAATCGAACGGTTGTAATAGTCCACTTTGGTCCATTTCAGTCTCACAGTTTCTGAATAGAATAAATATTCACACGTATAACATTTTAAACAAGTGTTAATATTCTGCGTGGAAATTTCAAATGTATATAGGCTTTGTTATTATTTTATTCATGAAATAGTCCTAAACACGTATTTTGTCTTTCTCTAATAGCATTACTGACAATTGGCATTCCTCTGTCACAAGATTGCTTGAAAAGGAGAATTATTACAATTTTGTACGCCAAGTTTAGAGCAATTATATTTTATTTTTTGTTTTATTAATGAAATAGTCCTAATAAATATCACTCCAGGGTCTGAGCTTTCCAGATAAATTTACGAATGTAGTGAGACCCTCTCGTGATATTACTTATGATAATAAGGATGTTTATTAATTTTTGTCAAGTATACACAATTTAGTACTTAGTCAATCCGCCTTTGGCAGACTCTGACTCACCTTGGCATACGTTAACGCATGAGTGTATTCTACCCTCCATCTGTGGATACTGATCTTCTCACTAAGTGGAGTTTCGTGGTAATTACTTCCTTTCCCTGCCAAACACTCTCAATGAGATTGATATTTGACGAATTTTCCTATCAGGATAACAAAGGAACCTTCTTTTATTTCAGAAAAGCTATCACAGATTTTACAGTGTGGCATTTGACTCCACCTTGCATAAAAATGGATGGCTCTCTATCTGGCAACCATTCTCAGCACCTCCTTGTACTGGTCCTGGTGCATTGTCCCTTGAACAACATACAGAGGCCTTACTGCCTGCTAACCAAATCATGACTTTAGTGGATTTTTACAATTGCACAACACAATCTGACATACTTTTCACCAGAATGCCATTGTACAAACTAAGTTTTATTTATAAGAAATTAAAAAGAGATATCACCACTAATACAATGTCCAATTATAATTTGGTTCAAAGATGTATTTTAGCTCATAAAAATAATTTTAAAATTAAAATTTACGTGCTTACCAATTGTAGAAATCCATGTCTTTGTCCTTGCGATCCTTTGCCCGTCTGAGACGCTTTGCAGATATAGCAGTTAAGCTGGGCTGGCGGGCAAGTCTGTCTGTTTTTAAATTCATTTCTGAAAGTCTGTGCTTCACACTTCTTTCAGATGCTGTGATGCTACTGTCTTCAAGTTCAAATTTAATTTATTTCGCGCTAGATCCTTCACAAATCTTTTTCCATGCAAGTTCTGCTTTTGGGGTGAAAAATTGGTTTTCAGCCGCATTTGTTCACTCTTTGAGGGCCTAAATCCACACCAATTCAATTTTCTTCATAATTCTCCTTGCAAATGCTTCATATAGCTCCAATATTCGAGAAATATCTCGATTTGAAAAAGCATTAATGTTAACCAGTCCTTTCCTCTGCAATCTTTAGAGGTATCAATCACACGATTTACCCATTATTCAGAACAGACGATGAGCCCTCTGGCGGTTCCATCCTATTGCTGGGATGTTGCAACAGTTTTCACACAGAATGACTGTTTGTGAACACAGGATACTAAATTTCACGTTTAAAACCATAAACGAATTGAAAAATTAAAGTTGAATAGCACAGGTATGAAATAGGTCTGTGTAAGTTATTAGAGTACAATAACTGATATTTGTTTAGCAAAAATGTGGACTCTTACAAGAATGAAACACCATGACTAACTTGATATTGTAGACAACAATGTTCATTGAAGAATAACAATGATAGATCAGCCATATAATAAACATAAATGAATTTTAAAATGTCAGTGTATTTCTAATAATGGTTGTGTTTGTTTCACTGTAATTGTCTAACAGTCTTTTAATATATTTTATTTAACTTATAACGCAAGAACTATCATTGTTACTTTTTATCTAAGCTGCATAAAGCCCAAAGGAAACTTTCCTGGGAACAGGTGACGTTTCATTTCGTGTATGCTCATAATGGTTCTTATGATCAAGAGTCTCCTACCGCTTCCCTTTGCTCCAGCGATCAAAATACTCCACAAGTTTACCGAAACTTTTTTTGAAAACCAAACCCCCTACAGATAGTAATAAATATAAATATCAGGCACAAGAAAGAAGTCCCCTTAAGACATTCTTATCCGTAGAAAAACATAAGCATAGTTATAGGAAATTTAATAAATTTCGCTCGATGTATTTTAATTCTAGTTTAAAATGAAGCAATATAGACCATAAAAATACTATTGCAATTGTTTAATTAACATTAAAATTTATGTTAGTTCTTTGATGCATTGTTATATCGTGTTATAAGCATAACACTTGTCAATGAAACGGAAGACCTCGCCCACTGTCTGTTAAAGTAGGCAAAGTTTCTTTTATATATGTCAACCTAAATGCGCATGTTGCTAATTCATAACAGGTCACTGACGAGAGCTACGAAATGGAAAAACCATGGCTGCTAACTTTACACCGCTACTAAATGACGTCATGCCAAACTCGCCTTCGTCACTGACATCATCCGTTCGCCTTTCCTTTTTCCTCCACATCTCTCCCTCTCTCTTCGTCATCAAAAAAGACGTTCTTGTGTCCAAGAAACGAACACAAGCAAGTCTGTTTGCAAAGCAGTCAGTCGGACGTAAAAGGCGCGGATAAAAATGGGAAGTGACGTGCCGGAAGTGGCTCCTCTGGTGTCCAACAAAGAAAAGAAAGACCTGATGCGCCAGAGCTGCGATATCGTCTGCTTGTTTGTTGCTGGTTTAGCCGTGTGTTGTGTAGTACGCGCTTAGAACAGCATGAAGTTTTCTATGTTACCAGTGTTTGGATAAGTGGTTCAACAGCAACAGGTGTGTACTTTGTAAACATTTCACTAGTACTGTGTGATCTGAACCTATCTTTGAAGGGGTATGTAAATAATTATAATAACAGGGCAATGTTTTAAGCAGTACAAGTTCATTCTCAAACCGATAACAACAAACTTACAGTGCAAATTTTATGAAAACAATTTCAAGGTGATGCCTATAATAGAAGAACAAGACTAACACTATTATAAGGTATCTATAAATTTCTTTTAACGGAGGTAATTAATTTTCATTTGCATTATTCTCGTTTGACCATTTCTTCTCATAGAGTTTATTAGTTTTGGGACACTTCTGGCACAGAATAACCCTTAAATTGCTGTATAAAGGTTAAAAGCTGTAAAATAGGCACTTAACAATATTGTTAATAAGGTTTGCTACTAATGACAAATGCTATTTGGATTGTTACATTCAAATTTGATGCAAGGTTTGTCTCTTGTTGTGCATGCTCCGAAATTGTTTCAAAATAAACATTGGCGGGTATATTTGTTCTCTAAATGAATGGTGGCAAGCTTCTGTCAACCATAAGGATCCTGTTTTACGAAGCAATTGGTCTACAAGCATACTAATGAACTAGCCGTCATTCCACGGTTCTAATAAAACCTGTTCCACGATTATTTATTCCACAGTCGTAGAATCATAAAAGTTTGTCATTAGTCACTTGTCAAAATTACTAGCGTAGCGACTGTATCCGAGTGTCGAGAAGGCTGTTTCGGGGATATTTATTACTTCGTGGAATGTTTGTTGATGCGATTTTGTTTACGTGGCATGTATTTTAAGTCGTATATTGAAGCCAAGAAATAGCATTATGTCTACTATTTCGAAAAACATCTCTTGTATTTAAAAAAATGTAACAGTGCTACATTTAATTAATGAGCATAAAGAAGTATCATTTGAACAATTCTCTGACAAAATTACAAAGCAAGACAAAACCGAAATGTGGAAAATAATAACGCAAACTGTGAAAGCGTTGGGGTCAATTACACCAGAGAAAGGTTACGTATTTGTGAGGAACACTTTTTGGCCAAACATCAAGGAAGGTACATTGGTAAGTGTTTTTATTTTACATTCATATTCGCCGTTCATATTATTTATCTAGAAAGAATCATGTAAGTAGCTCAGTTTCTATGGTATTTTTCACGTGAAAATAGATCATCAAGAAGTACGAGAATATATGGTGGATTTGACACCGCATATTGTATAAATAACCCAAAATGAGTTTTATAATTAAAATGCGTCGAGCCTAATTGATAGAATCAATACCTAACCTAAAATATGTACACTAATATGCACATTTACCATTCGAGCTTCACGGGCAGAATTCCACTAGTTAACAATATGCAGTATTACAAAACCAAATGTTCCATAAAACAAAACACTGGTAAAACAAAATCGCACGCTGATAACACCAATCTGTTACACTAGTAACTAGTAGTTTATGCTCGTAAGTTTTAGAAACACACGCTTGCAAAATATACAAGTAATGTTCTAGAATGGAGACTAGTTTTACTGGATCATGAGCTTCGTGAAACAGGGTACAGATCTTCGAACCTTAGTTTATTTATGTACGCTCTTTAACATCTCAGGTCATCAGCTCCGTCGAACCTTGAAGTGATAGACTGAATAATCAATTATCTTCTTAAACTTAATGAACTTGGTCTCCAGAAGAAGGCTGTGTCCAGGAGGATCAAAAGCGTAAGGTTCCATCCGTGTAAGCTTGAGTGAAATTAAATTTAAATTGTATATAAATATTGTTAATTATTTATAGAACGGAATACATAATAATTAAAGTTATTGGATAAGAGCAAACTGTCTTTTATCTTGTCCGTGTAGTTACTCTATCGGGCAGACAATGCAATTGAATTCTTAATTATAATTAGATAAAATGTGCCAAAAATAAATGATTAAGCCGCATTTGCCAGTTTATTACACTGTTTTATCAAGTCAGTGCTTGTGAACACATAATTACGTTAACATTTAATATCTCTAGCCTTATTCCAGGGGGACCATCAGTGTGGGAACCCTGGGGTTGAAGGTTAAGGGTTATAATAGAGGGAATGTGGCAATGAGTTTTATCTGAGCCTCTTTGTTTACTTATAAAATTAAGAAAAGTAGGTCAAGAAAATTTGCCGCGCCATTACCAGGGATAATTGAAGATACCAAACGGGGAGTAAAGCAAGGAATCAGTCGGCAGGATGCCATCACGACGGAGTCAGAAGGCGTGCACAGCAAATGAATCAGATCATGAGCACACAGCACCGCTCTGTCTAGTCATACTATGAACACGTCACTGAAATCAAGGTCGCCAAGAATTTGGCTGCTAACAGCCAAGCCCGTCACATATTGTGCGCGCAGTCTGCTTTTAACGCTTTCTTTCCGTTATGCTTTTGTTTAATACAAATGTGGGCCAACAATTTTAACGAGTAATGGTTGAAATATGTACAAACACTTTTTTAACCCTACGAGAAAGTTAGGGAAAGATATAAATTTGCTGAATTTATTTATACTTATTAATGAAAAATGTTCTTAGTTTAATGTGATATAATCAATGTTGCTATAATGATAGATATAGGCTAAATATCAAACAGTCCAATAAAGCAGAGAATAAGCAATTGTTTCTACAATATACGGCGCTTTCATATCAATACTTGCCAGACTCAATGAACTACCTATTTAAAATAAATTTTATTTTAAATAACGCCGTTTAAATAATTAGGGGAAAGTTTTAAAATTTAAAATTAGTGAATATTATATTTTAGGTTTCACCCCCCCCCCTCATAGCCATTCCAATTTGAAGTTTCAATGGCACGTCTACTTATGCTACTGCATAAAGAAAATGCAATAGCTATTATTAAACGGCGAACTTTCACGTATTAAAAATCAGTTTTGGTCCTTAAAATTAGCTCTAAAGGTAAGAAATATACACTGTAATAGTAAAAAAGGCATTATAAATAATTTTTTAACTTTCACAGCCGCTTAATTATAGACCTAGGTAATTAAATTTCATATAAATATAATTCATATTTAATTTTCACAGTGTTTATAAGTAAAAATACTTATACATTGCATTAGAAAAGCACGTTATTTAAATAATACAACAGTATGCAATGTGAAAAAATATGTAAATTTGGTATCTAATAAAGACAGTTTGTTTCTTTTTTCCAAGTAAATTACGAAAATAACTTTTTCGAAATTAACTTTAAAGGAGGACATGATCTGGTTTAGATCTAGGAAAAATAATGATCACAATGTTTAGCCCAATCGTTTATTTCTCGTAGGTCTCATAATAATTTTTTGCAATTGCCTTTTCCAAATTTTCCACCAAGAATTTGATTATTTCGCCTACTTAAAGGCAGGAAAAGATTTTTTTTACATTTATGAATGTCACTGGAGCACATCTTATCTTGGTCGCATGCATAAAATCAAAATCACAGTCAAATTCAATTTTGTTTCCTGTAAAAATATTTGCTATTGCACACAAAATAAAAGAATCTTTATCCCTTTTCTGAGTTCTCACTTTCAGCAGGCGAAAGTCAGTTACTTAATATAAAAAATTATGGGGAAAAGATGATTTGGTTGTATTTGCAGTTTCATAAAGTAGGTGGATATGCAACTTTTATGCACGAATAGGCACTAACGTAAAATAGGCAAATATATGCATTATATAACTACACATTTTAAGCACTAAATGCCGCAAAACATATGGCCTGACTTTCTTTATCCTATCCATAAAGGGAAAGAATAGATATTTGCCTGAATATCCGTAGTCTATTTATAATTTTTTATCCTTGTCTGCTACGGATAGCTGTAATTGTTTGAATTTGAAGAGAATAAAGTTACAAAAACTTGATCATTTATTGCAATAAATTGTTTCAAAATCGTGTATGCCTTACAAGAAAGAACAGAATGTAAGCATATTAGGAGTTACGAAATGGGCTGTATTACTCTAATATCAACAAGTGCAGTATGATTCAAAATAAATTGTGTTCATCTACCTACACCTCACTGACTTATTTCTTTATTTTATCCAAATTCAAACGATGCAAAATACTAGCAGCGATAGAAAACAAAATATATAACAATAGAATCCTCTTAAAAATTTAATTAATTAATTAATTTATTTATTTATTTATTTATTGAAGTGCTAAGATAAAACATAATTAGAGTAACCTTGGTGTAGTATCTTTGATCTTGCTAAACTCTGTCATCAATAGTCTCCTACTGGAATTCCAGAAGATAGAAGTTCAGCTACAACTTCACGTAATTTAAAACAGCATTTGCTGATAACTATATAACTGTAAATAAATTTATATAAACACCAACTGTTTTAAAACTAATTTAACAAACCACCAAACACTCATTTTTTAACCATCCACTTATTTTTAACTGTATTTAGACAGTACCCTAAATTCCTCATATGAAATAGATCCCACAAAACACTTCCTCAAAATAGAACAGATCTAAATCACACTGTCTAATGACCTAATAACATACAATATAGTTATTTTAATTCAGTGCCCTGTTTCCCTCTACTGGCCATGTCACTTTCATCTTTACCTTCCATAAAAATTCCCCTAATTTAGATAGCTGAGTTTGATCTTCAATTTGGGTATTCATTTTTTACACTAAACTCCATTCACTTACACAAAAGTAAGACGCGTTTAGAGAGAATCTCCCCCATCTTCAGTTGCTCACTGAACCGCCGTTCCTCGAAACTATGGCTGGACCAGGAACAGCAGTTCAGTGAGCAACTGAAGATGGGAGAGATTCTCACGAAACGCGTCGTACTTTTGTGTAAGTGAATGGAGTTTAGTGTAAAAAATGAATACCTAAGTTGAGGTTATATTGCCACTCCATTGTCAACAGCTTCGTAAGTACAATATTCAAAAAACTTTCTTACTATAATATTTTTATTCCTCAATAACCATTTTTGCTTATCAAACTTACCCCCCAATCATTCGTTCCTTTACACTGAAAAATAATATGTACGAGGTCTGTACAAAAAAGTATCGCGAATTTTGTTTTTTTTTTCAAAAAGTATTTATTTATTCATGAATATCTAATTTGTTCCCTTCAAAGTAAGCCCCACCAAATATACACTTGTGCCAACGTTTATCCCAATCCTCGAAGCACTTTAAAAAATCTCTTTTTTTTTTTTTTTTTTTTTTTTTTTTGTGGTCTTGTTCAGCTCCTACTTCGATGCCGTCTTTGTCTCCTCAATCGTGGCGTAGCGTCATCCTTTCATGGGTCTCTTCAGTTTTGGGAACAAAAAAGGTCACAGGGGGCCAGGTCTGGGGAGTACGGTGACTGCGGCATCATAAGTGTGTTGTTTTTGCCCAAAAATTCGCGCACAAGCAACGATGTGTGAGCAGGGGCGTTATCATGGTGCAAAAGCCAATTTTTGTTCTTCCACAAATCCGGGCGTTTCTGGCGGATTGCTTCGCGCAAATTGCGCATAACTTGCAGGTAATTTTCCTTATTGACCGTTCTACCCTGTGGCAAGAACTCATGATGCACCACGCCCCTGCAATCGAAGAAAACCTAAGCAATTCACATTCACATTCGACCGTTCTTGGCGCGCTTTTTTCGGGCTTGGCTCGTGTGGCAGCATCCATTGGGATGATTGAGCTTTAGTTTCCACGCCATAACCATTAACCCATGATTCATCACCAGTTATGACCCTCTGGAGCAAATTTGGGTCTTCGCGGACAGAGTTGAATAGCTCCTTAGCAACGTTAATGTGATGGTGTTTTTGGTCGAAATTGAGCAACTTTGTACGAATTTTGCGGCGACCCGTCTCATGCCCAAATTATTGGCAAAAATCGAATGACACGAGCCAATCGATGTTTAGGTCCTCAGCAACTTCTCTAACGGAGATTCGACGATTGGGCAATACTATTTTCTTCACTTCTTCAATGTTTTCGTCTATTGTTAACGAGCTCGGGCCTCCGGGACACTCTTCGTCGTTCACATTTTCTCGATCCTCTGAGAACATTTTGTACCATCGATAAACGTTGCTTTGGTTCAAGGTAGTTTCACCATATGCCACAGTCAATATTCGGAATGCATCCGCGTACTTAATTTTGTTTTTCACACAAAATTTGATACAGGTTCTTTGTTCCATTTTGGAATAGGCAAAAATCGAAGGCGAGCTAAAACACGTCCAAGCAAAATAGCTGTCAACAATTAACTGAACATTCAAAATGGCCAAGCTTGTCAACGTAAGTGAGGGATATCAGTACCAACATAACGCCACAAAACAATCGAAAATCGAATATACGTAACCCGCGGAAATTCAAAATTCGCTATACTTTTTGAAGAGACCTCGTATCTCATCTTCCTTCTCCCCGCATAAATAACAAACTCCTGGGATAATATCCCCCCTCCAATCACTTAATTTCCAAACCTCTAAACCAATCTATTCCTTCCCTTTCGTTCTTCCTACAAATTAAAGTATATTTTTCCCTGTCTAGTCCATTTTTATATCCTTCCTTGTATCATGCCAATAAACTTTTCTCTCTAAAATGAGAGAATAAAATTTGCCTGTTCATATCTCCCAACATTATTTTCACTTCACTCCAAAACCCTTCCCTAAAATCACCAATTTTAATCCAGAAATCTACTACTAGACCATTCTTGCAAAAATGCTCTTTAACTTTCCGTAACCAGGTATTAGCAATAAAACCCAACTTATTTTCTTGATATCTCAGACAATATCAATATCAGGCAGCTCTTGAACTCGAAACAAATATACCAACATTCGTTTCATCATTAACTCTCTCACATTTACCTTTCCTAACTATACCAAGGCTCCAAATTTAGTTGTATTAGTGGACAGCCCATATTAGCTCATAAAACTCTTTCAATTAAATCCACAGAATGCCACTCATCAGCTCCCTAGATTTCCGCTACATAAATTCATCGCAACTGAACCAAAGCAGAGTGTATTCTTTGAAGCCACTTGACGCTCGTATCTATGCTAAACATCTAGTATTTCTGTCACTGTTATTCTTCCCTCAGTCAATGCTTTCCCAGCTTCCGTTACTGCTCATTTTCCATCTTTACACAGTTCAGTGCCCTTCTTAAATGCCAACTTAAGTTTGATCTTAATTCACCTTTAGTCCCCGTCCTGCAGAGGTACCTCTCAGTTTTGTCTATAGCTATCTTTAAACCCACCACTGATATGGAACACACCACAAGATAATCATCATACAGTAGTACTGGTATATACATTTTTATTTGCAGGCATGGGAATATTAACATTTATGAAATAATCCAAGATATCGTCAATAAGTTACACAATACCGGGCTCATTTAACATCCTTGCAATTTAATTATCGTAAGTCAGAGATACCATTTGCAATTTCAAAGTGAGTGTAGCTGCATGAAGGAGAGAAACTTAAAATATAATCCACATGTTCTAAACTGCCTCTTAACACGTAATTAAATTTTATATGTGAATCGTGATTTTTTACAATAGACATGTGTTAGGCTAATGTTTGGAAAACAGAGCCCAGACAGGAGAAACGCCAAGATATAATCGAATCAGAGGAGGTAGTTTCGCTGCTATGGTCGGGCAAGTCACGCTCGCAAAGGCAAGTCGAAGATATACCGCCACGGGTGGCCGAGGTCGTTAAGGCGCGGACTCATGAGCAGAGGTCTGGGGTCGAATCCCCCAGGACCGTCCTCCCTGACTGAGGTTTTTTCCAGGTTTTCCTCAGTTCTCATAAATGGCAAATGCCGGGGAGGTACCTAAAATTAGGCCTGCAACATTTGCTTCCAAAAAAAAAATCGTTTCCCAATATATAATTTCATTTCATGTATCATCAGTGTTCATCGCCTGTGCTGCCTCAGTAATATAAACGGCCTTATATAATACTAAAAAAAAAAAAAGTCGAAGATACGTGGTTCGGGTCCCACCTTGAGTGATGATGAGTTCTTCCCATCTGATTGTTCAAACTGATAAATAATAAATGAAAACCCCGGCATCAGGCATTTCGCTGTTATAACGCACAGCACCGAAAGAAAGATGTTCTTGCAAAAATCCTATGCTTGAAATATCATGACGTTTTTTGTGTATCAGAGATTGCTGCTTTTCAAATGCAGTAATTACGCCACTAGTTGTATATAATGACCATAGTAACAATTACCTCATTAAAATGTTATCATCAACTGCATGTTATGTTACGATAATACCGGGCTTCCAGAATAAATTCTCACCGCTCTCACGGGGTTTTGCTTCTCGGACAAGGCCGGCTGCATTCCCCACTCACGGCCGCCTGCCTGCCTGTCCTTGGACTTCTGAACAGTAACCAGTCTACATTCGTTCGCTAAGACTTTAGAGTATATTTGAGCACAAATATTATAAATACGAATTCTCTCGACGCGTTCGCGAGGAATTCAATCGGAAGTTCACTGACATTGCAATTCGTGATCTTGTGGATAAATCTGATACTATTGGTTCAGTACAAAGCGACAAGCACATGCATAGGCGCAAAGTTTTAACACAAGACAAATTAGACGAATTAACGCAAATCTTGAACGTTCGTCAACAAAATCACTATCGAAATTAGTTCAAATTGTGGTTTCAGTGTCTTCTGCACACACATCATAAGAGCGTTCTGAACAATCGATAGTCCACGACGCCGATGTACTCTGTAAATATTTGGGCAAAAAGTTGCGGACTTCCAAACCAAAGAGAGGAGGAGCCCCATCTTATTTCCAGATTAACGAATGTGAAAATTGGGGATGTTTTTCCAGCTCGGGCCACATTTATCCTAAAGCACTTCTAAGCTGCTGAAGTAAGAGTTCCTTCAGAAAGTAAGGGCCTATTAGTTTCATCTTCGACATTCCTCCCCAGAAAGAAGCTCTGCTCCCACTACAAGATGGGGATTGACGTCACAAATTTAGTGGTGGATAACATGCATATTCAGCTTAAAAGTTCCTTCGTCTGTCCATGAAGCTGATTGCCAAAATGATAGACCTGCTGCATTAGGGATTAGAAATGTCTTATAGAACTGAAGCGGTCTGTCATGAAATAACTTTGGATAATAAGGATTGCAGTAAACGTCCTTTAAGCTTCTCTGAAGGCTCATTCGGAGTATGCCCAACAGTGCAGATTCTCTCCTGAGCCCCATTCCATAAAGGTATGGTCTAATACACACAAGTGTAATTAGTACAAGTTGGTCTTGTAACTCTCTGTTCCACGAAAGAAGTGCAGCACTTGTAAAATATTAGTAAAATATTACAAGTGACGTCATAGCTTGTTTTCATTTCTCAGTTATAATAATAATAATAATAATAATAATAATAATAATAATAATCTAAATACTTTGTTAGGCGTATATCCATATTCAAGCATAATATACCACTTTGAGGCGACGGTCCCATAAGACTCCATTTAGGAGCCTGACTTTCAGCCGTCGAAAGATGGCAGAAGAACCGAGCTTCCCATTGCTCTCGTTCATTTATTTTATTAGTCTATTTGATCATTTATATTTATTTATTGTTTGTATTGCCTTACAACGCGTTCTCTTAGGCAAAAAAAAAAAAACTGGTAAAATTGTATCAAAAGTGAATGAAAAATGAAATAAGTACATATATATATATATATATATATATATATATATATATTGTGGCATGCAGCAAGAAGCTTAAAATACATTAGCGAAGATGCTGGACTGAAATATGCATTTGAAACAGGAAACTGTAATATCAGTCATAAGACGTACTTTGATTACACATAACCTAAATTTATCATTGTACACAAATATTTGTTCTTTCTTTATACATATTCCTACTTATCACTTTCACTAATACAAAGCACATTTGGGCCAATTGGCTCCCAGAATCTTTAAAAAGATGATAAATTTAGTGCTAGTATTTGAAGTTACCTATACTCCTACACTTGTAGAGAAATTTATACAAATTACTAGTGCCTGACTAAAACTTCTGTGGAACAGAACAACGAAAAAGCACTTGTACATTTGTAAGTATGAAGTTGTAAAGTACGAGCGCAGCATAAACCTTTGTGGAGCAGAAATTAATTAATAAGTACAAGTTACAAGTCCATACACGTCTAATTATTGGATCAAACTATTGTGGAACAGGACCATGGTGCATTTTCAATAACTTCCTACTACAAATGCGTGGGTAACCAAATGTGTTCTTTCTTCTATATGAACATAACTAGCCATCCAGACCTCGAACCACTTATAAGCTTGCTGTTCTTTAAAGGTTGAGGTTCAGTTCTCGCAAATGTTGCATAGATGTCAATATGCACCAGGAACTGTTTCATGTATGAAATATGTGAACGCTGGTGAGTAGCCTTGCTGTGCTTCCAGCGCAACTGAAGCATGTAAACTTGTTATTCACGGGCATTGCTGACGCAGAACACACAACTGAGCCATGGTTCGTTACATGACAACAGCCGAATGCTGACAAACAAAGGAATGAACTTAATACCGAATTACACGATAGTATCGTAAATAACATTAAGGACGTCAAACTGATTTTGTGCAAATACGGTAGTTGGAACCCTTACGTTAAGAAACGTTATTTGAAAACCTCCTCCAAATTTAGTGTGCAGGCTTCGTTCATATAAATAGGAAGTTCATGTAGAAAGGAGTACTTAAGCATCTTGGTTTGTTCACAGCTGCATCAACCGAGAGCTAGAAACAAAGACATAAAATAAGTTTAACGTAAAAACAGTGTGATGTGCACTAAAGCAACCGAGCGAGAGATGCCGTAAAAGAAAAATAATTTCATTGAAAGTTAACGTCTTCTTTATTCTTCTCATGAGTGCTCATCTTTTGTGTGTGTATTCTTCTCTCACTCTCCTTTCTTTCTTTCTTTTCCCCCTACACTTTTCGTTTCCCGGAATTAACTCACTGCGTTATGTGCCGTGAAACGTAAGTGTACAAGGTAAAAACAATGGAGTATATGAACATTTCTTAAAGAGCTGAAAAGTGAGATAACATCCACGTCTTAAAAGCTGTAATGAATGATTCGTAATTTACTTAGATGCTACTTAATGTGCTTAGGAAAAGAAAGGCGACAGTTGCGGTATTTACTTGTATTTTTGGGAGGTGAATAAATGCAGCATTATAATTATCATTGCCATTCATTTGTATGGGCATAACTTATGCAGTAGAAAGAACGGAATACAGACACTTCACGCTTATAACTCATGAAATGATTTTTTTTGATTGATTTATTTATTGACGCTCTTTAACATCTCAGGTCATCAGCGTCCCATTCAACTCAGGGCGTGAAACGGCCGACAAATTTTACTCAGAGGCCTCTCTTTCAGGCTTGAGGTTCTTTTTCGTGCCGCAAATGTACGACACGGGACCCACGTCTTTACTTTCCTTTCGAAGGAAGCCATACTTAGGATTTTTACGCCCGAAAAAATCCATCGATCCTGGCCGGGTCGAACCCACGTTTTGGGCGTAGGAGGCAAGTATGGTAACCACTACACCACCAGGACCGACTCTCATGAAATGAGGGAACCTGGTTAAATTATCTTCAGTAATATAACGACTGCTGTTAATTTTTCGGTAATTTAATTGAAGTTAACGAATGTTAATCTTCAGTCTCCATATAATTATTTATTTCAAACAAGCATGGTTTTGAAAGCTCAATTAAATTACATAAGAAAAATTACAAATAAGAGAGGATTTCGATAAGATAACGGCAATGAGAAAATCATTATATATATATATATATATATATATATATATATATATATATATACTTTTGGTATAATCATTGAACTGATTTGGATTATCGGTTTGATTTTTCTGATCTTTCTGAAAGCATACCGTATGCAGATCTAAATTAAATAAAATATATAACTGAGCACTATAATAATGCTTCCTAGAACCCCAGTCGAGTCGAAGCAGAGATCAAAATAATGGAAAAAGTGAACATAAGGGGGAAAACTACCAGTTATAGTTTTTAGCACCATGCTTTAAAAAGATTAAGTTCCGTAAATAAGGTATCAGTGAGACCGTACGTTGGCTGAAAGACGCTCGCGTGTAATTATCAAAATAGTATTGCAATTTAAAAATTGTAAACAGGCCTAAAATGCTTTTTTTTTTAAAGAGAATGTTTTAATTATTGTCTTCTTAATAAGCCAACCAACTCTGGGAAAATCTAATGAAATTTCCATCACACTTAACACTGATTTTTGGGGGGTCAATATTCACTAATTAGCATTCTTTGTTCTTTAGCAAATCTCCGTCGGTCCTGGTGGTGTAGTGGTTACCATATTTGCCTCCTAAGTCCAAGATCGCGGGTTCGATCCCGGCCAGGATCGATGGACTTTTTTCGGGGCGTAAAATCCTAAGTATGACTTCCTTCGGAAGGGAAGTAAAGCCGTGGGTCCCATGTCGTACATTTATGGCACGATAATGAACCCCAAGCCTCAAAAAAAGAGGCCTCTGAGCAAAATTTGTCGGCCGTTTCACGCCCATATTTGAATGGGACGCTGATGACCTGAGATGTTAAAGAGCGTCCGTAAATAAAAAAATTAATAAATTACCAAATTACTGAACCTTTACTCATAAACACACATAAGGAATAAAGTAAGAGAGGGAACACTAACACGCAATAGCATTGAACCTCTACTGACATTCAACCTTAAGTTGGCCGTAGAGCAGTTTCCCGGTATCATACTAATTCGGAAGGCGAAGCCTAAACAAATGAATAGTAAATTAATAAAGTAAAAATAATAATTAATGTTCCATGGATTTTGTCGGCGACAACTGCTACCGAACGTCATGGACATCAGTGCTTTCCGTTTACCCCAATGAAACGTATTATAGATTAATTGTTTTCATTCAAAAGCAGAACCAACAACCTACGGCTGCTTAAAGAGTTCCAGCTCATTCCATAAATAAGGCATTAGAACTCAAGATAAAAACATTTTTGCCCTCATGCATTAGGCACGCATATGTTAATTTCCTCGCAAGATCGTTGTTCACGCATAAAGCAGTGGTGCTCGTGACCTCCATATAGGAAGTTTGACTTGAAAATAATGTTGAGTAGAAAAATACACACTTATATCTACTCACTAATTACAATAGAAGGCTGATAAAGTAAAACGAGTTCAACATAAAATTTACTCATCAGAAGTACTTCAGCAGGTGTACGAGTATAATAGAAAAAAGAACTTTAATAAAGAATATTGACGTACTTATGTAAAATTTACTCTCTGTGTGTAATTTTATGCAAATGCAATATTGCATCTTATGTACTGATGGTGTTATGGAAAATGGAAGCTCCAAACAGGTACCACACCATTTGCTTCATTACCGCCCGTGTTAAAATTCAATGTAATTAAAGCGATGCGTTAACCATCCAAACGATTTTGCTTTTATAGTTACACACTTAAAAAGGTACCAAAATCCTTATACTGGTAAATGAAAAATTTAAAAATTGTTGTGGCCAAACGAAGTCTCAAACAATCATATTTAACAAGATGACAATTCTCGCAGGCTCGAGCATCCTTCTCAGTAACTATGACAGCCTATTAACGACACACATTTCGCTCTGCCCTAGATGCTGCCTATTGTCGGATTCTCAGTTTTTGGTTGCATTTGCTGTCTCGGAACATAACGCAAGCGTCTACCGTTGTCATGGCAGCGAAAGTTGTTCTGACGGAGTTGAGCTTTGCCAGAGGACGCAGGTGAATCAAGCCAAAATAGCGCGCTATTACCATTAAGTTGGCATGTCAGCACTCAGAAATAGTTAAATTTTGAGTTAAAATTAATAATCACCTACATACTTGATAAAAGATTGATGCAGCCGGGCTAGTCGGTCCTGGTGATTTAGTAATCATACCGGGTTTGTAAGCCCAAGATCGCGGGTTCTAACCGATTGATTATTTCGGGCGTAAAAATCCTACGAATGGTTTCTTTCTGAAGGGAAGTAAAGACGTGGCTACTGTGTCGTAAATTTACTGCGTGTAAAAGATCTCGAGCTTGAAAGAAGAGGCATGAGCAATTTATCGGCCGTTTCGTGTCCTGAATTGAATGGGACGCTGATGATCTGACATGTTAAATATACCAAATAAAAAAAAAAAGCAACCGGGCTGTATCTGCTATCTGAAAACAAAGAAGCGAAGTTTTAACAATAAATGAAATAAAGAAAAAACACGTCGTATCTATTAAATTGAAACTGCTAGTTTGGTGTAAAGCGTTCATAACAAGTTTAAAGCGAGAGGCCTTATAATATTCCTTGCATTTGTTTAAACTACTACAGTCTTTTGCTTGAAACGCTCGTCAATAAATTCCGAAGATAAATTATATTCCCATTCAATTAGGGGCGTGAAACGGCCGATAAATTTTGCTCTGAGGCCTCTTTTTTCAGGCTTCGTAAATCTACGACATGGAACCCACGACTTTACTTCTCTCCCGAAGGAACTTGGGATTTTTTTACCCCCGAAAAAACCCACCGACCTTGGCCCAGATTAACCCGCGATCTTGGGTCTAGGACCGACCCGAAGGTAAAGTAACTTACGATTCACCAAGAACCAAGCTCTTTGTGTTGATGAGTAATGGAAATCTATCTCAAACCAATTGCTTTTAAACTTCTAATGGAAAGCATTAACACATAAAGGCGTTCTTACTGGCACCATTTTTTTTTAACAAAGATTCCTTGATGTTGAGGTTCAGCTTAAGGTAGTAGGGAATGTTATGCATTGGGGTGGAGCTATGGAGTGTTCACGAAAGAGAAATGTGAATAAAGTGATTTACATAATATTCTTCAAACTTTGGTGTAAGAAAGCACAGTTTCTTTGATTCTACACAAACAGCACCCAAAGTGTTAAACTATTAAAGTAGTGCTGAATAATAATAATGAACACATTTATATTGGTATTGCTTGTGTGGTTGTTTGTGAGCCGGAACTAAAGACACTTTTGCAGGAATGCTGTCTCTATCACAACTTCTAATGTATTTCCCTTTCTCATGACTGCATACAGTACTGTTGAGAAATAAACTTAATTCCGTCTCTGTTTATGCACTACATTCCTTATATACCAGGCCACAAAAACATTGCACTTGGCAGTTAGCGTCAGTTCATGTAATGTTGGGCAAACTGCGGTTGCGACGTTGCAACAGCTGGTCAACGGTTCTCAACATTAAGTGCAGATAATAATGAATTACTTTGCTCTGGAATTAATTACACACGCAATTAAACTCCTGCATAGTGATTTAACCATAATAAATAACAAACTTTCGACAGTGAGAGACTACTTGTAGATGTTTGCTCATGATTTTAGTAGGACTCAGGGTGCGAAATCGCGGGGGGGGGGTTCCCCTCTTGAGGATTTTACTTTAAAAAATTTCCCCACCAAAATACCCTGGGGGGTTACTTTCATTATTAAACGACAAGGAAAATGTAAAAACATATTACTGAAAATAATGTATTATTCCTGTATTTATATAAAAATAACAGCAACACTATATATAGGAATAATAGAATGACCATCACATCTTCAGTAATGTGGCAACTTTGCACATATTGGCTTTACAGCTGTAGTCAACAATGAAGTTTCGGATTACACTGTTGCCATATCAGTAAAATCATTCTACTTCTAGTTCGGATTTTTCTCCCTTCCCACCATTTTTAATAATTTCGTACCCTGCAGTAGGTAAAAACTTCAATTAACAACAATAGTGACATAAATTCTAGACACTTTTCGTAAAATGTTTATCCTTTTTAAAACTTACAAGATATACCTCGATTGTGTTGTGCTAAATCAACAGACGGTGTTTTTATTTTATCTATGGTATTTTTATAGCATATTTATTATCGTTTAGAAAGGTGGAACGTTCTACATTCTGTATAGATAGTAGAAGCAAGTTTAATTAACATCTTTCAATAACTTCTATAATTCCATCTTAGTACAGCAGCATAATTGTTGTGTAATTATTATGTTTTCGTGTGTTCGATTGTTGTATTCTCTCAGTACCCAAGTCAAGTGTGATCATCATTGTTATATAGCAGTGACAACTAACTTTTGTGAAGTGAACGTTTTTCACAGTGAGGTGAAAAATGATTCTGTAATTTGAAATAATGACTCCTAAGACAAAACGCGCTGATTGGTCACCAAGTAAAAGGAAGAATTAGCAAACATGTAGGGTGATAGGCCTACGGCATTAATAAAATTTGCAAGCGGTATGCGAAGTGACTGAGAGCACAAGAACGTCTTCAAAAAGTGGCAGACTACTGCCATTCACTGCAAGATCACAGAATTATGGCAAAAGCAGTAAATGCTTTTCTGTTTACTAATATCTTTACACTGAGCAGGCAGTTTGAAGATCCACCTTCCGCTGCTCTTAATTTTCTTTTCCATGCGGTTTCTATTCTTTTAATTAAGTAACAAATCCCTCTTTTTATTACTCTTGTTGTTTACTAAATTTCTATTCTGCTTGTATTGTTTCTTCCTCTCAGTTCTCATTTTATTGGATTAATAAATCATCCACAACAGCTGCGTTGTTTTCTTGTCTTCTCCTGGATCTCTTTGATTCATCTTCAAACTGGTATTCTGCGTTACATTGCTGTCTTATTATACTTTTACTTTCTTTTAATGAAACTCTAGATACTTCATCCATCATCTCATCTAAAGATTTATAATAATCTTTATTTCTTATTATTTTCACACAAGTTTCCCTTCTTCCTTCACAGACGGTTAAAATAAAATAATACTGGGCATCTATAAAACAACCCCGGGGTTTTAAAATCCATATGAGAAAAAGCAAGTGAGATCGAAGCATCCTATTTTCTCACCCACATTCATCAACTCAATAATTAAGGTGTGGATGAATGCATCGTTATTTGGCACACCTGGGCTCTGTTCCACCAAAGTATGGTCTAATACATGCAAGTATATTAGTACAAATCCTTGTAAAGTGTGGTCTTGTAGCTTTCTGTTCCACGAAAGAAGTGCAACACTGGTAAAGTATTCGTTAAACGTTACATATGCCGTCATAATAGAGCAAGATGAAGGAACAGCTGTTTGCCATGCGTCGCAATTCCTTCAATTAGGTTATTGTCATTCCTGCTAAATGAGACTTGTATTATTTCTCATGTATAATGATAAATTAAATACTTTATTATGCATTAATCGATATTCAAGCGTAATAATCCACTTTGAAATGACATTTAGGAGCATCAATTTCAGTCGCCGAGAGATGGCATAAGAATCGAGCTTTCCGATTGCTCACGGTACCGACAATAAAAATAGAAACTGAAGACCCTCCCCCCTCCCAAAAAAAAATAACTCGCAACCCCATCCGAAAGCGTTCCACATATCAAACAAAAACCAACAAAATACCTCCCTAACCTGCTAACCCCAGCACACAAATAAATAAAATTAACCTATAAAAACTCCAAACCTAAAATACTTCGCAAACCTGCCCCCAAAACAGTAGATTGACTGACTGACTGACTGACTGACTGACTGACTGACTGACAACTGGGCAATCGTTTTTCTGCGAAAGGCTTTCACACCCAAAAATTTTGTAAGCTGGGCTGAAGAGAAGAAATTTCTAAAACAGCCTTGGGATAAAAATAGTACCATATTTACATTTTTATTGTTATTATTATTATTATTATTATTATTATTATTATTATTATTGCTCACGGTCATTTACTTTATTTCTTCATATTCCTTACAACTACGTTCTCGTTGTAAGCGAAACCTGGAAAAATTGTGTGAAAAGAGATTATTTTAAAAGAGAATGAAGAATGAAAAGAAAAGAAAATATTTCGTGGCATGTACCAAGAACCTTACAAATACATTAACTAAGATGCTAGACTGAAATATGCATTTGAAACAGGAAACGCCAATATCAGTCATAAGCCGTACTTTAATTGCATTTAACCTAACTTTATCATTATACACAAATACTAATTTATTTTTTCTTTATACATACTCCTACTCGTCATTATTTGTCACTTTTGCTTATACCACATTTATGTCAACGGACTCCCAAAATCTTTAAAAAGATAATAAATTTTGTGCTAGTATATGAAGTTACCAATATTCCTACACTTGTAGAGAAATTTATACAAATTACCAGTACTTCTGTGGAACAGAACACGGAAAACCACTTGTACACTTGCAAGTGTGGAGTCGTAAAGTACAAGAGTAGCAGAAACCATTGTGAAACAGAATCTTATAACTACAAGTTACTTGTAGTGTATTAGACCATACTTTTGTGCAGCAGGGCCTTGGGGCGGATTTGTAGAAGCATTTGTTTTACAGTGTTATCATTAGTTAAAATTGGATGATTCAAGCACTGTCAAAATGTTTGGAATTAACAGGGAATGTGCGCAAAGGGAAATCGCCAGGCCGGCCACGCTTATCAGAAGAAGGCGTGGAAACAATCAGGATATGAAAAACGCATGAAAGTAATCTGGTTTGTGTATAGACATTTTTTTAAAAAAAATCCGAGTTTTTATATCTACAGTTGCACGGATTTGTAATTCCCATCTGTTCGTGGATATCAGCTGGACATTCGCAGTTAAGCAACATGGCGTCCGATAAATGCAATTTTCCGGGAAGTTTCCGTGTGACGAATCAAGAACAAGAGATAGCTCGTGCCTTAACACGCCCAGAGTGATAACACCTTCAGTCTGCAGTAAACAGGTGCCGTGCAGGCAGTTGGTGGCAAGATGAGTCAGTGATACTATTAAAGTGCTCGGTAACTGGTACAGAATCGTGCTTAACAAGGTTTGTTCTTGCATTAAAGAGGTACTTTGTAAAACATTATGTCTAGTTATATGCAATTCTCAACTTACAGCGGTATACATGTTGTTAACTACCTTTATCGTGTAGTTTGGTTTATTTAGTAGAGAAACAGAAGGCTCTCATAGTTTCCAATCACACAAGAATAAGTATTGCATTCGGGTGATGTGTGTTTAACCTCCTGAGCCCTATTCCACCATTATATGTGCTTTGTACAAGATCTTGTAATTTCTGTTCTGTTCAGTGACGTCATATAAGAAACAGATGGAGAACAGCTGTTTGCCTCAAGTTGCTATACCATCACTTAGGTTATGTCCGCTCCTCAGTAATACATTTGTATTTTTTAATGTGCAGAAAAGATTGCCATTACTACTAAATGGGTCTTTATTTTTTCTCATTTATAAAGATAGTTTAAATACTTAATGATGCGTTTATCATTATTCAAGCGTAATAATCCACTTTAAAAAGACGGTAACATATCGCTCGCTATATTTAGTAGCGTGAAGTACAGCCGCCGAGTGATGACAGAGAAAATTTGATTTTTTCGGTTTATTTTATTAGTAGGTTTGATCATTTGTATTTATATTTTTGTCATTGCCAGGCAACATAGACTGTTGTTTGAATTTGGACATAATAATTCTATAAAAACTACTCAGTATTTAATGTAATAGCATTATTTTGGTAATAAATTGTTTCAAAATGATAATCTTACAACAAAAATAATTAACTTGGATAAACTACAATGTTTCACTGTACATTTAATTAATGAATTCAAATAATCAAATAACGGCCTGAAGTTTAAAACCAATGTTGGTTGAAGTTTCTCTATCTCACCCCCATTCACGTCGGTCCTGGTGGTGTAGTGGTAACCACACTTGTCTTCTAAACCTAAGATCGCGGGTTCAAACCCGGATGGATTTTTTTCGGGCGTATAAATCTAAGTATGACTTCCTTCGGAAGAGAAGTAAAGCCGTGGGTCCCATGTCGTAGATTTACGGCACGAAAAAGAACCTCAAGCCTGAAAAAAGAGGCCTCTGAGCAAAATTTGTCGGCCGTTTCACGCCGTGAATTGAAAGGAACGCTGATGACCTGAGATGTTCAAGAGCGTCCGTAAATAAACAAATAAAAAAAGCCATACACACTACCCACTTTGAAACTTTTTATAGCGCCCTTTGCTTAAGTTTTAACAAGCTGCAATTGTTATAAAATAAAATATTTTGCACTGTATCATTGTATGACACGTGGGCTGTTCTTTGAATTTGGATAGAATGAAATAAGTCATTTGTAGGGTAAAGAAAAAGAAAAGAAAAAAAATCTCTTTTGAGTGAAATTCGGAACTTCTGACTAATTCGCTTATATTTTGTTCTATTAAACGCTCAGTTGTTTTTGCCAGACAAAGATAGAAACTAAAAAAAAAAATGTGATACTGTTGAATCCTTTTGAATAGTAAGATAGCAGTGGCATTTGAAATGTCATAGTGGGAGTGACCGTCATGTTTTTTTTTTTTTTTTTTTTTTTTTTTGAGTAGTGTTTAACGCCCGTTTTTACTACTGAGGCACCACAGGCGGTACCGTCATGGGTGGCTGAGGTAATTAATGAACGGACTCTCAGCGCGAGGTCTGGGTTTCGACTCCGACCAGAACAGTCCCCTCTGACTGAAGTTTTATTTATTTATTTATTTTTTTTTTTTTTGTGTGTATAGATTTTCCTGTCCTTACAAATGACAAATCCCGGAAAGGTATCCTAAACTTAGGCCTCGAACGCTTCCCAATTTATCATTTCATCTCATATGTCATCAGTGATCACCCCCTGTATTGCCTCAGCAGCGTTAAAACACTGTTTTGGAATGGCTGGGGACGAGGAAGTGAAATATAAAATGTAACCCAAGTTCGTTTAAACATCCTCTCTATATCTAAATTGACATTTTTTAAAATTAATTTTTGTTACAATGTCGTTATTTAAAATGAGAAGTTTTTAAAATATTTCTTCACTGTAAATGATCCTGCATGAAAACTTTAGTAATATTTTAAGATATCAAAAAGCTTTGGCTTACAGTATTTTTGGAAAACGTGGAATGGAAACATGCCATAAATAAGATATATACGTAATTTTATATGTTCTAGTGGTAGCGTTTGTGACTATTAAATGGGAGGTCCTGGGTTATAATCCCGGTCAGATCAAGCCGCCTGAGTAGGTTTTTATGCAGTTTTTTCCTTACCTTTCGAAGGAGAAAGGCAGATAGCTTTAAGGTCATTTGCGCCATGATTAATTAACTTCATTCCAATACTGCATCATAACTATATGACCATCATCTTCACTAGGACAACGTCGTGACCCCAGCCTCAGATATCTGCTACAATACCGTCATGCTAAGGGAGAGTGCTCACAAGTTCATGATAACAATGGAAATACATTGGAGAGATAGAGAGAGAGGGAGAAAAAAAAGATGTGCATATTCCGCGCAGAAGTAATAAAAATTCAGATGTAAAATATATTTCGTACAGGCCAATTATGTCAGTCAACACTGGCCTACGTCATTTAATGCTAAATATACACAGGATGCTTTGAATATAACCGGAGAACATGTTTTAAATGTTAACAAAAGAACAAAAAAGCTCGCTACTAAAGCCGTAGAAGTGGGCAAAACACCATAGTATATAAATACTCATAACTTAGACTTTTCTATACTCTTACTCTTGCAATGTTTGTTGTGTTCATTAGAGTTTGCTAGGAAGTAGATTAAAGCATCAAAACATATCATCAATAGTAATAAAACGAACTGCGAGGTTTGTATTGTTGCGCGCGTTTTCCCTTGCAAAGCAAAACTGTGAAAAGTTTATTCGCATTTAAAAATTAATTTAGTCGTCTCATAGAATAGCAGAAGCTTAACAAAAAAGCAGGTGGGTTATAAAACGTAGTTTCCATTCTAACTGAGAAAGAAAAACCAATTTTGTTAATCAGCTCCACGTTCTTAGCAACAATAGAAGTTCTTTGATGTTTGTTAGTAAAAAATAGCGGAAATTGTACCGAGAGGAAATGTTTTCTCACATCGTTAGATGTTTTGTGAATAGTAAAACCTGCTGCAAAAATGTCCTCTGTACCAGGATTTCGTTTTAAATTAAAAGTCCAGAAAGTTCTTTTGCGAAATTATATCCCGCACCAATTCTTTGTTGTTAATCCCACAGTTAACTGCATTAAAGCGCGAAATATTTCCCTCTGCTTTCGGAATCTTTTTATTTTTAAACTTCATTAAACGACGGCATGTAAGTAAATTAAAAGAGGATTTAAATATATGTACGTGTGTAATTTCTTCACAATATTAATTACTAGTGATAAAAGCTGCCTCTTGCACGTCAAGGCACAACTTTGCCAGTTAGCAAGGAGATAATACTTTCGAGCCCTAAGGATGTAACACAACATGATATTGTAACATCTACAAAGAGCCAAACTTTGAATGTTGCATTTCACTGTCTATATTCCTAGTGGTTCTTTATAGCGTTTTCATCACTCGTAGCATGCTGTTGGAAATAAAACTTCCTCTGGTCTCTCCTCCTCTGACCGCTCATATATTGCAATTTTGTTTTTTTTTTTTTCAACGAAACTAGTCGGTCCTGGTAACCATGCTTGCCTTCTACACCCAAGATCGCGGGTTCAAACCCGGCCAGGATCGATGGATTTTTTCGGGGCGAAAAATCCTAAGTATGGCTTCCTTCGGAAGGGAAGTAAAGCCGTGGGTCCTGTGTCGTACATTTACGGCACGAAAAAGAACCTCAAGCCTGAAAAAAGAGGCCTCTGAGCAAAATTTGTCCGCCGTTTCACGCCCTGAATTGAATGGGACGCTGATGACCTGAGATATTAAAGAGCGTCCGTAAATAAAACAAATCAACAACAACTCAACGAAACTCGGCATAGCCATCAATTAACAAACGATTCATCAAGTTCGTTAAACAGCAAAATTGAGCCATTGGGAAGGTGGAGGGGGTTAACCTAAAGCGAAAAATTTTTAATAAATTTATAAAAATAGTATCTGAAAATCAGGACAATCGGGCCATACGGGAGTAGGGGTATAGTTGAAAAACGAGTGGGGAATAAAGTAAAATATAAAATCGCTCTATCGGCCGCAATTTAATTTTTTTTAAAAGAAAACTTGGAATATGCCATTGAAATAAAACAAGAAATATATTTTCCGAAAATCAGTAAAATCGAACTATTGGGAGCGGGGGTTTACCTGAAACCCAAAATTTAAAAATCGCTCTACTGGCACTAATATTTGTTTTTTCACAGCGAAACTCCATCTATACCATTTAAATCAAATAAGAAAAATAATCTCTGAAAATCAGTAAATTCAAATTATTAGGAGTGGGGAGCTTACCTGACACCCAATAATTATAAATTACTCTAATGTCACTAATAGTTGCTTTTTCGCAACGAAACTGTGTACATAAATGTAAATAAAATAAGAAAAACGGTTCCTGATATCAGAGAAATCGGGTCATTAAGAATGGAGGTTTACCTGAAACCTAAAATTTAAAAATCGCTGTAGCGACACTAATATGTTTTTCTTGACAACACAATTTAATATATACCATTTAAATAAAATGATAAAAATGTTGCTGAAAATTAAGGAAATTGGACCATTAGGATTAGATGTGGGTCTACGTAACGAAATTTAAAAAGCGCTGTTTCGTTTAATTTTCTTTATGTTGTTTTAAAATAAAAGAATAAATTAATTCAGCATATAAACTGTATTTAGAACGATATATATTTTATGTTTAACTAAAGCTTCGTCGTGAAGATAGTAAATGTGAAATATTAATTTAATATGTGTTTGAGAATTACATTTATGTTAGAGCGCTATGTAATAACCTTCAGAAAAAGTGTGCATTTTTTACTATAATAAATTTTAAATTAAATTTCAAAGCCAATGAAAACCGATGAAACTTTCGATTATTTGTTGGTTGTGTATATTTGTTTAGTACATTGTAATTGTGTTTAAATAGTAACATGGTTTTGTTTTATTAAAACATATGAACGTCTTCTTTAATACACAATGTAACTCGAAACTTTCTTTTTTTTCTCTCTCTATTTTAGTGCATGGAAAGATGATATCAAGGGCCTAGTTCATAAACATAGTTACAGTTAAAAATATGCACACAATATAGTGTCTATCATAAATTTAATTTAGTTAATAGCATAACTTTCCTTTTTGGGGTTTAACCTCAGTAGTAGTAGTAATAATAATAATAATAATAATAATAATAATAATAATAATACTTCTTCTAAAAATGTCGTTTCTCTTTTGTGATACTTATGGATTGCAAGAATTTTAATTTTGTTCCCCTGATGCCACACAGTGATGCCATAACGTATCTTCATTTCATTAATTAATGTTATCATATGGATTTTATATTCTTTTTTAAAGTTACTCTACTAGGTGAGGAATTCGCTTTAGTTTACGCAGCTCCTGCGTGACAGACTGTTATCTTGTGCAGCTATCGGAGACTTTAAACAATAAAGAAAGGGTAATTTAAAGCATCGAGGTAATTATAGAATTCCATAACAGGTCTGTCAAGTATTTTCCGAGACTTCCCCCTAGATGGTGAGATGGTGAGGTTTTTACAGGCCCTGTGTCTATTCTTAGCTTTTTCCATACACGTTGCAGCAAATTATCCTCATTACGTTTAATTTAAATCGAAACAAAAAGCCGACTAATATCATTATAGCCTTTGCTGAATTTTTTCTCCCATCCAAGGAATTAATACTGACTGGCGAGCGAGGGCGAGCAGGAAGTTGGCATTATGAGAAGTTCAATGGAAGAGTTTGCATGGACACTCCGCCATCTGGGTTGTTAAATGCATAATTTATGAGGTTAACAGGGTACACTCTAAATGTAGCTGTGACATAACGAAATGAATCAGCTGATCTCGCTTGGACTGTTCACAGGCAGCATGGAACGCTACTACTCCGTAGCTGTCGTACTTCTGGTGTTCCTGACTTGCTCCCTAGGACAGGATTGTCCTGCGGAGTGCACATGCCACGCCCATCACGCGGACTGTTCTGATGTGTTATTGTCAGAAGTTCCTTCTCAGCTACCTTTGGATATCGTCTCACTGGATCTGTCCAGCAACAACCTTACAATCCTCCACGATGGGTTTCTGGAACACTTGTTCGATCTGAGATCACTGCTGCTCCACAACAACGCTTTGGATACTGTGGAACCGGACGCTTTCCGTGGGCTCTCGGCGTTGACCTTGCTGGATCTACAAGACAATTTCATTACCCATCTTCACCCGGCAGTTTTCCGGCACAGCCCAGCTCTTACCACCTTGAACCTCAGTGCTAATCGAATTCTACATTTAGAACCCAACCTTTTCGCCTCCAATACCGAACTCCTTGTGTTAAACATAAGCAAAAATGAACTCGGCTCTAAAGGGAATTTAAAACTCCCTTCAGCACCGTCCATTACAATTCTGGACCTCTCTGGAAACACATTCACATCCTTATCTACAGAAGCAGTAACTTCAATGACCAATCTTACTATTCTGGACATTTCCGATAACACTCTCCTGGACTACTACGACTGTAATCTGCGCACATTATGGTCCTGGTGCTCTGCCAGAAATGTAACTGTTCTGACAGATGATCCTCTTTCTTGGGACCAACTGGAGTTCTTCACCTGCGAAGATTCTGAAAATATTCCATTGGCGGATGAGTACTTGGAAGTAAGTACAGAGTCAGAAGGAGCCGGAAGTTATGGCGAAGGCAGTGGAAATGGGCTTACTCCTGACCTTTACACTGAAGAATCAACAGCAGCGATTGACAGTGCTACGGAAGTGTTTGGCGAAAACGATTTGGAAGGTGAACACACGGACTGGATTCTTGTGGGTGCTATTGTTGGATCTGTGATTACGGTAATAGTGTTGATCGTGTTGATCGGCGTGATCGTGTGTCGACATAGGGGACGTGCAAGAGAGTTAGAAACCTCCGGAGGACTGTCTCATGCAAGATCTTTCGACTACTTGAGACAGGATGATATTGTTGGGCGCGGGGCTGTCGTTAAGACCCCTCTCAGATATGATCGCGTTATGAAACCATCGGGACCCGCTTTCGGCAGGACCGTACTGCAGGTGTCGGACGATGTGATTGCTGAAGTGACTCGTGTGCCAAGTTTCAAGAATAGGGGTGTCTCCACACCCCTCAATCCCCCGGAAGAATTGCCCTCTGAGGTGGTGGATACTTTGACGCGAACTTTAAGTTCTAAAAGATCTGCAAGCAATTCCTTGCCCAGATACAATTTCACTCCCCCAGCGTATCGGGCGGGCAGCATTAAACGATCGTAGCAGCTGTTCAAAAGTGTTAGGATTAATTTGTGATATGCAACGACTTCTAGTTCACCCATTTCCTGTTCCTCTTGTTCGCAAGTCGGTCCTGGTGGTGTAGTGGTTACCTAAACCCAAGATCGCCGGTTCGAACCCGGCCAGGACCGATGGATTTTTTTCGGGGCGTAAAAATCCTAAGTATCCTTCGGAAGGGAAGTAAAGCCATGGGTCCCGTGTCGTACATTTACGGCACGAAAAAGAACCTCAAGCCTGAAAGAGAGGCCTCTGAGCAAAATTTGTCGGCCGTTTCACGCCCTGAGTTGAATGGGACGCTGATGACCTGAGCTGTTACAGAGCGTCCATAAATAAATCATTAAAAAAAGCATTCTTGTTCGCACCTTAGTTTCAGTGATTCCTAGCTAACTACAAATGAAATATCACAGGTCGGTCAAAGGCAGTTAAGAGGGATATTTTTCATAGGAATCAATTGAAATAGAATCTGAAGTTCTTGTTATGTTGCAAAGATGTTTAGAGCAATTAATGTAAACATAAAGTGATTCATACGTAACTTATAAGCTCGCAGAAGTGCTTAGTGCTATATTCACGGTTAAACAAGTAATTCGTTCAGTTCATTTGTTTTATTTACGGAGCTCTTTAACATCTCAGGTCATTCAATTCAGGGAGACAAATTTTACTCAGAGGCCTCTTGTTTGAGGGTTGAGGTTCTTTTACGCGTCGTAAATCTACGACACGGAACCCACGGCTTTACTTCCCTTCCGAAGGAAACCACACTTAGCATGTTTATGCCCGAAAAAATCCATCGACACTGACCGGGATTGATCTTGGGTTTACGAGGCAAAAATGGTAACCACTTGACCACCAGGACCGGCAATAATTCATTCAGAGATTACCGACCACTCTAAATGAAGTTTCCTCATTTTAAGCAAGAAAGATAAGAATAAAATGTTGAAAGCAAAAACATGGCAACAATAATACCAAGCTTAATTATTCAGTGTATATTATCGTTAGGAGTTGACTCAACCCGTTGACCTTATCGAAGTAAGTACATTAAGGTACTCGTACATAACCTATCGTTCAATTGTAGTGTTTGTGTTAGGTACGTCAGTTATTTACATGCACAAATGACATTAGAAAAATAAAGAAAGAGAATTAACGGCGCAAATGTTCATTTCGTTGGTCATCAGAGCATGAAAGTTGTTGTCACAGTTTGCACATTCGATGCTGTTTTGTTTCGAGCTGCCAACATAGCGGATATAAAATGTTCACTAAAGTTGGAGTCAAATTTTGACATGCAATGTGAAAGTAATGGAAGATACTCCATGAAATATGATTTATTTCATGTAAAAATAATCGAAGTTACTGTAATCATAGCTACATAAAATATTTTGCAAATGATTTTAGCGCAAAAATTAAATGACGCACGCTTAATCCATCCGGCTCGTGATCTGCTCTAAGCGACTGTGGTCTTTACTCTAATCAAATATTAGTACATAAAGCACTGCTTAATTATTTATTGTGGGGCGGAGCAATTTACTTTGTTTTCCCGAAATAACGCCAGGTCTTAAAGTGTGTGCTGTTTTTAATATATGAATTTCAGGAAAACGTGAATTATAAGATTTCGTTTTATTTAATCTGCTCCAAAAACTTTACAAGTTAAAATGTAATACATTAATGGATATTAATTTACATAATAAAATGCAAACCAAATATCTTGTGCTGTCAGTTAAATCTGCCTGAGCGTCAAATATATATCTTATGTGTTGAGAAAGTTCAAGCATGTTAGCTAAAAAGAAATGCTCATGCAAGGTAAGATAAAGTTTTGAAATGACAAAATACATTGCAACGAATGTCTGAAAAACTGCCGCAACAGCTGATAAAGGTAATCTGCCTGCTGATTTAAGCTGTTCTGCCTAGGTAAATCTTTTGTCAACTGAAATGAGCAGTAGGACTGTTTTAAAAATTACACATTTAAAACCATGTCGTAATAAAAGTGATTGCGCCATCGGATGCCCTACTTCAATAAATATTTTTCTTCTTCTTTTTCTTTCCCTTCCCTTCAGCTGTATTTTATTTTACCTTGTACTTTCATTTGTGTCTTAAGTCACAAATTGTAACATTGCTAGAGCATGTAGTAATATCGTGCTCACGCTTACTCGAGGTACCACGAGCCAGCAGGGACCTGTTCCATAAATGGTCTAATACATTACAAATATATAGACTAGTAACTTGAAGTTATCAGTAAAATTCTCTTCTACAAAGATTTCTGCTTCACTTGTACTTTACAACCCCATACTTACTAATGTACAAATGATTTTTTCGTCGATTTGTTCCACAGAAATATTAGTGTTAGTTGGACACTTGTAACTTGTATATGTTTCTCTACAGGTATAGGAATATTCACAACTACAAATTCTAGTGCTAAATGTAATATCTTTCTAATAATTCCAGGAGTCAGTTCACCTAAATATGCGATGTATTAGCGAACAAGATGATAATGATGGAAGCAAGAATATGTATAAAGAAAGAATAAATAAGCATTTGTGTACAATAAAAAATTTAAGTACGGCTTATGACAGAAATTGGTATATTTCTGATCAGCATTTTAGGTAATATTTTTTTAAAGTTCTTGCTACATGCTACGAAAATAAGTTCTTTTCATTCTCTTTGAAAATAATCCCTTTTGACAATTTTCCCAATTTGTTCTTATAATGAAAAAGTGTTTGTCAAACAATATAAACACACACTAATTATATTTATATATATAATCAAATGGACTAATAAAATAAATGGCCGAGAACAATAGGGAAGTTCGATCCTTCTGCCATCTCTTGACAACTGAAGGGACCGTGGTCTCAAAATGTATAAATGCATAATAAACTGTAATGGTATTTAAATTATCATTATATTTGAGAAAAAAATATAAGACCCATTTAGCAGGAATGATAATACTCCGCTCTGTACATTAAAAATCCCTAAGGAGAGGACATAACCTAATTCAAGGTATGGCGACGTATGGCAAACAACCATTCCTCCATCTTGCTCTTATATGAGGTCACTTATAACGTTTAACAAATACTTTACCAGTGTTGCACTTCTTTCGTGGAACACAAAGCTACAAGACCATACTTCACAAGAAATTGTAAGTGTATTAGTCCATACTTTTGTGGAATAGAGTCCGGGTCAGTGCATTGCCAGTAATGAAGGACCATGTTTATCGGCGTGATTGTGTTCTTTTACTCCTCTTCGTGTATGTACGTTGTTTGAATCATGTATTGTTTAGAAAATTTAGTACGCAACATAAAAAAAATATAATTTGTCATGTCTCTATAGTACCAAAACGAATAATTTGCTCTGTATCGTGGAAAAAGTTACATATTTGCACTCTTTAAAATATTAAATAAATTCAAAACAACAGGATTGGTGTCGGAGAAGAAATTGGAATGTCTCACAAAGGCTTTGTCTTTTCATTATTCGGTTAGAGATCACCGCAAAAATATCTCTCAAAGTAGCCCAGCAAGTGGGAGTCTGCTATATCCACACTATATACAGATTACAAGCAAGCGTACAACTCAGAGGCCCACAGAGGAGAATACTTTTGCAACTGATTTCTTCATTCTATAAATGACTGCGTTTTATACCCCCAGATAGTGTTTTTCAGTTGCCAAGACGTGGTTCCGCTTGCATAGCCATGTTAACAGTCAAAATGTCAACATTAGCGCTGAGAACAAGCCCAAGCAAAATGATGACACGTTAGATATACAAACCCACCATTTAAACTCTAATAAGAATCCAACGCTTAAATAGTAGATTCGCATTAGCATTGCCCAGAACTAGGAAGTTCAGGCATTTATTTTGGTTAAAATAGGCGGATAAAAAGGTTCTTTAAATACTGAAAATAGACAGCAATATAATTAGAATAGGCAATTATTAAAAGTGAAAGCATAGAGTAAATACATCCACTATTAATGAAAAGAGTTATTTAAGATGCTTAACCATTTCCTTACACATAAAGTACCTAAGTTTACTTTTCTTGGCTACAAGCAACAAGATGATTTTTTCAAAGCATCAACTGTCGTAGTTAGCCGCTTGTCAGTGAACGTTTTTAATCATCGAAAAAGAATGTTTTATTTCCACTGAAGTGATTAGAGCATATTTCTAAAACAAGCTATTTTGTAAGGACCAGTTACAATAAAACATTCACCCTTAGATCATTAAAGTATTGATCAAGACAAAGTATAGTAGTTTTGAGTAATACTAGAGAGTGAGCAAAAGATGTGCAGTGGTTTCTGGTAGAGTTCATTTTCTGTTCATGCGTTTATAGGGGAATCCGTGCTGAACACATTGTAGGGACGGTTTACTGCACAGATGTACCCCTCTCATATTTCTCACTTGCAATTGTTTGTTACAGTTATGCAGCTGAGAAGTTACCCACACCACTTATTTCCTAGAATTGCCTCGCGCAGATTGATACAAAGTTATTCGCCAGGACTATTCAAAACTACAGTACTTCCTCGTACTCTTTATTTCTTGATATTCGTCTGCCCGAGGTAACTGTGCATTCCTTTCACTAATGAAAAGTTTGCTGCTATTTAAAGAGGTTAAGTTAGTTGAGAAAGTGTTTAACATCTTGAAAAGAAAAAATGTATAATAAGATTCTCAATGTGTATTTTTGTTAAGGTGAACAAGCCATTTAATTTTTATAACTTTTTCAACTCGATATATTGAAGTTCTTTGTGTGTTTTTTAAAATGCGTAAATAATCACAGAAAAATCCATAACCATGCAAAACAGGCAAAAAAAGTAGTTTTAAATCTTACACAAAAGCCAAAATATGCACAAAAAACGATTAATTAATTAAAACGGGCCCCACCGACCTTAAAAGTACGAAAACATGTTTATTTCTATCTGACTCTTAAATATATCCATCCAGATAAAAGGACATTTTGCCTAACTTCCCGGCTCTGGTAACGCCACTTTATTATTTATTAATCCTCCCCCTCTTTCTTCGCCACCTACGCTAGTTTGCTTACCTGTAACCTTTCAAGTGTTAATATTTAGCATAGTCTTACATTGCTACTGCAAATATTATTACTTCCTTAAAACTGTAAAATAACACAGAACGTTTGGAAATTTATTGACTAATTTATTTTAACTACTTTTGTAATGTTCTGGTAACAGTGAAACATGTGAAAAGTTTGGACTAGTGAGTGAACTTGAAACTTCCAAGGCAAAAAGAACGAAAACAATTTTGAGCATACGGAACATAGCTATAATGAATGCGTAACTAATTTCATTTGTTCATCTTTGCTTTGTCCTTATTTTCTCAGTCGTTGTCACATTTTTGTTTCTTATTGTTGCTATAAGAACACCATTGTCGAAACGATTCTGCTATGTTACAGGGAGAATTCTAGAAGATACATTTTGAGGTGCGTACACACTTTGTTCTGGAGCAAAAGCTAGACATTTGTAACAGTGTTAGACGGTGGAGGAGTTATCTGTTTACCCCCAGAGTTAGTTCCCGGTGCAACAACTATTATGGCTGATATACCGAGCAATAATCCAGAAAATATGGAGATATACTTCTGTGATAACCAGACTGAATAGCGAGTGAATTGTTTCTCAGAAAGTGTATGGTAGTAAAAATGTCTGTGCTTCTGTATCATAGAGTCATAAACTGGAGACACTGTGGCATTTATCGCTTTGTTATCTTTGCACTGAAATACTGATTCTAAGTTGTAAACGTTTTTATTTCCTCTGTACAAACTTGGCAATTTAGTACAAACATTTGCTTCTGTTGAATATTTCCGGACTTCTTTTTTATTTTATTTTGACGTGATACAAAGTCTCCAAAAACTTCCAATTCAAAGTAGGCAGGTTAATTAATCAATTTATACATAGGGAGATCTGACAAAATTGTTATACTTAAAAGTGAAACTGTTTTTAACATTAGAGGATGCTATTTTTAATATTATAATATTAATTTATGTTTGTTGGTATTACACAGTAGGACTTTAAAATAATAAATATAATTATTAATTTAATATTATAATATATTATGTATAATACATTATTATTACATTTTATTTATTAAACATTAAGATGTCACTTGAGATCCTTATAAATTACTATATATAGAGAGAAATCGCTGATGTAAACAGAATTTCATGACATTTAGTTACCATGATGCAACACTTGTCTGTTTATATGATTGTATCTATCTCAAATCACCTAATACGTTAGTTAATCTAACTTTAGCGTTTAATTAATTGCACAAATAGCTCACAATGTGCAAACTTTTGACATGCAGGGGATTAGACATGAATTAACTATTTTTGGCTCGTTTCCATCTCAACCAATTGTTATTTCATAAAATCTGAACATGCATAAAGATAAGTTGTAGAATTTGTGATCAAGTGTTTAGTGTTCTGAACGCTACTGTGCAATATATTGCTTTATATAAATAACTGTGATAGAAACTTAAATGAATGAATTTTATTATTGAGGATAAGAACTTCAGTGTAACAATTAAGCTCAATGTATTCTCCTGTACCATTACAATGTAATGGTTTATGGTATTACCAGTACACTGGTTGAACTTAATGCTCTGCTAAAATAAACAAATTTAAAAATGTTTTTGTTAGATATTTAATTTATTAAATAAAATATATCCTAGTATTTAGTTTAACACTATTATTTTAGAAATCGCTTAAGCCCACGTTTTGCTTAACCTCTACCATTCTATTGGTTTATTTTATAAGTGTAACGAGGTGTTAACAATGCATTCTGGCTGATTTTGAATTTGATGTTAAGTGCTCCCAGAAACAGTAATGTAACTTAAGGATTTTAATTTTTGAATTATCTTCTCCATTGTTTACAAACAATGCTTTACTTTAGGTAATGGTTTACTTTAGGGCCCGCAACTTTTAATCAAAATGGTTTTAATTTATGTAAACAATTATTAGAACTGCGTTTCGAAGGGTTTTGTCCTTGTTATCTGCCAAATATATTCTGTTTTAATGATGCAAGACATGATGAATAATTTTTGCCGAGATATTAAATTGAACTAGAAAATTTAAAAAAGCACTAGGGTAAAATACTTTGAATTCCAAACAAATTATTATATAAACACCTTGATCTTCTTTTGTTCTGGTTTGTACTATTAAGCTTTTTTTCTAAGAACAAACAGGGCATATAATCATAAAAAATTACTATTTTTTAACGTTTATGTATAGAAAAATTGGCATCAAAATCCTGTTTGAACCAAGTAAAGTTAAAAATTGTCTATAAGCACAAAATCTATGGCATTTTCTAACCGCTTTATAAAATTCTTTAAGGAAACAAGGTACCCTGAGATGATAAACAACATATTTTGTTTTTAGCACTTCTCTGAAGCTTCAATTAAGGAACTGTATACTTTTATAGCCGGAATATAATTTTTAAGCATTTAAATACTCTTTTAAATACCGCTCGCGTCTCTTTAATTTAGAAGTGTCAATGCCTGCTTTACATATCTTTCACATGATAGCCATAGAATCTTCGGTTTAATTTTGTTTTATCTTTTGTAGTTATTGGGTGCACTGCAACACCATGATGCTTGTTGACTGCGCTTTGTTTTCTTGGCTATAACGTGCAAACAAAGTATGCTGTGTTTATTGTGATTTCTGCACTCTGTTCCAAGAGTGTGTGTTTTGTAAATTATAAATCCATACTTACAAGTGTACAAGTGACTTTTTGTTCCACAGAAATATTTGTGTTAATCGCGCACTTGTATAGATTTCTCTGTAAGTAGCTACAAATACTAATGCACCTTTTTAATTATTTTTTGAGTTAATTTAACACAAATATGCGAAATGTTGGCAAAAGTGATGCTAATGTTGAAAGTAGAATATTTATAAAGAAAGAATAATTCATTATTTGAGAACGTTAAAATGATGCGGTCTGAACAACGAACACTCAACACTGTATCCCTCCTGCATTTAAGTAACTCTCAGATCTGAAGAGTATGAAAGGATCAATGGCTGATAAACGACGCGATCATCTTGTATGGTTCACCGACGGATCTCGTATAGGGACATAATTGGGTACAGGCATATATGGCCTATTTCTAAGGATTCATATCAGTATGAGTCTTGGGAAATACTGCGCAGTCTTCCAGGCGGAAGTATTTGTTATCTTGAGCTGTGCTTTAAGAGAACTTGAGAAAGGTTGCCATAGCAAACGAATTCTCATTTATTTATAGATAGTCAAAGTGACTTAAAAGCTCTCTCTTCCGACCAGATACAATTTAAACTCGTATGGGAATGCAAAAATGTCCTAACTGTCCTGGCATCTTGCAAAAGACTACTGCTGAAAGTGCAGGGGAATCAAATGAAAAAGCAGATCAGCTGGGGGGAGGAGAGTACTGAAACACCCTTTGCATGCCCTTAACCCTTGGTTGGAATCAGTACACACACACTGCTAAAACCGGGGAAAAATTATGAATAGGGGAAAAACACCGACAACACCTTGACCAAAGCAAGCTAGGAAATAGATCCAAAGTTCAAACAACATGAACTTTCCTTTACTGGGCAGAAGAGGAATAAGGAAAATATTTGTATTAATTACTGAGTTGGTCACTGAAGTGAGACTCAGTAAAAATGAACCCATTTGTAGAATGTGCAAACAGGAGAGGAGGCTGCCTCGCACATCCCGTTTGAGTGCCCATTCCTTTTAAGAAAGAGACTTAGGGAAGACCTAGGAACGGATGCTCATATTGGAACCAAAATACTGCATCTTGTCCAAGGAAGAGATTTTGGGAAACAGTGAAAATGTCCCTTTCTATGGGGTTGCACAATAAACCTTTTAGGCTGACGTGTGGGAGGTTATTAAAACTCCAATAAAATCTCCCGTTATCTATTTCTATTTAAAAGGTTAGATAAAAAACAATTAAGACAGTTATTTCTGAGAAAAAAATGGAAGACTGGTTTAGTACAAATGACAATAATTCGCTTGTACATTAAAAAATGAGAATTTATTATTAACGAATGGACATAAAGTAATTCAAAATATGGCGGCATGTGGCAAACAGCTGTTCCTCCATCTTGCTCTTATATGACGTCACTTGCACCTTGTCTAATACTTAACAAGTATTAGTACATTCTTTCGTGGAACAGAAAGTTACAAGCCCATACTTTAAAAGAACTTGTAATGTATTACACCGTACTTTTGTGGAACGGGACCCTGGAGTTTGATTAGCATGAGAAGTTTAGCTTTTGTGTCGTAACATGCCTAGAGGAGCGGGAATGATAATTTTCAAGGAAATAAATTTATTATCTATTAAAAGCAGAATGAAGTATGACCATTGATCATGTGCTGAAAACGAAACTGTGGAAATTCAGCTAAGAAAAGACTTTCTTACAATAAAAGTGTACATAGCGATACATATGTAAATAATAGTAATATTATCAGAGTATAGTTTCATGTATATACATTGCAAGCCACCAATTCACTGTATGTAGAAGTTTGCTACAGAGAGCAACAGTTCAGGAATGAAGATTATTACGACCGTAGGATGCATTGATATGATTTAGAATTTAGCTGTAAAGTTTTAAAGAATATTTTCTGAAAATTATATTTCTGCACATTCAGGTACATTTTTCTCTGAAACTACAAGGGCTAGAGAAACCAAATTTTATACATTTGTGAATCACATGCATGCCAATATTATTGTACTGCCACTTTTGTAATTTTGCCATGAAAATTATAATTACTTAACATATTTCAAATAAGTAGATTTTTATTCTTTCCACCTCGCAAACATAGAAAAAAATTTTCCTCTCACCAAACTCATATTATGAATTTAGAGTTTTCATAAAGTAAAACATGTAAACATTTTCAAAATTTTGCTTTTTATCTATTCTTGTTCTTCAGATTTCCACAGTTAAAATGATATATGTTATTTCATGTATTTGTTTCATATCAATGCTTATTTTTACTTTTAAAGCAGGAATGGATAATGGTATGATTAGGAGCTTTCCATTTTAAAAGCAATTTGCCGAAAACTACAATTTTTCACACTTATGTTCCTTTTTCTCAGCCCCTATAATATGCAAAAGAAAGCAATTTTACCACATATTTTCCACCTATATGGGATGATTTTAACAGAAGTATTTATTGATACTATGATTTTTTAAAAAATAGAAATATTTTGAAGTACCGATTATTAAATGCAAAATAATATTACAAATTATATCTCAAAATCTATCAACACTTGTAGAAACAGGTTCTGTTAAAGATTTAGAGAGAAGCAACAAATAATAGCTGGTAAAATATTCATCTTTCTACATGTAATAGTGATTGAGAAAAAGGAACATGAATGCCTCTTAAATGGCGGAAAATAAGGACAAATACTCTAAAAATAACGTGGAGAATTTGTTTCTGAGAAACATGACCTTAAGATATCTTTGTTTTAAATAACTGTTTTCCTCTTATATCACATATAACACAGAAACTTTAAAAAAAAATCTAATAACATTTAATACATTTCATTAACATTTCAAGCAAATGCGCTCAGAACTTCCCGAGATACGTTTATTGCACAAAACGTAACGAGCAGATGCTCAGAGTTCCGTGCCTTTTTCTTTAAGCCTTCAGTTGTTTATCGAAAATTCAGAGAAACTGTAATTATTTCCATTTTGTAGATTGTTTTATACAGAGTAATCAAAAATTCATACACAGATTTAATGTAGTGGACAAAAAGTGCAAGCAGTTAAGTCTGCCAGTTGTAGGATCTCATGAAGGAACGCCTTGTGTGTGGACGCTGACAAATGTGTGGGACTGATCCGTTTCTGCCGTGACTAATCTATTCGCAGAATGCAGCCGTGCGATCTGTTGGCACAGCACGTAACGACGCGATGCCGATCCTTTGCTGTTTCCATCTCAATTTAGCAGCCATTTCAGATAATTCTGAATATAAGAAGACAGATTATTTCTGAGTCTCATACGCTATATTTTTGTGCTAGAATTATAAAAGACAATAATATATGTAGATTTTCTAACGAATTACTCTCTGCATTCGCTATTAGACATCATTGTATCGACTGAGATCCAGTTCGTTACAAGTAACTTTCGTTGAACTCTCTTCCTGCCTTTCTATTAACATTTTTAGCACAAAGAATTACTTTACCCGGTGATCCGACCTGAGACAGAGAACGCCCCCCGTGTGCGAACAAATAAACTCCATCAGCTATCAACGTGGGGTTATTTGCTGTCGTATTCCCCATATAATTCCCTCACTCAGTTCCGGCAAGCTTTAGCTTCCAAAATTTCAGCGAAAGATCCTGGAAATGGTCTGTACGAGAAAGAATTGGCCGTCTGTAGCAGCTGTGTCGAAATCTGTGGTCGGCTATCATAACTCAAACACCTATGATCTATTTAGGCCACTCCTAAGCAGTTTAATAAACCATCATAAATCAAACCCCCGCAGTCACCAACCCCCCACTTCAAGGGTCTCAGTAAATTTACAGGGTAACCGAAACATTACTGTAAGCTTGAGGCAGTTTCGAAAATGAGAAGTCCTTCCGTAGAGCTCCAAAAAATGTCGACTTTTGGATCTACTTTAGTGAATATCTCCGTATCTGTAAGGCAGCCTTTTATGTTCTGCATATATTCGGAATGCTGCTGCTCTGTTGTATCTGCAAGGTACACTGTCTCATTTTTTGTTTTGTTTTACTGTGTATTTTAACAACCCTTGAATATTCCAAATTGCTGGACTTACCATTTTCAGGGGTAAACTTTTTCATTGTCAAATATAATATATGGCATTTATTCCAATTTTTGCCGAGGGGTCGCTAGTTGTATTCCTAATATAATTTTAGGGCAATCGAGGCATCTTTGTACTTCTGGTGCTATTTCAAAATGAGACTGCCCTCAAGTGAGGCCCCCTCCCCCGGCCTTGGGTGGCCGAGGTCGTTAAGATGCGGACTCGTGAGTGGGAGGTCTGGAGTTTGAATCCCGCCAGGACCGTTCTCCCTTATTGAGGTTTTACCACGTTTTCCCCAGTCTTTATAATATACAAATGCCGAAGAAGTACCCTAAACTTAGGCCTGGATTATTTCCTTCCATAAAAAAAATCCTTTCCCAGCATATCACTTCATTTCATGTATCATCAGTGTCCACCGCCTGTGGTGCCTCAGTAGTAAAAACGGGCGTTAAACACTATTTAAGAGAGAGACCGCCCCAAAAATTAATTTACTTTGGCGAGTACTTCGCAACCCTAAGGCAGATTTTTATGTTCTGCACAAAAAAACAAACAAATAATTAAAACACTTTAACAATATATATATATATATATATATATATATATATACTAAATAAAAAGACAAAGTAAGTAAAAGGCGGTATTCGGAATGTTGTGCCTTACTATCTGCAGGGCATACTCCCTCCCCCTCCCTCTTTACTGTGTATTTTAGTGAGGCTAGAAAATGTTAAACTTACTTTTGGAAGGGGGGTCAAAACCTCGATGTGCAATTTTGGGTTCTTATAGTCATTTCGAAGTAGAAAGTTGCTAGATGTATTCCCACTATAATTTTTAGAGCAATAGAGGCATGTTTTTAGACTTCGGGTATTTTCGAAAATGAGATCTTCCTTTTGAGCGACACAAAATGGCGTATTTTGGGACATACTTAATGAGTATGTCCGCAACCGCAAGGCAGATTTTTATATTATGTTCTGTACAATTCGGAAAGCTGGTGCCCAGTTCTATCTGCAGAGTACATCGCCTTTTTTGTTTCTGTTAAACGTGTATTATAGTCAGGCTTGAAATTTCAAATTTGTCGGTCTTTACAATTTTTGGAAGTCCAAAATCTCGATGTCGAATATTCTTATGGTCATTTCTGCGTAGAGAATGGCTAGTCCTATTTCCAGTGTAATGTTTAGGGCATTCGAGACATTATTGTAAAAATTAGCAGTTTCGAAAATGACATATCCCTCCTGAGAGTCCCTGCACATATTCGGAATTCTAGGCCCAGCTCTATCTGCAGGGCATACCGCTTTACTTTTGTTTTATTTTACTGTATCATTTTTGAGATTTGAAATTTCAAAATTGCCAATCTTGAGAATTCCTATTTATCGGAGGTCGAATTTGGAATTCTTATGGTCATCATTCCCTGTATACTTTTTAGGGTAACGATGCGTATTGAGATCTCCCTCAGGTGAGCCCAAAAAGGACAATTTTCGTACCTGCTTTGGTGAATACCTCTGCAATCGTTTGGTAGATTTCTACATCCTGCACATATTCGAAATACTAGCACACCACTTTCTTTTGTTTGTGTTGTATATTTTAGTGAGGGCTTTATTTTCCAAATCGCCGGTCTATAAACGTGCCATTTTTGGGGGTCAAAAGTATCGATGTGGAATTTTGGATTCTAATGTCTTGATGTTGTGTTTTCAATTCTTCTTTTTGCGTCGAGAGTTGCTAGTTGAATTTAGAGCAATCTAGGCATCTTTGTAGACGTTAATGGCCTGCTTCAGTAGATCCCCAAAAATGCCAATTTTCGAACCTGCTTTGGTGAATATCTCCGCAATCGTACGGCAGGGCACGTCGCATGCTTTTGTTTTATGTTATTGTGTATTTTAACGAGTGTAGAAATTTAAAGTTGCTGATCTATAGATACGTACGTATTATTACTAAACAAATATCTTCACAATTTCTCTGCACTGCACAACGAAAGTATATGTAAAACTGTTCGTTTATTTAAAGTTTCATTAGAATGCTTCTTCCACTCCTCTCGAGAACCTAACGGATTTTATATCATTATCGCTAATGACAGCCTTAACAGAAATTTAAAATCTGGATTACCAATTTAGCGAAGTACGTGGGCATCTTTGTGAAGTACTGTTCGAGCATGCAAATTACAGCCCTGCTCCGGATTCTGGAAAGTGGTGAAAAGGGGGAAAAAATGGAGAAGAGATGCTTGGCGGTACTACCAAATTAATAATAAGATTAATTTGTCGTGTTCCACAGGGTTTCAGTCCTGATTGTGAAGTAACAGTTGAAATACGTGAGTCGGTAGGTAGGCGTGTGTGGGGTGGAGGGGAGGTGGAGTGCGCTTCCCACAGAGCGCCACTCTCAATGTGGCTTTCCCCCGTAAAATATGCGGCCTCGCTCGAGGTGTGAGCCTGGGATTGACTTACGCACAGGGGTGCACAAAATGTATGTAATACATCGGGTCCTTTTCACTAAAATTTCACACAAAACTTTTAAAGTGTAGGTTCGTAAAAGTCTGTTTTGTCTTGGGACATTGCATTCCCCGTCCCCCTGCTATATATGACTTTCGGTGGATCTGGAAGCATGTTGATGATGATCTCTTTTTATGACTTTCATTGTAGGCAAAGTTGATTTAATTTTTGCAACTAATAAAGCTCGGTGTACATTAACTTTTCGAAACTCTAAAGGAAACGCTGTAAGAAAACAGATAATTGCTCATTTTCTGTTAAAAGTACATTTCGCAACAATATGTAACACCATTAAACTAAAACAGTGCTACACCCGTTCAAAATTGCATTAGAGGAACCTGTGGAACTAGACTAAATATAGAGAGATTAAATACAGTAAGATTATTTGAGTTTCGGGCCGCCTGAGCGCAGTTGCTTAGGGGGAATGTGTAACCACCCCAACCGTAAAAAGTAAGAGAGTCGTCACGCCAATTTTTTTTAGTTTTGTATTTATATTTGTACCAGAAGAATAAAATAATAATGTATTTATAGCTAATGATAATAATAAGCACTAATCTGGGTTATAAGTAAAGCGGTAAAAAGGAGGGGAAAAAGGCAGTCAAAAACAGTAAAAATGCTTGACATTAATATTTATATAGGCGCATAATTCAGTATCTGTAGATCCTTCACCTCTCCACATATTATTTTTAAAACTATCTCTCTTTCAGAAGTTCATCATAAGGTCCCCCCCCCATTTTCCTTGACTGCAGATCCAACCTTTGTTCCTGAGGCCCTCCTGTATTTAAGTACCTAAGTTTACTGTACCTATGAAAGGAATTCGTCATTTTTTGAGGATTTTAATTTTCCTAGGAAGATTTATAAGGCGTGCCTTGATGTATACTAAAGTCTCTTTCCCAGCTTATTCGTATTATTATTGCAGCACACAAATCTGCCTTGAATTTGTTTGTTATTGCTGTTGTCATCTTCTGCTGGAAGTGAAGAAATGATTTCTTTGATTTTCCTTGTCTAGCAGTGTTGCTTATATGCCTTGCTATACTTTTACGTTGTTACACATGACATTTTTTTCACATATACGAAAGGGAAAAAAGTCAATAAATCTCGAAATTATGTCCTAACTAACGACGTCTGGAGATATGCTTTTACCAGAGACAGTAGGTATTTAATATTGAAACATTGCAACTTATCTTTTTGCAGCAACCTAGCCGTTTGTTGTAAAATCACGACGAAATCCCTTCATCTGAGCTATATACTGCTAAAAGAAACTTAGTTTATTATTGGTTTAACTTAATTTAGAACGCTGCAACCCATACCATGAAACAAAGTCCGTTCCAAGTCCTCTGTTACAAGTAATGCCACATTCTCAAACTTAACCTTCCAATTACGGCGCAATCGGACACCCTATATTAACATTTCGCATTTTCATAGCTATAGAGACGAATTCTAACACCGACCGCAACCACAATTTCAATATTTTTTCAATCATATTCTTTTTTTAGTTTACTTTGTGGCAATGGAATGAAGAAAGTGTAAAATTTTAAACTATGAAAAGTTAAAAGGTTTTTATTCTTCGAATAGAGACTCTTCGCTAAAATTGACAATTTTAGGCGCCATAAACGCCCGTATCTTAATCCTAAGACCCTATAATGGATATTTTATTAAAGAGACTATAGCTCTGTGCAATGTAATCTCTCTAATTTTCATCAGAGATGTTGAAAAGTCCCCCTGCAGGCGTCTGCATAAGAAATTCCTGTATTTCATCTCATGTTGGAAATATCGTTGACCAAATAAATTGATTTACCAGTTGACTATGTTGGAAGTTTTTTTTTTTTTTTTTTATCTTGTGTTTTCTAGGCCAGACCAAGAACTTTTAAAACGCCCCTCGTAGTAGACATTGCTCAACATAGTCACCAGAAAACTGGTTACTCTTCCGCTACCATTTCTTAAGACCGTAATGGAGTATAGAATTACCAAAAAGGAAATAAAAAATTTGTGCAACAATGTGATAGAAGAAGAAGCGTTAACTCTTAGGAATTATCAGAAACACTAATTAGTTCCCCTATGCGTACGTTTTATTCAGGGCTTTCTGGTCAATTGTCTCTTTCCAGAACATCAATGCGTGATATTGTGCAAAACAAGCGAAAATTACAGTTTTAGCACAAAAAAACTGCAACAAATTGGCACAAATCAACCCGATTTAGTATAAGTGTGGGAATGCAAAGAAAAGCTTTAACAATGAAATCACAAACACAATAAACCAAATTTAATAATGTCAAGCAGAATGTATTTTTTTAACACAGTGCATGTTTACCCACAGGACAACACTTGCAGCGTCTTCTGTAAGGTAAATAATATACATGTTTTAGGAAGCGGAGTTGAAGTACGGGGTGCCGCCGGCTACGGCACTTTAATAGCCGAGATGAAACACCGCTTTATAGTTTGTCAGGTCTGCCAGAAGCGCAGATGAGCTGTCACCAAAAAAACACATTTTCTGTAACATAAAGAGTCTGCAGGGCATGTCAACAGAAGAAACCGCCCTAAGCACTAATTTCAGTGTTTTCTGCCTCTTCGGAATACAGTTTTAATATAGATGTGTATATGTGAGGCTGGTACTAGCAAATGTGTTATAAAATCCAGTTCAATACATTTCTTCAAGACCTCAATGGTCGAAAGATACCAAACGAGTTTGCTGCAACAATACCAGGTAAAGATTGAAATTGTCACAAAAAAAAAAAAAAAAAAAAAAAAAAAACTCTAGAGCTGTAACATCTGGTTTTCATTACGTAGTTGTCGTTTCATCGGTAAGTTAGACACCACAGAATCATTAAACCTCAACTCATATTATGCAACATGCTGGAAGGAGAGCCCCATAGTCCCATAGTTTGCACCGTCAGAGATGCCATGCTCATCCTCTGGCCAGCAGAAAACCGAAATGAGAAGCATCAACTTATTTCTTGATGTACTGAAAAGTTTCAACCGTAACAAGCTTCATATCACATGTCTTACGGCTGAAGAAGTTAGGAACAATTTCCCAACGTTAAGGCATCCGTAAGTAAAGTCTTTTCGAAAGCTCCTAGTCGCATTCAGATTTCATTGAAATGCAAACATAAACACCTCTCCACTAGAATCCACCATCACCCGCTCGGGGTGGGTGATAGCAGCCATACTGTGCTGACGTTTTGAAGATGTCAAGAGTGTTCTACTCTCTACTCGCCCTTAGAGTGACCCCGATCAAACAATGACTGTATGCAGTCGAGTACAACACAATGAACTAAAGAAAGTAGTTCCATGTTAGCAATCTAAATTTGATGATGAATTCAGTAAAAAAATAGCATCAACTCCACAAAACAAAATGCCTATGACTTCAATTTAACTAACGCTGATTAATGAAACTGAATTTCGAAGTTACAAAATGATGCTCTCCAACTCCCAAGATGCAGCCTTCCTGATTCAGCGATTGTTTAAACAAGGCAAGTCGCAAGCAGTTTGCGCTTGTTATCATGGCTGACGCTAACGAACCATGTGCTCCTGTTTCTACGGAGACGCATGTAAAACTTAAACCGTTAAGTCTTTAACTAGTGGCGAGAAAATAATTATTTTAAATGTGTTTTCAATGTTCTGTCAAAAGTATCCGGCAATGCAGTAAAGCAGGTAGTAACCTAACCTCAGAATTAACGGTCTCTTGTCATTACGCCACGTGTTTAGGTAGTTTTCTTGGCACGAATTTCGGAAGGATACATTATGTATGTTGATGTTAGGATCACTCTAAGAGTAAATAAATAATAGAAACATTTGACGTCAATTATGCAGGCCGCATAGCCAAGGCTAAAACCACTCTTCAGACCAAGCATGGATCACTTTACTGGCCTTGATTAAGGTCAATTTCACTGATATCTCTGCAGCTATTCGGCGCTTACAATCAACATCTGTATTATTAAATGATGCAATGGAAATCATTGACACAATTTTAAAGAAAAAAAATAGGGACCAGTGGATGCAGGCTGTTCATTGAAACTCACAGATTCTGAAAGGACAACGATTTAAAAAGTATGGCTGTTCTGCAGGAGGTTCAAATCACAAACGATTTACCACGGGATTAACATTCTCATCGATATCATGCGGAATGTTTTGAAAGAAACCAGATAAGGTTTAATCATACAAAAGCAACTGATATATTTAGTAGTAAAATATTTCAACAGTGTATAGCCTGATTAATTGAAAGCTGTTCTTGTGTGTTTTTAAAAGTTTCAGTGTCCGCTGAAAAACTTGACAATTACAAAGTAATTAAAAAATTACGTTGAAAATTACCCAAAGTGTTCATGTAGTCTATGGAATGTTAAATTATAGCGTTTACTTAGCATTATTTATAAGCTACTCACTAACATTAAATTTAGCAGACAAACAAAATGTACATGTTGCATAATAGGAGACTACTGGGTGGGCAATTGAATATATATTTTAACTTGAGTCAAATAACTGAAAAAACTAAAGAAGTTCTAATTAGGACACATGTGTATTTATAGATTTTAAACCTTTTTGTGCTTATATAAATATTAGTGGATTATATGCAGCCAAAAAGAAGAACATTTTTCAAAAATGACAAAGCTACTTATACTTACAATGAGAAATACAAAATAAAAATACAATGAATACTATCTGAAGAACTAAACATAAAACATGGGGTGCGCTAAGGAGATGTCTGACATGATTGCTTTTTAACAGAGCATTGGAGAAAGTTATAAGGGATATTTATATTAATATATGAGATAATATATTTTACAAATTTGTATAAGTTCTTGTTAAAAATGAAATTTTACAACAATAGGGGAAGAGAAGAGAAGAATGGAGAGAACTTCTTTGGAAGGCCAAGCCACTCAGGGCTGTCGAGCCAATCATGATGATGATGATGATGATGATGATGATGATGATATGCTCATGCAGTATTGTGGTTCTGGACCATGGAAAAAGTAAGTAAAAAATGTAATATATGTATTTCGGTTTTTATGTACTTTTCTATAGAGGAACTTAAAACAACTATATGAAAATTTTACAAAAAAAAATGTGCTTAACAATTAACACAGTTATGTTGAAAAAAGAAAATAAATGTTTAATGTGTTCAAAATATATACAGAATTTTATTTGACAAAGTTTACAAAAAAAATTAATGTGCTTAAAAACTAACACAGTTATGTTTAAAAAAGATAATAAATGTTTAAGTGTTCAAAATATATACAGAATTTGTGAAAAAAAAAAAAAAAAACTGGGCCCTACTTATAGCACACGTCACATCCTCATTTAATGCTTTTAGTATAAACAAAACTAAAATTAAATATTATCTTTACATGTTTTGATTTTATCTTCCTTTATTCGGTTGCGGCGGCTGCAATTCCCCAGTAAGCAGTCGCGCTCGGGCGGTTTGTAACTCAAATAACTTCACGGTATATATATTGTATTCTATAAGAGTAAGTAAAAAACTGTTTTAAAATACGAAGGAGGGATCTGAACACAAGTAGTAATCACTACTTATACGAACATTTTCAACTTCTCCTTTAAATCCTTAACGCCGATACATAGACTGTGCCTAAAGCCCCTAACTATTTTTTTGGGGGGGAGGCTTTGATTATTATGAAACTATGTTGCTAATAATAACTAAGCACGAACCTCCTGATAGTAATGGTTCGTATCCAGGAAAACAAACATAATAGATTAATATAATGGTTATAGAACCAAAATTTATTAATAAAACAACTGATGAATTAACTCAACGGGGTGAGTACATGATGAGGAAAGAAAAACATCCACCGACATTACGCATGCAAGAACATCCTTTGATGTATGTTTTTGGGCTTACTTGTGGCTATTAGAACTAAGTATTAAGTTGTACTTAAAAACAGCACATTTGAAATTCGTCTCTTTTTCAAGAATTTTGCGAAATAGATATGATTACTCTGTATGCATTTGGTGAAGCGTTTTGTTGAAATTCTTTAAACTAGTGAAACGTTAAGAGTTAAACAAACTTAAAGATGTAACATTCTTTAAGCTTTTACATCCGGCGTTATTGTTATTGATATTATCCGTGGTAATTGATTTAAATTAAACAAGTTTTCACCTCTCCCTCTGCATCTTCAGACAGTTTCTGTTACTGACGATACTGACCGTAGAGTCAGCGAAAGCCTTGGTTTTAAATTTAATTTTAACCAAAACCCACGGCAAAATAACCCAAATAATGCTCTTAAAGATATTTCCCAATGGGTAGAACTTGCAGCTCAAAATTTATATGTGTATCAGGTTTGTTAATAGGAGGATTAGGATAATCATTGCAAAATATAGTAAGAATTTTAATTGTAGATTAATTCCTGTATTCATAATTTTAAAATGAGTAATTAATAAAAATAGAATAACCTTAGAGCTAAATATCCTATTATATAGAAATTTGGACCGCTACGGGTTGCCGAGGTCGTTAAGACGCGTACTAGTGAGCGGAAGGTCTGGGGTTCGATTGCTATCAGGACTGTCCTCCCTGATTGAGGTTTTTTCCAGGTTTTCCTCAGTTTTCATAAATGGAAAATACTGGGTAGGTATCCTAAACTTAGGCTTGGAACGCTTCTTTCTTTTTAAAAAAAAATACCTTTCCCAGTTTATCATTTCATCTCATTTGCCATCAGTGTCCACAGCCTGTAATGCTTAAGTAGTTAAAACATTTTAAAAACTCTCCATTGCTTGTGCATTACTCGTCAGAGCTACACAATGCAATTGGCACAGCTATCGTCTAATAACATAACAAATGGCTTTGTTTGGTTTTTTCTTATTAATGTTTTTGCATAATTCCACAAATATACTCTTCAATGTCGTTTTTGTATATAAAGTTGTAACCTAAATAATTAAAATTTCCGACTTGTTCTAATACTTCATTATTTATAACAATCTTTAAACTGTTGCATTTTCTCCCTTTAGAGCCCATAATCTTTGATTTCTTTGTGGAAAATTTTAAGTTATGTTTTTGATCTAAACTTACAAATTCGTACATTTCGGAGAATGTCGTCCATAAGTTAAACAGTAACGGAATACTGTCAGAATAATAAAACATAAAAGTAGCAAGATTAAAAACATATTCCTAAGTAATACGTACCGACAATCGATAAAATTTGGTATCAATCCATCTCTACTTTAGTTTTTAACTTGTTAGATTACCTCGTTTACTGGCCTACGAAATAAACAAAGTGTTAAGAAGATCCAAAATAATTACACGCCTAAGGTCCTTGTTTTAACTACTACAAAAACTATTAAAAGGAACTTATCGAGCACTCTACTATGCCTTTTTTAATATTTTTTCCGTTTATTTTTATTGATCACTATCATCGGCTATCCAAGCAACGAATAAATATATATAAAAACAAAATATGGCAGCATTTACGACACTCCGGAGTATAATATGGTCGCACTGGGGGCATTAAAGTTGCTAGGAGTTGAAAGCGGAAGTTAGTTTCTCCCCAGCTTTGACTAGTGGGTCAGTCGGGGACATGTTTTTTCCCTCTATTTCCGCTGTTGGTGCAGTATTTGTGGAAATAAACATTACTCATATCACCATAACACTGTCTACCGTCATTTGTTATGAAGTTGTAAACAAGTGAACACGGAGAAACTAATGCAACCCTTCCCGTTCTGGATATTTTATATGTGCGTGTTTGTGTGTTCAAGACACCTATATATATGTATATATATATACATTATGCATTTGAAAATGTAGTAAATGGAGATTTAATATTGCCAAAAGAAACCAAAATGTAAATAGTTGAAACAGTTCTCTTCTAAATTAGTAGGCCAAAGCACTATCTACACATTTTCTCTGCTGAATAGTACGAATATATTTTTATATATGTTGCTTATAACACCAATAATATGTTTGAAAATGTTGGTTATAATTTGCATTTTTGAATTAAATAGTTTGAAAACAATACTTTAGAAAATAAAATACCAATATAAAACAAAACAAATTACTAAATAATAATTACCACCAAAAATGTTACCTTTTAGCGAAATCCGAAGGAATGTAAGAATTGCGGTTGTATGCGTGTAACCTCTCTCTCTCTCCCCTTCCCTCTCTCTATATATATTTATTATACATATACGCATATATATAGATAGAGAGGGAGAGAGAGAGAGAGAGTTCACACTGTGTGTGTGTGTGTGTGTGTGTGTGTCCGTTGACGCTCT
>CM060834.1:61685000-61852500 GCA_030762175.1 Metallyticus violacea
TTCCTTTTTCCAGTTGTGGCGTCTACAACTCACAGATGGCCCTTAACTAAAATAACGTCACTTATTTGGATATGCAGATCTGACTAGTTGCGTTCATGTTTGATCACCTGTAGATACTACGTTAACTTCACGGTGCTAGCCGTGTGATAACTATGGGCATGCAAGACAGGTTAAGCACTTTCATTCTAGGTATAATATTGTTTTTCTCTAAACTAATTTACCTTGGAGCACAAACCTGAAAACAATTTGATAATTGCAATGTTGCCGTATTTTTATTTTTCATTGCCCTTATGGGGAAATCGTTCAGATTGTATAAAAAACTTTCTTCAATTCTTGTAAATAAATAACATGTTTTATAAATAATTCTGTTCAGTAAGATACGAGGTTTAAAATCCGCTATTTTTCAGATTTATAATTTGGGATTTTCGAAAGTTATGTCTGTAAAAAATACAGTTTTAACAAATTACTGCAAATTTATTTAGCGATTTTTTGGAAATATACTATCGAGCTGGGAATGAAATATTTCACAAATACATGCATCTTTATATGTTGCAAAAATACAAAATATATTTTAACATGTAAAAATGGGAGGTCATTTTTTTTCTCCTGATATTATGGAGCAGTAATTAGGTGCGGGGGCGTAGTTGATCGCTGGGCTGATGGTGGTTTCGATGTCTCGGCCGGGCTGCTCACTGATGACGTCGTTTGCTCCAATTCTGTTGAATTTTATCTCAGGGTCCACTGGAGTGTTTCGGGATCAGTATAGATCCACGGGAACGAGAAATGTGTTGCCCAAAAATACACAAGGTTGACTTGTTTAAAATATTTTATTCCCATGTAAAGTACTTCCTAACCGTTCGCCGCTGACTTCGCTACTCTCTTAGACTGGCTTCCTGAGTGAATATCTGGATGTCTGAATGTCCCTCTGAATTTATGAATGTGTGAGTGTAAATCTGTGAATGTATCTCTACTGAATGTCTGAATGTGAGTCGATGAATGTCCGACTTCTACGAGTGTAAAATGCGCCTCTGAATGTGTCTCTACCGAATGCGTGAATTCCTCTCTGACTTTGTTAAATACTGTCCCGTTACGGCCACATGTTTTCTCTTATTGTCAACTCCTAAGTATTTCCTGGGTAGAAGGTTCGTGACCTAACAAAAGATAGTTTACCCTTTCTTCAGCCTTGTCTAAGGAGCGGCCAGTGAGTGGAGAGGCGTCAGGTATACATTCTCTTTCTAACATGTTTTACACAAAATGTATACAAAACCCTTTTGTGAAATACCATTACCTGTTAAATGACATACAAGTTACAAATTACTTCGATTCCTGTTATACCTATCTCAAAATGATTTTCTTATACATATGCATAACAATTATCCTTATCAAATATAATGCCTTTATAAATATCACTCTGCAGCCTTTTAATTAAATTAATAAAGGCAGCCTTATTTCCGGCTTCAATTACAAGCAATTGCTCATACGCAGTTGTTATATATGCTGGCGAAATAACATTTTCCTGCATTCAAAAAGCATGCGGTTCTTAAGCGGTTTCATTTTAAAACTATTAAAACAAATTAAGAATATCAAAACTAGAAAAAAAGTTTAATTACAACATTACGGAAATGCATTTACAATTTGAAAACTTGTGTCCCTTTCAAATCAGTTTCTAGGGTTGTGAGGCAAGTTTGCAGTACAGAGCACCTAATGTGCAAGAGAGGAACATTTTTGAAATTCATTCCGGTAGCCACTTCCGGTCCCGGAAGGCGTTAAATATAAACAGACCGTAAATTTTAGAGTAAACAATGCAAAGCAAGCAGTGAGTTAAGCTTGTAACTTGTACCTATAGGAGGCCGAGAGTTGCATGTTGGTCTGGAACCACACCCTATTTCTCCTTGTCACGAAGATTCTCAAGCATTTCATTTATTATTCAATTATCGAATGGATGTGTTACCTCAGACCGCACCGCAATCGAGAAAAGTACAATATAAGCCTCAGCCGTAGCTTGTCCAAGTGAAGGTTAGCCTTATTCGTGTTTATGTCTCTAACAATTAGGACTTGCGCTTTTACATAAGCAAATAAATGTTGAAAATTCATTGTTAAGGCCACTTCTAGAAGGACAATCTTGAAGCAAATTTATGTTTGACAATTACAGTACGAAAAATAAGTAGCTCGCTCCACACACAATGAGATACCTGTCGGTCCTGGTGGTGTAGAGGTAACCATACTTGCCTTCTAAACCCAAGATCGAGGATTCAAACCCGGCCAGGATCGATGGATTTTTTCGGGCGTAAAAATCCTAAGTATGGCATCCTTCGGAAGGGAAGTAAAGCCGTGAGTCCCGTGTCGTACGTTTATGGCATGAAAAAGAACCTCAAGCCTGAAAGAGAGGCCTCTGAGCAAAATTTGTCGGCCGTTTCACGCCCTGAACTGAAAGGGACGCTGATAACCTGAGCTGTTAAAGAGCGTCCATAAATAAATCAAATCAACAACAACTGAGACACATGAAAGAAAAAATGTATATACAACATGAATATTCTAACCAATCGGGATATTATAATAAACTCAAAAAATTGTGGTTGCTATGTTGATTAATAGCACGATTGTGATAATTTTTCAGTAATTTAATTGAGGTTAATTAATGTTTGTTGTCATGATAATTAACTAATGATAAAAGCATGAGTTTGAAAACTTAATTAAATTATCTAAGAAAAATTACAAGCAAGAGGGGGATTCGGTATTTTTAATAGTGTCCTCCCTGACTGAGGAAAACCTCAGTAAGGGATAACAGTCCTGTGGGAATGGAACACCGTACTTCCCGCTCACGAATCCGCGCTTTAACAGCTCCGGCCCCCCTTGGCGGTGGGATTCGGTAATATAAACGCAATGCAAGAATGATGCCATCTTTTAGTACTATAATCAATGAAATGATTACGTTTACCTGTTTGATCTTTCTAAAAGCTAATTATATTAGCTTTTACTCCTAGCGAACTGCATGGAGATTTGAATTAAATAAAATAAAACTGAACACTTTTACAACAATTGTCAGTTACTACTATTTTTGCATCAGTTGTGTCATATTTCGTGTTATGATAACTTATTTTGAAGGCAGTGAGAAAATCGAATAAAAGCATGGGTGATAGACTGCATTATTATTAGTTTATTTTATTAGTTTTTATTTTATTTTATTAGTTTTAGACGTTTTTATTTTAGTTATTATTAGTTTTTAGTACGAAGATATCTGTAATTTATTTACTTTAACTATATACGTAAAATTAAATTACAATTTTACTCTTTCTTATTCATTATTGCATTAAAATAATGTTATTTAATATTTTCCTTTTTAATAATTTAGCGTACAATTTTTATAATTAATAACAGTTCCATGTTGTAAGTTCGAAGTTACGGTTTGATTTTGGATGTTTTCATAGGGTCCAACACTTCCTTTTAATTTTTTCACCATGTTGGTGTGACTGTTATGTTCGTGTATGGTTTAATGGAGCTGTATGTTGTGTTTGATAACAGAAATAAAAAATTAATATAGGAGAAAAACTATCAGTTATTAATTTTTAAGCACAATGCATTAAAGTTATCCAGTAAGTTTCATTCTGATTGGTGAATAAGGTAGAGACTGTAAATTGGCTGAAGTGTGCTCGCGTGCAATTATCTGCAAAAATTGTGCATAAAACTTTAATCTCAAAGTTATGTATCAATGCGCTCTACCGTATTATTCACATTTGTTATGACTGTCTTAAATATTTGTTAACATAAATATTCATGCATATATAATCTTGCAGCTACTTTGAATTATAGTAAACATTGTGTTTAGCCATATAATGATTTCACTCATTATTTATCTAAAGGATGCTTTTGTGATGATGTTAAACTTTCAAGAATGATGGAAAGCTTTAGACAAAGAAGCGTAATTTGAAAACGCCCCAGTCAAAAGCTATAAGCTAAAACATTTCGAGAGACCGTTAATTGAATAAAAAAACTTAAAAGATATTTTTGCATTCAATGATAATAACGACAAAATTTAAGGACCATGTTTGCAACATTGTTAAAAATTGCCTTCAATATAATTATATCATTGTTACAAAAAGGTTCCTCGCACCTCGCCTAATATACTTAAAGCCACTCCAACAATGTCACAGACAGCTAGGACTCTTGCCAAGAGTTTTGTAAACAATACTTTTTACATTATCCACAAGAATAAATCAAATCAGATCAGACGACCGAACCCTCTCTTCAGGGGAAGTTTGATTAAAGTACTCACCACCACATCTGCAAAATGAGCTGGGGCTTCATCATGCTGAATCCACATTCGTTGACGAACATCAAGTGAGTCATTTTCCAACAGCTTGGGAAGAGTTATAAAAACAGTGTGCATTGCTTCATTTAAGAGGGTGGAAGAGGATATGCACCAATTAAGAAATCATTGAAAATGCCAGTCCACAAGTTCACTGCAAATCTTTGTTCAGGACTGTTCATAACTGTAGATAACATGGAGATTTGCATTAGTCCATACATGAGTATTTCTACTATTAATCGCCCCATCTCGAGTGAAATAGACTTCATCGGTGAAAAGTCATATGAATGGTTCATTACAATACCCACCGGTTGCCAGGTGAAAAGTCAGCAGGATTCAAGGTATGAAATTTCTGTGGATGGGAAAGATGCATCCATTGTTCCAAACAGTACTATGAAAGTATAGTACCTACTGCGCCTTTCCAGTAACCGTTGGAAAAGTATTGGAAACATGGTATGAGCTGAATGTCTCCTATGTGGATACGTTGCACGATACAATTTTTCTGCTTATCTACTCTTTCCATGCCCTTATCTGTAAACAAACATATAACCAGTTACTTTATTTTCTAGTGCACACTTCAATATGTAACTATACCGTGTTTAGCAATAAGTATCATATAAATGATAAATTTAAACCGTAGTCGTCTTTTTTTTTCGGTAACTATACTTGATAAGTTGAGAGTGGAAAGAAAGACATGGGAAAACTAAACAGAGTAGCTGTTAAGTTCTGTACCTTCCGCAACGTACGAGGGTAGGTCCATAAGTTTCCAGCCTAATCATTTTCTAGATATGATAAAGACAAAAACTATATTTCACTTTTCAATATAGTTATCCTTTATTGCAATACACTTCTCACATCTTTGAATTAACATTTCACCCCCTCCCCCCCAAATAGTCAGAAGTCTTGTCTGCAAAATGGGCACCAACAGCATCCATTACTTCCTCGTCGCACTTAAATTTCCTTCCTGGAAATGGTCCTCCTTCAGTTTTGAAAAGAGGAAATAGTCACTGGGAGCTAGATCTGGGCTGTAGGGTGAATAGTCTATCTCTTGAAGCCACGTTTCTTCACAGCTTCCTTTGCAACAGGAACTGTGTGCACAGGCGCGTTGTCGTGAAGAAGGCGCACACTACCACTCAGCTTTCCTCCCCTTTTCTCTTTGATGGAAGCACGTGGTCTGTGCAGTAGGCCAACATAGTATCCACATTTACTGTGGTGTTCCTCTCCTTGAAGTCAATGAAGAGTATTCCTTCATAGTCCCAAAAGATTGTGGCCATAATCTCCTTCGTTGACTGAGTGACCTTGGCCTTTAGAGGCGGCGCTTCGCCAGGTTTACGCCATTCCATTGATTCTGTTTTGGACAAGGGATCATAGTAGAGGACCATAGTTTCATCTCCTGTAACAATGGTTTGCAGAACTTATCCCTCGTTGTCACGACAGAGCTTCAAAAATATGACTCATATGACAACATATGACTCGTTGCTGCTTTTGGACGGAGGAAAGAAGTCTAGGCACCCATCTTGCACTAACCTTATTCATGTTTAAATGTTCATGAATAATTCGAAGTACTGTTGTTTTAGAAAGGCCTAACCTTGCTGCTATTTCTGTAACTCAGAGTCGCCGGTCTTCAATAATTTCTCCTTCCACAAGAGCGATGTTTTCAGGAGTGAGCATCTCCAAGGGCACCTTCAAGGGCCGACCTGCACGCTCTTCGTCTTCAATGCTTTCTCGGCCCATTCGAAAAAGTTTGGTCCATTCTTTTACGGTAGAATATGAGGGGGATGCTTGCCCATATACACCGTCTAATCGTTTGTTTAACTTCATTTGGAGTAAGTTCTCCTTTTGTGAAGAACTTAATAATAGCTAATATTACATTCAGACATGTCAAAATCTTCTACATTCTACATAGCCTTCTTTATGCAACTATATCTGAACAACAGAACACAGCAGAGCGGAAGTTATAGCTGCAATCATTTACTTACAGATACAGTATGACACCAGATAAGGGTTTTGTGAAGGCGATAATCCTTATCAGCGAGGCCGAAAACATGCACCTACCCTCGTACCAACAAGTTTTGGCTCATAACTTTCGACTAAGGCGTTTTCATGCCGAGACCCCTTATCTTTTTGATGCTTTTGTCCTCCATCTTACCTGACAATTTTTACTATCATATTAAGCATTTCAAATGTACAAGGTAAAACTCAGTAACATAGCTCTCTTTAAAATACTAAAAGCATGCAAACTTTTCTGATCATTTACAAATAAGTATAGCCTTAAAATGCTCGTTAACTTTTCAAAATAAAAATGCATAGAAAAATATAAAATTCAGCTGTCAGAAAGTAAACAAGGTTTATTTTCATAAAAGTACATTTCTATCAGTTTTTTCCATAATATTTAAATTCATTTACAAGACTATAGCGCATTTTAATTCTAGAGTTATACAGTTTTGTAGTTTTGTGTCACAGTGCCTTTCAAAGTTTTTGTTTCCCTTGAATGCGGGGCGCGGAATCGGTATACGTGCCGGAATACAATTTTATTAAAATGTTTCAAAATTAAAATTAAAGCAATAAAATTATCTTTGTCACAGAGAATGCAGGAAATATTCTTCTACTACTATATATTTCCCAGGTTTATTTAATAAATTTGTATGCATATGCATTGACTTTCTGAAATACCTCCCATTGTTCTCCTTCAGCTCTTTCTATTGTACATATAATACCTTATTTTTCAAGTTTTCAAAAAGATAAAATCACATTGAATACGATCTGGAAAATGATTCTTTACTATTTGTTTTAATTTCAAAATGGGCATCAATAAAAGCTAGTCCTCAGCTGTATACGCTTTAACAGAGTCTTGCTGAGTAATTGATTTTCATTCAATGTTGGATAATTAATCATATGTTATGCTTGTATCTTTGCATATTAATCGCATTTTCATAAATAGGGTCCGGGTGTTCATGATTATGTCATCTATCAAAAATATTGTAGATAAAGCTAAAATATACGTAATTGTAATGTAATGTTATATTTCTGATTTGGGTTAATTTATACAGTTTTGGTATATTTTGCAATTGTCATTTTTAATATATTTTGTGATATATCTATTTTTTTTTTTTTAGATTTAATTTAATCTTTTCTCTTCTGCTAGTACTTTTGCTTTCCTTGTTTAAGAAAATTTAGGTTGGAATTTATGAGATGTGCCTTAATCTTGAAATAACTGCAGCAGTAGGAAAAAGTGTTGAGCCTTACGTATTAAATTCACAACTTTACCAAGTAACTTGCCAGAAAATTTTATTTAAATATCCAGCCACACATTCTGGGAATTAAGGAGTAAGACATGACACAATGGACAACCGAACCCACTCTTCATGCGACTATTGTTACAGATTGCTGCGGATTTAAACGTCATATGATTACAGACGTATGTGCTTTACTGCATTCCAGGATAGCTATTGTTTTTACACTTTATCCCCGTTCAGGCAACAGCAAGCCTAGGAAAGCAGTTACCTCGGTGGCCTGCAAATCAGCTGGTGAAGAAAGTAATACAAAACAATGGAACTTTCTGCAACGCTACGCTGGCCAATCAATTCTTAGTGAGAGGACTTTATGAAAAGAAGTATTTACTCGCGATATGAGGATACAAAAAGAAGAATTGATCTTTGTCTCTATTGATGAAAATGTCGCTTAGTACCTCAAGTTAGTGGGCACCATGGAAATCAGCAGCAGAGTCAATTATTTCTGCTGAACAACAAAGTTTTGGAAGCAGTTAACCATTCAAGAATCTGTCACGACTGTTCGACCGCTTCAGGTACCTACATAAGTTATTTTGGGCGAGGAAGATAAACATGGTCCTCTGTATATGTTTATGGATGTAAGATGGCGATTCTCTATAAAATCCAACCATTCAATAACACTTCTTTTCCTTCACTCTAGAGTAAAAAATTATCTTATAGAATTTTCTCCCATTAGATATGTTTTCTTTACTTGCTAGATTTCGTTTCTAAAATTAGTACAATAATAAAACTGTCTCATATTTAGCTTTCTCAGTTAACTTATTCTGCGATTTAATATTTTTTAAAATATCAGTAAGTCATTAATACTTTAATCAGAGCGCGTGAGAGATAGAGATGGAGAATTTAGAAGGCTTTAAACCAAAAATACAAAAATAAAAGCTTGAAATTAACATTACGTATTTTAATACATTTTATCACAGCTGCGAAATTAACGTGATACAACAGAGCTTAATTGAAACGGTTGTGTCAACAATGACAGCAGTATTAATAGAATAAAAACACTTGTTTTCAAATGTTCTTAACGGGAGGATTCAAATCAGATCAAAAGCGTCGCATTATCTCAGTGTAGAGACTGTCTAGTAAAGGCAGTAATTATTCGCTGCTTTTTCTGATCGGGCACTTCTAAAATAATTTTGTTTTTGTTTCCAGCCCCCATTTTTAGGGATAAATTATTTAATGATTACATACACCAGATAATAAGTGAGCTCTAAAGGCTGTCACTTTTAGCGTTAAAACATCGTTATTTCCCGAGTCGTTCGCCGCCTGAGAGAAAGTAGATATCCTATCTTGTCTTGTCTCAGATTGAACTGGATCTTTCTAAAAATATTTCCCAATAGAACAGCCTTGCGCTGTGGAGCATTCGCCCCATCCAAGAAGTTTGAGCCCCTTATATCAGAGGGGTAGAAATGTATAAAAAGCGCAAGCCAATATCACACCGCACACAGCACCAACATTAGATCGGAAAGTTCATGGCAAATAAAGATTCATCGAAGTGGCATGGTCTAAGTGACCAGGGGAAAGCAAGAAAACCCCCAATGGCAGACCCCAAGGAATTTCAACCACTTGGAGCTTCTGGAATGTTTATGATCTCCTGGATAGTTTTTCTGTGCAGATTCGAATCCCGTTTGCATCAAGTTGCATGAGTATTTTCCTTTCCAGAGTTTTCTCTCATTATGATTAGCCGAGGGTCAGTTACCTTTAGGCGCGGATGGATTCTGAACTCATTTGCGTATTGATGAATTAATTAATTCCATCCATTGACTCGAAGACCTTGGCAGGGTATGGGACGTTAAATAGTTACAAAACAGTTGATAATCTATAAAAAGGTGGCTTATCCTCTTGGAACACTTTCAGCAATTGATGGTACTTTATTTAATATAAAATAATAGAACCTTCAAATCCGTAGCCTTAGTGATTCGACTTTTGCTTTCAACTCTATTTATGTAAGTAAATAGAAACGTTCAATGCCAAAGTCCGGCTATCTCCACGGCTCTTGCTTGCATGTAATTCATAAAGAAGCAATTTGATACGTTTTATTTACGTACGCTCTTTAACATCTCAGGTCATCAGCGTTCCATTCAATCAAACGATCGACAAATTTTGCTCAGAGGCCTCTTCTTCCAGGCTTGAGGTTCTTTTACATGCCGTAAATGTACGACACGGGACCCACGGCTTTACTTCCTTTCCGAAGGAAGTCATACTTAGGATTTTTACGTCCGAAATAATCAATGAACCCTGGCCGTGATTGAACCCGCGATCTTGGGTTTCGGAAGCAAGTATGGTTACCACTACATCACCAGGACCGACATAAAGAGGTATGACAAGTCTAATAGGACATGAGAGGTACCAGAGGCGTATCCGTCAAACCATATGGAAAAAAAAAAAAAAAAAACGAATGTCAATACTCTTTTTTTTTTTGGTCATAAATCCAAAGAATTTCCTGACATCATCATTAAACAAAGATAGCTTTGCTAAGCATGTGCAAAATAGACCAAAACAATGAGCGTGCAGAAAAAGTAAGAATTTTTATATAATATAGCGAGCATTCATTAATTATATCCTAACAATATAATGCTTGTATAGATTATTGAGACAGTTCGTCTGTAGTTCATAAAGAAAAATAACGGAATTGTATGACGTTCAAGAAGTTGAAATTAAATGCTGAAAGGCCAATAATAAAGTGAAATGAAGTAAACATGTTCCTTAGAGTGTTTTCGATTAACGAATTTATCGCGTTGGGGAAGTTATCCGCTTGACTGTGCGGCCTAGTGAATAAAGCGATAGTATGTGTTGGTAAATCCTAGAGTAGGTCCCCCTCCCTTTTGTGAAATTAATGGGGAAAAAAGTAATCGACGAGATTCGAACTCGATAACACAATCGTACCTCCTGCACCAAAGTGACGTCAGTGCGTTATATTGTTGTATCATTAATCTAATAGGAGCTTCATTAGTCTATAGCGTCCGTCCTTTACAAGCTTATTACCGTATCTTTGCAATATGAAAGGAAGAACATGTCTCAAGTTAGTTGTATAATATCTTTATACATCTCTGAACTTATTGTGGTGTAGTTCTTTAATACTCATTAAGCTTGTTTATCGGATTGTGTATGTTATGGTTAATTTGGTTTATTTATGGACGCTCTTTAACATCTCAATTCATCAGCGTTCCATTCAGTTCAGGGCGTGAAACGGCCGATAAATTTTGCTCAGAAACCTCTTCTTTCAGGTTTGAGGTTCTTTTACATTCCGCATATCCACGAAATGGGACTTTTCCCCCTAAGGAAGGCATTACTTAGAATTTTTACCCCCGAAAAAATCCATCGATCCTGTCCGGTATTGAACCCGCGAATTTTGGTTTAGGAGACAAATGTGGTTACCACTACACCACCAGGACTGAACGTATGTTACGGTGTCTTCGACCGGAGCAGTATGGTCTTTTATTCATCCATTTGTTCGTATGCCCATATGCCCTATTAAGTTGTTCTTTTATACATCCATTCATACTTTTGAAATCAACTCGTCTACGCACCGATTTGTAGGGAGTGATCAAGTATACATAAACGCACCACGGATTTGAATGCAAAAGGCGGTCTTGAACGTTTTCCCCTTTGACAGCTTTCTTTCTCAAAAAGATTTGGCACTTAAAAGCATATTTCAATGTAAAAGTCTTTAGGCCTGGCTAAGCTGAAGTTAAATTGTATTGTATTACGTGGTTAAAATCAAGGTAACGTGTCAGAAACTTTCTTGTTCAAGAATGAATGGGGTTATGACGTAAAGCATATGAAAGTTAATCCATAATATTAAAAAGAGTTCACCACGAATACCCATTTAGGGTTAGTATGTACGACGATAATGTTCACAACTTAAAGTTGTATTTATTCCTTCATATTTAACTTTAAAGCAATTATCTTTAACATTAAAATAAGGAAAAATTACATCCATCAAAATTATCTATTTGTTTTATTTATGAACGTCTTTAACATCTCGGTCATCAGCGTCCCATTCAATTCAGTGCCTGAAACAGTCGATAAATTTTGCTCAGATCCTTTTCTTTCAGGCTTTTGGTTCTTTTACCTGCAGTAAATCTACGACACAAAACCTCTGGCTTTACTTCCCTTGCGAAGAAAACCATACTTAGGATTGAATCCGCGATATTGGGTCTACGAAGCAAGTACGAATATCACTAAACCATCAGGACCGACTCCTAAATGAAAAAGAGAGGACAAAAGCTGTTTGCACTTGCTGAAATGATCATGAAAAATCATTAGAAGCCCATACTAAGATATTTCCATATTGAGCATTTCCTTATTTATACCATCTGCTACAAGAGTATGCATGAACAAATTTGTTGTACTATTCAAATGTAAATTTTGTAAAGGGTCATCGAGAAGTCGCTGCGCAGCTATTGTGTAACCTAGATTTCACTTCGGAAGCTAATTTGAGTGGCAGCACTGACCACGCGCCGATCATATAGTTATTGAGTTCACATAACCACCAAGATAAGCACACGCTCTAAAGTTCAAACCTTTGCAACGGTGGGCAAATTACCTGCTAAAAAACATTTCTAAAGAGGGAAAGAATATAAGAAATGTAGGAGCACCACCTTTCTCTCGTGTGGTGCACATCAATGAATGCGGAGGAACTTGTCGATAACCGTTATTATTTACATATATTATTTTCGTAATATATGTAAAGAAGTTTCAACAATATATGTTAGTAAATATTAATTCTAAAATAACTTCAAAAGTTACTATTTTCTGATTAAAAGTAGCAAGGAGTTAATCATGCGGTCTATCGTATAAGGTCCCCAGCAGAGTGCTTTCTTAATGTTGTACATTTCAGAACGACAAAAGTGCCGCTTACTATAACCTTTATAAATCATATATAGAGAAACAGAACATATTGAAAGAACCAAACATAAATACAGATTTATTTAGAAAAAAATGTAGGAACTGTTTCTCAGATATATGTCGAAAATGAAATAGATTTTTCTCTTGCCTGAAAATGTAGAACAAATATAAATAGCTGTGGTGATGTAATAAATAAGGCAACAGAGTGTTGTATGCCTTCCCTCCCTTGCCTGTGTTGCATTATTTATTAACAAGAGTTTCATCCGGTATAACTAATCTCGATTTATTGTTATCGATAGCATACAAATCACAGAGGTTTAAGTTTGGACACAAATATTGATTCTGAGATTATATCGGAAAACCACAGCATCTAACTTTAGCTTGACCTTCCGTTTATGGCTATGGTAGCGCCGGTTTGACTGATTAAAGGTGTTCCTTCAAACAACTCTCGACTCCGTTTGCTGCTATGCATTGAAACCAAGGTATAATATTCAATCCCTTGTTGCCTCCAAGCTAATGGTGCAAATTACCCGCAGAGAGCTGGTGTGAAAATACAACTTAAAATAAGGTTGCTTTTTGTGTTACTTGAAAAAGAAAATGTTCATTTTTATTATTGTTACCATAAATATGTATTTATACAATAACTATCACATTTCCTTTAAGTGTATCACGCTTAACTATAAAATCGTATTTTAATATATTGTGGCTTCTTGCAATCCCCTAGGGGATAAATTAAATTAAATAAACGTCTGCTCTTGGAATTAACATTGCTCAGTTAATTTAATCATATATTTTGTTTATTTTAAACAGTAGAATTTGCCGCAAAAGCAATAGCACCGATCAATAAATGTGGGTGCACTAGCAAAATTGTATATATTTTAATATTAATATAATATTATTAATATTATTTATATTATTAATATTATTAATATTATTTATATTATTAATATTATTAATATTATTTATGTTATTAATATTATTTTAATATTATAATTATAAAATAACAAAATTATGAAATAATAATAAAATAATATTATTTTAATATAAAATATATTATTATAAATACATTTATTAGAGTGGCATTACTATTAAATAATTTGTAAATTATATATAATATACAAAGAGTTTATAAAGAGCTAATACATTTCTTTCTTTATTTATTCGGCTGGAAATTCACCCACTGTCCCGAGTTTAACGTCAAATTAATTGGAATATTTGGAAGTTTTGATTCCTTACCACGAGATATGCACAATTTTATTCTTTATTCCTTATTGTTGCCTTTTATGTTTGGCAGCTGTTTTCGATAATATTATGCTAAGCGCTGCGAAAATGCTGCCCACATTAAATCTACTGTTCTTCCTTATGAAGCAATACTGAATTACGAATTCAATTACAGCAACTCGAAAGGCATGCCAGAGAGAACTTGGTATTTTTAATCCCCCCGAATGAAACACAATACTGACACTGGTAAACATCGGAAACAACTGAATATCTGGTGCATGAAAAGGCAAATATCGTTCATATAGACTGCTCACGGTTGTTGTGGACGTCCGGGTACGAATTGAGCGGTAACCCCCTAGGTCTTTAAGGTGTTTGATGAGACCAGGGACTCAATATGTTAGAGAGCTGCGAAAAGTGCTCACTTAAAACCATATAGGGCTACAGTTATCCATCAGTTGCACGAACTCAAAAGGATAAAAGAGTGAAGTATTGCTGTTGGTTTTAGGCGTTTATTGTGCAAGATCCTGGCATATGTCCATCCATAGTTTTCATCAAGATGGTTCCATTTATGTGAACTCACAGAACTCACGCTATTGAGTCGTCCAAAATCCACATGTTATTCAAGAAGCACCTGTTCACCCAGTTAGTGCGCAATATCCGCACAGAGAACAGTGGAACTTTTTTCCTTCTTCGTTTTTCTTCTTCTTCCCCACCAAACTGTGGACACTGCAGAGTATCGCTCAATTTTCATGGAGTTTGTTGAGCAAATGGATGATGTAAAGTTGGTTCATAGATATTTTGTGAGTTAGACCTTATGCAGGAGGAAGACAATTTTCAATTGTTCTATAGAGATTAATAATCTCCCAAAGATGCTCTACATTTAAGATATAAAAAGTTGTGGATAGCATCTTTTTTTAAATAAAAAATAAACAAATGAGTCAGTTTTATATAAGTCACTTGTTACGTTAGCTTTATATATCCTAATAATATCTTAATCTTCACCATTAGAAACGTTTTTCAAATTGAACAGTATTTCATTTAATAATAATTTACAATAAATCAATTAAATGCATAAAACAAAGCTCCGAAAACTGAGCTTTAAGTCGATATTCAACAGCAGCGGCAGTGTTTTAGTAGATTTCTGCATAGGCCTTGTCTATAACAGGCTAGCTTTGTTCTTACTCGTGAGTGAACACGTTGCTATGGAAGAGCGCTTGAATTGTTCAATTTCCCTTACGAGCACTAGTCACATCTACTTTCAGAATGGAATGGAGGGCAGCGGAGAAAACCGAACCTAATTCCAGTGAACTAATGTAAGTAAATAATTATTATGTTGTTCATGTCGACCTGCTAACTCAGTTGATTAGAGCGTCGTGCTACCAACGGGAAGGTACTAGGTTCAATTCTCCCAGGGACTAACTTTTTTATCTGCATAATTTGTCTACACTTTCCTTACTATTATAAATATGTTACCCTTTCACGGAGGACGACCCGTGGATTGCAAATTTTACTACGTGTACGATGAAAATTTAGGTTCGTTTAGCTTAGCTTAGGTTTTAAAAATTGAAAAACTTATACTGTTAACGCATATGTTGAAAATTTAGGTTGGGTTAGGCTAGCTTAGGTTAAAAAAATTAACTTACTCGTATACTGTTAAAAGCGTATGTATTTTTCGTATCAATTATTTCCTTTGTATTTTAAATTGTTACATTACGGTTTACCATTTAATTTCGTGGTGTATTGAAGGGGATTAACCATTAACATGCATCCTAAAAAGTTCATTTTTTTTTAATTTCATTGCTTGTTTTACTACGTTCGAATGTTATATCTACACATATTTGTTGACTATCACTTAGCACTGAACTGGGTTCGGTTTTCTCCGCTACCCTCTGCTTCGTTCGTGAAAGAAGGCTTGATTGTGCATCACGTTCGTACTGTTTGTAAGAGCAAGTATGCTTTTTTTGCCGCGTACAGTCACGTGATGTGACCGTGTTCTGTTCATTAGTGCTGCTCTCTAGGGAGTAATATTGAATCAGGTGACGGCCAAGAGGGTGATCACCGCTAACTTTCAAAATTCACCTAATATCCGTAAGTTATACCATTTGTGTTCTTAATACTGTAGAACAGTCTAACTGGAAATATTAACAGTATATTGGAAATATAATGCTCTTGAAATTAAAATTTATAACCAAAAATGTTTCAGTTATTTGTTTGTGAACTCTTGGACGATGCTTCTCGCCAGGTAGGCTAAGAGTATGCAATACAATGAATATAACGTAACAGCTTATAATTCTAAAAAAGTGAATTAATTTAAGTTTTAACGGCTGTGTATTTTTATCTATTGTCTTCCAATTGATATTAGTAATCCATCCCTTACTCTTTGCAGAAAGATTGTCCTAGTACCCGAAATAACAAGTATGCATGCCTCCACCTTATCAACAGAAAAAGGAGTTGATGTCGACTAAGTTTGCCGAACTGAGGAACAAATATGAACTGCAAATTTATGTACCTCCTCTTATTACTGATGGCTCAGCATAAACAGACGGCATTATGACATAGTCACAACACCACCCAATCTCACTTATATTTCTGCTGTATTTCATGCTGATCTTCATAGGGTACATTTTGTATGAATTTGGAGTTCATGAGTGTCTTCCAATATTTACAAGGCGCATTAAAGATAACACCTCCGATTTGTTTCCCATTAACTAATCACACGAAAACTATGAAGTTTGTGTCACTACTCGATGTAATCTTCCTGCAGCCGTACATATTTTTTGCAATATCGACATCATGATTCCACGGCCGCTGAGAAAGCTTCTGTAGGAATCTGTTTTGACCACTGGAAAATCGCTAATTCAATAGCGGCACGACTAGTGAATGTGCGACCACGGAGAGTGTCTTTTATCTTTGGAAACATCCAAAGGAGCCAAGTCAGGTGAGTAGGGAGCAATAGAAATCACTTCGATGTTGTTTTCATGAAGAAACTGCTGTGTCACGTTCGCCCGATGCTCTGGGGCGATGTCTCGTGAAAGAGCACTCGTGCAGTCATTTATGGCCGTTTTTCACACAATGCTGGAAAGAGCTTCTTCTTCAAAACATCTTCGTAGGGTGCACCTATCACCTTAGTGCTCTTTGGAGTGCAATGAGTAAGGATTACTTCATCGCTGTCTCAGAACACGGCCACCATAATTTTTTCTGCACTGACACATACCCAAATTTTTTTTGGTGTCGGTGAATCTGAGTGCTTCCATTGAGCAGACCGGCGCTTCGTTTCAGGATTTAAAAACGATATTCATGTGTCACCCCTTTATCTCAATCGATAAAAATAACATCCCATTCATGCCGTCATCACGCGTCAACATTGCCTGGCAACATGCCACACGCGTAGCCTGGTGTCATCCTTCAGCATTCCTGGCACCCATCTGGAGGACACTTTTTGCATTTTCAGATCTTCATGCAGGATTGTGCCCAGATCCCAAGGAAATGCCTACTTTGGAGGCGATGTATTCCGCACTCATTCGGCGATCCTCCAAAACAACTTTCTCCACTCGCTCAATCACGTCATCAGACCGGCTTGTGCGAGGCCGAGATTGCCTTGGTTTGTTAAGATACGAACGATTTGTCTTCCTTGAACTGTCTCATCCATGAACGCACATTAGACACATCCATGACACCATGACACCATCACCACATGTCTCACTCAACTGGCGATGAATTTCAATCGGTGTCAAACCACGCAAATGTAGAAAATGAACAATTACACGCTATTCTTGTAATGAAAACTTCTCCATTTTGAAGTATCAAAAACAGTCTTCACTCTCGCCGCTGCCGCTAGAGTTCTGTGTGCCATACAGTTCTGATATCTCTGTCACGCATTGACAACGAGTTCCCGTGTATTTTAAAACAAATCGATGTTTCTGTTTCTAGTCCCGAAAAAAATCTGAGGTGTTATAACTTCAATGCACCTAGTACAGCTTGCTTTACAAAACATTCACGCAGTAGATGAATGTGATGTGCAGAAAGATGTCAACAGAAATTCATACAGTCGTGTTGTTTGGTGAAATACTCTTATATAATTATTCATCATAATTAATTGTTTTGAAGATTCAATCAAGAGAGCGTTATGAACTGCTCAGGGTCTCCCACAAAAGAAATTCCAGCAAGATGGACTTCAATAATTGTAAAATCCCAGCCCTTTCCTTGATTAATCGTTCCTGGATGGTTCAGCATTATCAGTAACTATTTCTTATGAGGTAAGATTTGCTTTAGTTTTATTGTCTTTTATTTTTTTAGTTAGTAGATATTCGTTGTTGGATTTTTATTATTATCAAATGGGTATCTGATTTTTTTCCCCTCTATATTCCTTTATGTAATGTTTGAATTGTTTCTTGTTTGGCTGAAACTAATCGAAGTCCTTTTGAAATAATTAAAACATTTTAACAACAAAATAATATCCTTTCAATTTCAAATTACAGGACAAAGTAAGTAAATCCCGGGATTAGTTATTCCTACCAAAACAATTAAAACCATAATCATTCCTAATTCATTTTCATTCACGACTTTGCGGAAAATTAATTTAGAATTATAACAGTTGAGGACGAATTATTCTTCAATACATTTCACTATAAAGTATTAACAACTTGTATTTACGCCGTGTCATGTTTTATTTTGTAGTTTTAATATCTGACATCATATTTTCTGTGATTCGACCGGTTCTGCAAAATGAATATACGTCCAGCTCTAATATAAATAACATCCAGACAATCAGTTTGAGTTCCTCTGGTGATTGCATCTTACTTTCACAAACACCTCACTACTCATTGTTTCAGTTCACTCTTCGCATCTGAACCTCATTGTGATACACTGCTAACCATATATAACCGAGATGCAAAAGCACAATTAGTGGATTCGGTTTCGATATCGAAACTTGCTAACACGATTGACTCAGGTTTGCAACTTGGCGATTTTAGTTTAGAATGTATTAATACAAAACAACTGGAATATTCTCGTGAAGCTATCACATTGATTCATACGTTGGTAGAGTTTTTGGCTATGATAAAAGCCATTACTTAAGATGAACAGCACATAGAAATGAATCAGTAATATATTTTTCTCCATTATCTACGAGTATGACTCTCTCAACGCTACTCCTGGATAGGAAGGTTGATGTTGTTTACGACCTAACAGATAACGAGCAAGCAGAGATGCACAAATTTGATTTTTGTTGTTTTTACTTAAGTGTGTGGTATGCACACACCGGTTTTTTTAACCTTGCCCATTGAATACAAATATCGCAAGATGGTTGACAAATCGCCACATCTGCTGATGTTCGGGTTGACCTACCTGAATAACACTGATCAACAAAACTGAAGTTTTTGTCCGCTAAAAGGGAAACAATGCGTGATTTTAAGTTATTTTTGTGCATATTTGTAATCTTTTACAGAACTTTTCCATCGCCCAGCATTTTTGAGTAATCGCATGAGAAATATTTCTCGTACCTATACGTTATTATTTCTTAGCAATAATTAGATTTACTCGCCTAAAATAAGTATGAAGTAGATTTTCGGCTATACTTCGCTTGAGGAACATCTCTCTTCAGTGTTCAACGGTAGTCTGCCAACATATTTGGACACCATTTACCCTGGTAGACCTTTTCCATTTCCGCGATGTCCTGGTGAAAAAGCTCCACGGGTCCGTCGCTCACACCCCGTAGGTTTTCAGGAAAGAAATCATGATGAAAGTGCAGAAAGTATGTTTTAAAGACGTATTACATTCCATCATTGCAGAAAGTCCTCCTCTTTAGAAAACAAATGCTCAAATTCCTTTTGGGGTTGGTGGAAGAAACTCACTTTGGAGTCACCTTGCAGCAGCTTTCAGACTTTCAAGTTTGCCTTGCTTTTACTTAAAATAAGATCCCGAACCAAATCATTTAAATCCTCCTGTGTTACAAAGTGAGGTTCACTTATAGTAACATCATCCACAAAATCGGGATCATTCTGTAATTTATTCTGAATTTCAGGAACACTTTGAATTACTTCAGTCAATATTATATCACCTGGTGGAGTTGGTACGGGAAGTCCTGGCCCATGAAGCACCGATCTAATTGCTGAATATAAAGATGGATATTTAACAGTGTATGTGTATTTGGAAAGTTTTCCAAATATATTAGTCAAGTAGAAGTAGTAGTCTATTACATTATGCATAAGTTCGCCTTCCCCATATCAGAGGGATTGCAAAAGCGGGTGATGGGATCATTTTAACCAGTCAGTTAATAGTGTTACACATTTGGTACAACAGTTTTCTGGAGCATATGTCTTGTTCTGGTCTAAATAGCACTCACAAGCTCTTCCAATTAGAGAAGTAAAATTTCGCCTCTGCGTTTTTAAAGTGCTTAGTAGAGCACACGTAACAGAAGTTGTTTCTGTCATAAAGACACTTCAGAGATATGTTTCTTATAAAATATACCCTTACAATGCACTATTATGCATGGCATTATACTCTTTTATCACAATTCAATTGACAATAGAAGAGAGCGGAGGGTTGGCTTCTTTCTTTACAGAAAGCTTCTATGTATTTGGGTACTATAACCATACAATCACAGTTTTGTGAGAAAAAGTAGTTGCTGTGATTTGTGAATTCGCAGTCAACAATCACCAAATTTTATAAGTCATTGTTGACACATTGTAATAAAATATAAATTTCTATACTCCTTCTAATCAGCACGTTATATACCACAAACCCAATAAATAGGAAACAACTATTTTCAAAATTACAAGAAATAGTAGGTGATGAAAATTTTCTGACTTCATTTTTGGAATCAACAGACGTAAAATGCATAAGAAAGAGAAAATTAGTTATATAACATAAGCATTGTTGATCAGTGTAATCAAAGATTAAAGAGTGTACAGATGGTCTTCCTGAACGTGGAGAGTCACTTACGTCAAAGTGACCCTCTTAGAAACGACAGAATCATTTTCTTGTTGTGCTTTTTCCTGTAGATAGCACAAATGTTTTGTGCCGCCTCCTCTGCCTTTGCTCCTCTATTGAACTCAAAAAGAAGATTATGATATCGGAAGTGTTCTTCCCCCCCTCCACCTGCCACTTGACACTCCATCATCTTTAGTTCATAAAATAGAGGAAATTTTCTTCAAAGCTGCGAAATTCAAGACATGTTTGCAAGCATAACGCTCCAAATAACGAATGACAGATGACAAACGGTCCTAACAAACAACGTAGTGTTGTGATAAAAAGCGAAAACGCAACGAACTTATGCACCAATCTAATATATGGGCAAAATACATTATATCGTATTATAGTCATCAATTTTTTACCTCGCTACTTCATATTTCATTATATATTGGAGTCAAATCATTCTTGTCAAAGTAATTACCATGTTTTGTTATATAAAGATAAGCCAAATAGAATTATAAGTAATAAAATAACTTTTTGTTGTGTCTTTGGTTTTTTTTTTTTTATGGAGGATTTTTAACATCTCAGGTCATCAGCGACCCATTCTATTCAGGGCGTGAAACGGCCGGTAAATTTTGCTCAGAGACCTCTCCTTTCAGGCTTGAGGTTCTTTATCGTGCCGTAAATGTATGACACGGGACCCACGGATTTACTTCCCTTCCGAAGAAAGTCATACTTAGAATTTTTACACCCGAAAAAATCCATCAACCCTGGCCGGAATTGAACCCGCGATCTTGGGTTTAGGAAGCAAGTATGGCTACCACTAGACCACTAGGGCTGACTTCCGTTGTGTCGATACCATATTGAATGAACTAAAGGATGATATTGGTTTCAGATGTAAATTATTGCCAGTCTTTAAGTGTCATTCAACCAAACACCCAATACATTTCAGATTTATGGGCCAATATAAAAATAAAAAATAATTCATTTGTCCACTGTTGTAACTTTTTCCTCCCTCCCTCTCTACTTTCTCTAAATGCCTAGCTCCGTTATAGAAAAGAAAGCAGCTAAAAAGAATGTCTTTTTGTTCAGATTCTAAACTTGATATACATTATTTTATTTTCATTAAAATGTTAATGATTGCAAAAATTTCAAACATTTTTCCTGTAGAAAATGTTTCTTTTTTCTCATACTTTAAGAATACTGATGACAATATTGAATGAAGCACGAAAAGTTATATCTAAAGAGATTTAGTTCCAAGCAACTAAACCTTTCTGTGGCTTTATATCTGAAACAATGCCAAAAATGTCATTCTTACCACAAATGAGATGACTGTGAAATGATTATTTATAAATTGATAATATTCTTCCTTCTAGTCTTATAACTTTTATATTTTTCAATCATCTACCGACTAGTACGGAAAAAAAGATTACAGTTTCTTAGAAAATAAAAGTTACTGAAAACTAGAAATATTGTCTAAGAGTGATAAATAATATATAGGGAATTTATATTAATTTTCCCCAAATATTTTATTTCATATAACTAAGATTTCATTGCCTTAAATTTGTTTTTCATGTTTATATTCTCATTTTTACTGTTCCAAATTATCTGCTTCATAAGTGATCCACAGTATGAAAGATATGGAGCATTATCAAGAAGAAGAACAAAAGCCAACAAAAATATTTAATAACACCGTTATGTAACCTAAATGTAGATTTATATTTAAGTATTTACCAAGATGCAAAACAGAGGTAACAATTAATCACTGAGAAATTTCAACATTACACTCAAACAGGATGAATAAGCCGCAAAAAAGGAGACAAATCATCTTCGAAAGTTATTAATATTGCAATCCTGGAGGCTATATGGTTATGTGTACCAACACTGCTTGATTTTATATTTGTAATTCTTCATTCCTGATAATTATGAACAAGTTCATTACAGTAATTCACAAAGATTGGGCCTAACACTTGTTGCGGGTCATTCGAATTTAGTTACACTTCACCTACAGATGTTAGAGGGATAGGTAGTGAATCCATTGCCTAAAGTGCTAGTTTCTAAGACTAAATATGATTTCTACAATAAGAGAACATAATGAAGTTCATGATAACGAATTTTTATGTAAGCATAAGAAAGGACAAATAACTGAAAAATAAGCAAACATAAAGTTGAATAAATTATAAATTGGAATTGTCTCTTGTTAAAGTTTTGTTCTCTTCATACATTTATTTATTTAAACACATACTTTCTGTGGTACGTATAGTACAAAAGATTTGTATAAACATTAAAAACTTTTGGTTCATTTAACTTATATATAAATGACTTGTATATTATTCTCTCTCAGCTCTTCAAATGTTTAACTGTTGAAAGTAATGTACTTGTTTATGGCCAGGCTTCCTGTTCGTACCGAGTTTTTCATGGTTCTCTCGTCCGTTTCACGGCAACTGACTGGTCGGCAGTCAATGCGGGTAGCTCCGCAAAGCGGTGTCATATGTAGTTACAGTTGAAAAAAACATATTTTATAACAGGAGAGGTTGAAAACATTTATCTGCCACATCCACACATTTATGGCATCTTTTTGGAAAGTTGGAATGTTGGAATGTTATCATTTACATGAACCAGTTCATTTTCGAAATTAAGTACGTCACGGGTACTTAAGACACGGACTCGTAAGCGGGAGGTCTGGGGTTCGACTCCCACCAAGACCGTCCTCCCTGATTGAGGTTTTTTTCCAGGTTTTCCTCAGTCCTCATAGATGGTAAATGCCTGGAAAGCTTCCTTTAAAAAAATATCCTTCCCCAATTTATTCATTTCATCTCGTGTGTTATCCGTTTCACCGCTGTTATGCCTCATTGTTCAATTAAACAACAGGAAAATTAGTCAATGCAAGCTTGAAAGCATACAAGGTTCTATTGTTCACGAATTGCAGGCAGGTGATGCTTATTCGGAGCATTTCTAAAAGTTCATGTTACGGAACGTTATTGATAGAGTAATTGATTCGTGCTTAATATTTTTTACCAATCAAGCATGTTTTAATTTTCCTAGTCAAATTTTAAAATAACAGAAAAAGCATATTTTATACATGAAACTCCTTGGATGGCTGAAAATCTGCATGTGTTGCGCAACGCATGCATACAGAGTAATAGAGTTTGTCTTTTTTTGAGAATAACATAAATGCTGAAAGATACAGAAATGGCATGTGTGATATTTATTTTAGTTGAAAAATGAAATATTTGAAACAAAGCCTCATACATAAGAGCAACTGTAAGAAAATATCAGGCGAAAATATTCGGAGGGTGAATTGAGGCGTGTCAAAGATGCCAGAAACATGTGCGAGTACACGTCACAGAACATTTTCAACCTCTCCTGTTATAACGTACGTGCATGACTTCATTGTAATTGTAGATTTATTTGCAAGAAATTGAAATCAGTTGTGCTGATATACGTATTCGACTCGCCGGGAGTTACCGCTCTGACTGCCGACATGCCAGTTGTAGTGAAACGAGCGACAGAATCATGAAAGACCCAGTATTATTAAGTGTAATTACAGAATTGTTTTTTTTTTAATATCGTGAAGTTTCTATATTGATGTTATCCCTGTCTTTGGGTAAGGAAAAGTGTCTTACGGCATTTGTTCTAAAACGACTTCATTAATGCTGCACTGTTAAACAGTTTCTGACGCACTTTGTGTACAAAACTGAAAATAAACAATGGGCGATCATAAAGGCTAAAACTTTTATTTTTGTCAATTTTAAAGTATGTTCTCTTAAAATTTGTGGTGCAGTTATTTGTTTGTATGTTTCTCCATGTCACTTCTTCAAAGTAACACAATCCACCTCGTTTCATGGTTACTATAAATACAAGAAAAGACGGCACTCCAATGAAAAAGTTTATTTGTAGCTGAACAGATTGATACGTTTAAAATGATCTAACCATGCAAACTGTTCACAATACAATGGTCGTTATCGTTCCACGTCATTACGCAAACATTTAAACCAGCCATTCATTTCTATTGTATTTTGTGATGATCTGTTTGTGGTAGTTGAAAAGTGTTGAAGTATTCTTTTTCATGACTCACAGGGGACTATTCTGAAATTAAAACCGATCTGTAATAAATGTAACAGTCTGCATGTTGTCGACGCCAAGTGTATTTTTGGACGACACCGTTCGCCAGGAAATCAGCTGTTACTTTGAATGAAGCTTTTGGAATATTTAGCTTGTGAGCTAACGCCTACAAAATAAGAGAGTTGTTCACCCATCACCTACTCCTTATTTTTTTTCTTGTTTTCTTCCTCCATATTTATATATCACGTATTCTTAATTTGTCTCATATACACATGAAAAAACAAAAACAAAGAAAAGCCAACACCCTCTGGAAAAGTAATTAAAATAAATACATTGATGAACATGAGACGAAATTATAAAATGGGAAAGGATTTTTTAAGGAAGGAAGCGTTCTTAAGTGACTTAAGTGCCCCCGTCCCCCGGAATTTGCCATTTATGAGGACTGAGGAAAACCTGGAAATAAAACTCAGTCAGGGAAGACGGTCCTAGTGGGAATCGAACCCCAGACCTCCTGCTCACGAGTCCGCGCCATGGCTGAATGAATAAGCATAAAAATGAGTTTTATGGCATTTCACTTTTGCTGCATGTATATTTATTTTTGAGGATTAACATTCTTAAGAGTTAGATAACTGATTTTTAATTTTTTCATGAAGTGCTCTGAAGTCCAAAAGACTTCACAAAATTAAGTGTTTGCTTGCTCCAAAAGACTTTAATGTTTCTGCCCATAACATAATATGGAGCAATATATTTCTGAGGTGAGACGGTTTTTGCTGTTCCGAAACAGTACCTATTTACTTCACGTCTGCCGATTTAGGCGGGAGCGCTGCGAACTGTTTGCATCCGCTCCTATTGATGCCCTGACTCGTAACCGTGTAGGGATTCCAACAAAATTTGCAGACGCAGAAACAATTTTGATAGATTACAGTTTTAATGGGCATAAACGGAATAAAGATATTATCAGTTAGGGCTATGTCAGCAGATAAAACTCTCCCTTCCTCCTCCCTTTCGTTAGTTGAACGTCAACGAAGAGATGTGAACGCTTACGCTCGTGTATTGTTGGCAGCACTCGGTTCTAAACACGATAATATATCATTGCGCTGTGGTGACGAAAATTTGGAGTCTGCATTGTGACAACTACTATAGTTTCGGGAAAGATACTTAAAATTTTGCACACTTTGAATTCGTTTAACTTGCAAATAATATTTCAAATGAATTTAATTAAAGCTAACATAGTTTACTCTAAAAATGTGTCTTATTAGTGCTTAGAAAACATATTAATAATATTACCAATTGCAAAATTTTCCATTATAAATAGAACTGCAAATCCCTTCTGCCTTATCTATTTACTAAACATTACTTATGAATTGGCAACTCTGAATTGTATTTAGCTATACAAACCTGAAAATCTAAAGCACTTAATCTACTAAACATTCGCTCGTTGTTTCTGGGATAAAAACTCAATGAGAACATGTAAATGAAGAAAGATGAAGCATGCAAACCCTACAGATAAAATTGTTTGTTTCAACCTATATTCATTTGAGGTAATAAAGAAATTATAAGCTTGAAATCATTTTCTGATTAACACCCTCTAATTACATAATCCAATAATACAATTCGAAAGCGAACTTCAGAAACTTCCAAACAAGTGACAACGAAAAGTCTAAGTATGTCTAATGTACTCACTTTAAGCAGTATTTGTACAGCAAACAGTTTAAAGCGGGTACTTCATATGAGAGCTGGTTCATAAAAATGATCATAATATTTTGCACGCATAATTTCTCGATCTAATAATTAACTTTGCAGTATTTCGTTAACTTACTGCGTAGTGTACACGCGTTACTAGATCCATTGATGTTACTTCGGTTCCCGCATGTAAAAGGTGTGCAATTGGGACATGTTCAGTTCTGCCTATAGCAAAATGAAGGGGAAACGCGACGAAAGTCTGTAAATCTTCAGCCAGCTAGGACTATGCCATGTTACAGGAGCCCTATGAGAGTTTGTTCTTTCCTATATCACAGCTCGAAGATTGTTTAAAATGCTTTAAGAGGGGAAGCAATGAATTTCAAAGGAAGGTTAAACCCGACTCTTCAGTTTGTGCTCTACAGAAGAAAACATTAAAATCGCTGCCTCAATTGTGAAAGACGATTGTCGAAACATTAAGAGCATTTTCAGAAATTCTGAACATTTCACTGGGTGCCACCTACACGTTAGTAATTGAAAAGTTGCATATGAGATGTGTTTATGCACTGTGGGTTTCAATACTGCTGATTCCCGGACAAAAGAACGTTTGCATGCAGTTGAAGATGGCATTATAGGAAGATGAAGAATTTATTTCAAAGATAATTAAACTTGGCTACATTATTTCCATCCTGAAAGCAAACAGCAAAGTTTTGTTTGGAAATCTCCATCATTACTCACAAAAAAGCAAAAGCGGTTGCTTCTGCTGCTCAAGGAATGGTAAGTCATATCTGCACACACGATTATATTTAAGCAACACTACAGATAAAACCTGAAAACTATGCAAGGCCATATCACAAACCAAAGCCGTGCAATAGGTTGGATGTTGCAACACGATAATGCACGACCGCACATTGCAAAATTTGTTCCTGAATATCTCACAAAAATGAATGCTTTAGCCCCGTGTGTAATTTTCCTTTTCTCCAAATTGAAGAAAAACCTTCGTGGGAGGCATTTTCCATCACCGGAAGCAGTGGTGAGGAGATTCTGAAGGATATGTAAAATAATGGTTTACAACATGCCTTTAAAGACTGGCAGAAACTCCGGGATAGATGCATTGCATCCAACGAGAATACTTTGAGAAATATTTTGCAAATATTTTGCATAGAACGAGTAAAAGTATATTGTCAAAAATATTTTTGTTTTATATTGAACAGCCTAGTATATCAATAGCGTTATCTATGAAATTCGCTTGTGATGAAACGCCAAAGCAATGCAACGTAACTACTCCAGGTGATCCAAAAAGCAAAATGGGTTCAGTATCCCCTTCGCGATGCTCACACAATGAATTACTTGAAAGTTAAGAGAGAGAAGAAAGGTTGGCACAAAGTTACAGCAGGCTGAATAAACAACGATCGGCGAGAAGTGGCACTTAATGTAAGATGAAGTGAAACTCGTGAAGAGAGAGAATCACTTAATGCCCTCCAGTCTTAAAATATTCATGTGTAGCTTCTCCCAATAGTCAGATGGTACGTTCCGGCATTTGCTTCTGTCTCGGTTAACTCTCATTTAAGAGAGCCTCGTTATTGTCTTGTTTCTAGTCTCTCCGAATTAAGCAACCAATAGTGGCTGGTAGGTGACTTTTCTGGAGTAATGAAATTAGAATAATAATGTACTCATTAAAATCTTATACAGCCTTTTTATATAGTACATTTGTAAAATTTAAAATTTTAGTCAATTAAATTGTTTCGTTTTTAAGAACATCTCAGATAATTATTCACCTCCTCCAACTCTATTCTTCTTTTTTCTACAAAACTAAATTACATGAAATCAAAAGTTCATCTTAACACGTATGCTCTCCGCATGTCGTTTACCTGTAAAAACTGAAAATAACCTTGAAAGATAACAGGGATGTCCTAAATGTTATCGGCCTGACTCAGAAATGTCGTGAAGATAGTCAAATTACAACTATGATAGTTGTTAAATCATCCTTTAGATGGTGCACTGTAAAGTTTCAGATGCATTAGGGCAATTACTTGTTTGTGACGATTACATAAACAAACTACTAATAGTATTTTCTACACATTGGATAATGAAATACAAGTTGCGATAAAGTACTTCGTTTTGAAGGGTTGAACCCCAACAGAAATACAAAAGAAGTTAATCCACATTAAAGGATTCTTCCCCTTCCTATACCAGGGTTAAAAAGTGAGCTGCTGAATTAAGCGTGGTCGTACATCCACGTAAGATGATGAGCGCTCATCACTGCTACGACCAATGAGATTGTGACAAAAATGCACCATTCCATGCAGAATTATCGCTGATTGAAGGTACGCGAATTGGCCGACATTCCAAAGACCTCGATAGATAATGTCCACTACATTTTGCACGAAGTTTTGGGTATGAGAAAGCTTGCATTTGTTAACAATGGGCCAAAACGCATTCAAATGAACATTTTGCAAGAGTGTTTAGACTTGTTTAAACGCGATTCCAGTGAGTTTATCCCGTTTCATAACAGTAGATGGAACATGGATTTATGACTACATGCCACAGACAAAGGAGAAGTCCAAACAGTGAATGGCAACAGGTGAAGATGACCAAAGAAAGCAAAAATGATTCCATCTGAAAGAAAAGTATGGCTACGGTTTTCTGGGGATCTCATGGTGTGGACTCATAGACTAACTCCAGAAGGGCAGAACCATCGCATAGGAGTATTACGTTTCACTACTGTACCAACTGAAAAATGCCATTCGGGCTAAATGTCCACACCTTGCGAAAAAAAGAAAGTTATCTTCTCAACCCGCCTTCACATATGTCTAGGATTGTTGCTGCAAGTGCTTCCGCATCCACCATATTCGCAGGATTTGGCTCCGAGCGATTGCTTTTAGTTCCCAAACCTGCAGAAATGGCTGAGTGGACGAAAATTTACATTGAATGATGAACTTGAAGCTGAGAGAAACGCTGATTTTTTACATTAGACAAAACTTATTTTACTGAGGGGTATTAAAAAGTTGGAAAGCCGTTGGACTAAATATATTCACTTACAAGGTGACTATGTTGGGAAAAAAAAACGTTTCTCTTAAAATCTTGGTCAGGCCGGGAAGTTGTAGAACGTCCCTTTTAATTGCCGCACAATATATTCAAACTTCACTTCTTTCTATCACTAAGACAGGTTTTTTATTTTAACTGCACTCTTAAAAGATAACTGAGTTAATTCATGCACACGGTGCACTGAAAACGTCGAAGAATAAAATATTATTATAAAGAAATAAAATTAAGGACAGATCTGCCTTTGGACTGACATACCTCATTTGCATATCAAATTTTCAACATCATTGCAACAAGTGTGTATTATTGACTGTGGTCTAAATTTGTTTTGGTTTCGGTGTTTAGGTTACGTTTTGGGCTGTTATGTCTGTGTATTTTCTGAAAAATGGCTCATTCACTCTAGATATAGTGCTACACGTTCTATGTACACAAGGGTTTTGTTAATCGAGCGGAATAGCTTGGAAGGAAACACTTGGGTATCGCATTCTGAAGGTTCTGAGTTCAAATTGCTTGGGGCTGACCATCACGTGTTGAATTTTTTCACAGTTTCCTTGATCGCTTAGACGAATGCTGGAATGGATCTTTCCTTTCCACGGATTTTACGCTTTCCCATTTCATATTATTGTCATTCCGTTGGTTGGTTCTCGAGCGTCGAGGTGTTCTATCTGAAAACATGCTGGGACGCCTTCTCATTTGTCTCGTAGACCCAAGATCGCGGGTTTAATTCCGGCCAGGGCCGGGTGTAAAAATCCTAAGTATGGTTTACTTCGGAAGGGAAATAAAGCAGTGGGTCCTATGTCTATATTTACGGCACGTAAAAGAACGTCAAGCCTGAAAGAAGAGGCCTCTGAGCAAAGTTAATCGGCCGTTCCTCGCCCTGATTTGAGCGAGACGCTGATGACCTGAGAGTTAAAGAGCTTCTATAAATAAAACAAACCAACAAAATGCCGTCTACGCCACGCATTCACCGCCGGTAGATTCTGGCTACCCGGCGTCTCCTCTCCTCATCCCTTTCTCCCGGAGATGTCCAGATTGGGGAACGCAAGCAAAAAGAGCCATCTGTAAGCATGATTCAAGTACCAAAAGCTTCCTCCATACCAGACTCCAACTACATCCAACAAACTGCAGTTTCACTTTTATCTGATCTTTACCTTGTAGAAGACTCTGAAAATGCTCATTACTACTAGGAAAATTAGCCTTAATAACCTTTATTAATCGATATATTTTTACTTTGACTTGTTCATCATATCAATATTTCCTAACATTTCATATTAATTTTAATGAACATGCTATTTTGAAATAACGATATATGTAATAATTTAATGTCTACAATATAATTGCCATTACATCCACTGTGTGAATTTCGAGATTCTGAAGTGCTCATTCGATTAATTCCTTACTTGAGTCCTCAGCGCAGTGATGCAAGAATTGTAGAGTTTTATAGTGAAAATTAAATATCTTAGAAAAGCTCTATACATTTGCACTAAAGTTATCAAGGTCCTGCTGCTTACTGTTGCCTATTTTTGCTATGCAAATTTACATCTGAAGCATGTTGGTCGTTGCATAGCGGTTCCAAGCTGAGCGCAAATTTTTAATCGGTTTGTTTGGTGAATTTATCGATTGCCTCGGCCCTTCGCCAGCGCTTCATGACAGCAGAATCTCCAGGTAATTCTCGCTGTTTTGTTGTGCCCCGCTCAAAGAACTGGTAGAGGTCGCTTTTCATTGCAATAATTACACAACATAACATTTTACACCACACAATTTATTGATCGTAACATTGTTTACCTTAGCGGGTGTTTCTGAAAATAAGTGCGTTTGACGTAGTAACCTTGACCTGTATACGATCCTCGTAATATTACCTTGCGACGTAGATGGTAATTAGAATCTGACATTGATCTTAGGACTGCACCTGTCCTCGCGTTTGGGTCACCGACCTTCTAATTACGATCTGTAAACTTTCTGCTACTCACACAGCAGGAAAAATCGATCCAAAAAGAGGCGAACTGCCTCTTTATATACTACCGAGAAGCACCTCCACGTGGTTTACAGACGCTCAGGGAGTTCATAAATGTAAGCGCATACTACCTACGATGTTTTAAAAGTTCAAAATATACAGAAAGGATTTGCTAGCTCAAAACTAATTTGTGTCACAAAACGCGAAAACTCAGCGTCCTGACGCAACCAAAGTACAAATCATAACTACCCTCCGCTTGACACTTGGTCATTAAAAAGACATAAACCTTGTCTTTCGTGTTACTTTTATTACCTTTTGCTATTTCATCATCTTGAAATTCTTTCCTGCTAGCAATGAGTTGTGCATTAGAGTTGTCCTACAAAAACTTATTATCCTAGAATTATACATTAGGGTGGATATAAAATGTTAACATTATTAATTAAACAAAATAATATAATACATTAAAATTATAACCGAGGTATGTGATAAATCTTACTTCACATCCTAAACCTTGCATATTTTTGTTTTGTTCAATCGCTCGTAATTTTTGAATATTCAATTAGGCTTTCTGAATGGTGTTTAACATCCGATTTTACTACTAAGGCACAAGGCGGTGCAATTAGACTCGCCGATACTATAATGTAAATGCAATATTTTTGGAAATTAAAAAATTGATGCAAATGGGACTGTGTTTTATATGTAAGTTGGTATTGTGTGTGTGTGTGTGTGTGTGTGTGTGTGTGTGTGTGTGTGTGTGTGTGTGTGTGTGTGTGTGTTTTAAGGCGTTTAACGCCCATTTTTACTACTGAGGCATCACAGGCGGTGGACACTGATGATACATGAGATGAAATGATAAATTGGAAAAGGATTGTTTTTAAGGAAGGAAACGTTCCATGCCTAAGTTTATGGTACCTCTCCGGCATTTTCCACTTATAAGGACTGAGGAAAACCTGGGAAAAACCTCAGTCAGGGAGAACGGTCCTGGTGCGAATCGAACCCCAGACCTCCCGCTCACTGACTACTTGCTTGGTATTGTGTGCATGTTACAAACACCATGTAGATATTCGAGTCATTGGTTTGGTTACTATGAAGAATGAATTTCAATATAATCAGAAAAAAAACTTCCTTGTAGAAAACTCAACCATGTGCGCCTTACACGAGTACATAGTTAATATTATAACGAATGTCATAACAGCACTCAACTCTTTCCATTCATAAGTCTGAAGTGAAGGTAACGTCTGTTTATCTTTATACCTTTGAACTGTTCAGACATTTAGGGGAAGTCTGAGCAAAAGAATAACACATAGTTAGATGACAAATGTCTCTACTCCGAAGTTAGCCCCTTCCCTGTAAATATTTGTTCGACATACGCGCCACGACAAGAATTAACCATAAGCAGGTTCAATGCAAAAAGTACACACTTTATTATTTCAAAGAGTAAGTGTGCTAGTGATACTCCTCATTTTCTTTCAAGTGAAAGAAAGGGTTGACTGAGCGGGTTGGCTCAGTATTAACGCTTGGTATTCGTATTCGGGAAGTCCTAGGTTCAAATCCTGCAACCCACTGATCTGACCGAAGAAGTTTATTACAAGAAAAGGCTAGTATTTCTCTGCTACGGATCCAGCCTCCATTTCATCATTCGTATGTGTGTTCGAGTCTCCTGCGTTTGTGATGTCATCAAAACAGCCGGGACATATGGTTGACCATCTAAGAGCCCCTCAGTGTCTATTCTATGTGCCTCTAGAGTAATAAGCTCCCCAACAAGCGGCTGACCCGGGCATTGATGTGTAAGTCTCAGGGGGACAAACGCAGTTGTGTAAATATAGCAAAAGAAGAAGAAGAAACATTAGGAATACTTTTGCTATTTAAGATGTTTACCAAAAAAAAAAAAAACCTCTGAAATTGTATAGCACAATAAAATATATGGGAAGGAGAAAGATATATTGAAATCTATGATAAGAGAAGAACTAACATGTTTTAGAACGGGAGTAATATACTTATGGATATACTAACGGGATATGTCCTATGTGTGAAGAACCAGATAGCATTGTATATTAGAATGTAAGCAAAACAAGTTTTGGAGGGAACATTTCCTATTACGAAAATGGGAAAATTTACCATTGGCAGAAGAAGTTTAAATATAAAATCAGACGAAAATATTAAAGAACTGGGAAATTACATAGGCAAGACGAGACAAAAATGGTTATGGAAGGTGTGTAAAATAACAATGCTGACAAATGCATTAATTAGGAGTGAGAGGAATGGGGATACATTCATCCCCATTACATACTCAACCTGGGGTTAGTTGTAATGAGGTACGGAAGGAATGCAACTCTATAAAGTCAAGTTAAGCAAGGGGAAAATTTAAAACTTTATTAATACAGTTAGTTTACTTGAACTGAGAACATGGAAAGGAAAATTGGTTACTTTGATTTTAATATGTTTACTTGTTGGTTTGTGTAAAGGTTTAAAGGAATAAACAGTTCGCAAGTATAGAAATGTAGTTAAATGGGTTTAACTGGAAAAGCAGGAAGGTTCATTATTGCACGAAATGTAATTTAATATTGTATTGAATGTATAACTTATTTATAGTATTGTGTTCTTTGGTTGGATCGGAACCTGATTCCCTGGATATTCCAGTTGGGTAGCTGCTGATGTACCGGGGACTGGGGGGTTGCTACTGAATTTGGAATAAACTGCAGGTAATGTCTTCTGGAACTGCCAAAGACACTGATCTTATTAGTTATTTTAAAATTAATGTTTTTTTATTTGTGTTCATTTTGTTAACATTTTTGTATGTTAACGTATGAGAAACAAAATTCAATTCATTCAATTCATTCATTTTTTTTAAGATGTTAATACTAGAGCTCAGAATCAGTAGATTCCTAAAGTTACTCTGAATTTAACTTTCGAAAATTCCAGGCCACTTGTTCCTACTAGCAATTGAACCAAATTCCCAGCAGACACTACTGTCCACGCAGTATTGCTTGCAGAATGCAAGCTCAGGACACTAGGTCATGCATATGGCTTGCGTATTAATTCCGACACTCTGTTAATTTAATTGAAAGTAATTGAGACAGAGCGAGCTGTGTGACGCTCTATAATGCCCAGCCTCATACGGAGCGGGATGAAAGTGACCTTGGCATGTTAGTGACTCTTGTAACTATTCTCCGCTCTTCTTTATTGAAGGACATCACGCGCTAGGGCAGAAATAAAGGAGGAAGCGCGATAAAGTTGCCCTCGTCAGGTTGCCAAAAATGCCAGCAATTTATTGCCATAAACATGTTGAGTGCCGCAGATGGTAAGAGTTCATAATCTCTGGATACAACGCGCTGCTATTCTCGTGCATATTTTTCTTTGCATGATACACAGATGAAGCGCAGAAGATAACAAAATGGATGTTCGTTCTAAAATTTATGATATTGTGTCTTTGTTTTTATTCATAGCCTATAGAAAATACAGTTGATGATGGAATTAAAATATTTTGTTAAAATGTACGCTACACCGCAGAATATTCGAAGATGAGTTTAGAAATGTCTCGTAAGTGTAATAACGAACATTATAGTTCATTTTACGTTCCTTCAAACACTCCAGCAAATAAACGAGGTGCTGGATAATAGTTTGTAACTTTTTTGTATCACTTGAAGCAAAATCCTGTTTCCCTTTCTCCAATGTATTCGTGCACAAAAATGTACCAGTAAGGAAACTGTATACTTATAATATATCTAAGAAATTAATGTATCAAGATATTACTTGTACACAGTAAGAAAACTGTTAGAAATTTAATTATTAGTTTATAGTATATAATTACTCGTTTATGTTTAAAAAAGTACAACCGTTTTATATTAATTCTTAGTTAAATATTATTGTTATTTCACACTGCCACGGGTGGCCAAGGTCGTTAAGGTGGACTCATGAGCGGCAGGTCTGGAGTTCGAATCCCTCCAGGACCGTCCTCCCTGACTGAGGTTTTTTCCAGGTTTTCCTCAGTCCTCATAACTGACAAATGCCGGAGAGGTACCCTAAACTTAGGCCTGGAGCGTTTCCTTCCTTAAAAAAATCCTTTCCCAATATTTCATGTATCACCAGTGTTATCGCCTGTGGTACCTCAGTAGTAAAAATGGGCGTTAACCATTATTAAAGAAAATTGTCATTTCACATTTTATGTGCTGACATATACCGATGAGCTGACCACCTTCCTTCTAACCTCTGTGTTGCTAAGTGCAACTAATCCAAACGGCTCAAATGATCCGTAAGAACGCGGAACAGACCTTAAGCCTAATCCTTTCAGTACACAACGAAGACGAGGACGACATATATAATTTTATATTCAATTACTTCATTTTACTAAAGACAGTTTTTACAAATTCATGCAGTAGTATAAACCTCCTGTTGAACTTCAAAATTATTTGAATCTTCATTAAACCTCTTTTCATTTTATATCATCTTTAATTGTGTTATATTAGCGAATTCAGAAGTAATGTAATTATTGGGGGTTTACTCATGAAAATATTTTTGAAAATTAACTTCAAATCTCCATAGCTAGGCACCAAAAAATGACTTGGAAATAAATGGGTATGGGTGTGTGTGTGTGTGGTGTGTGCATGCGTGCGTGAGAGAGAGAGAGAGAGACTGTTAACATTTCTAGCGGCCACAGTTTTGTTTTTATCAACGAAATTCGGCATACAACAATCAATTAACACCAATCCATCGAGTTGTTAATCAGAAAAATTGGATCATTAAGAGTGGGAGTTAACCTAGAGCAAAAATTTAAAAATTACTCTTGCGGCGGCAATTTTGTATTTTTTTTTTCCTAACGAAATTGGTTATATGCTATTGAAATAAAAAAATAAAAATAGTTTTCAAAAATCAGCGATATTAGAATATTAAGAATGAGGGTTTACCTGAAACCCAAAATTTAAAAATCACTTTAGCGGCGCCAATATGTGTTCTTTCATAACAAAATTTGATATAAACCATTTAAATTAAATAATAAATATAGTTTCTTAAAATCATAAAAATTGAACATTTAGAAATGAAAACCGAAATTGAAAAAGAGCTCTTGTGGAGGTTGTATCCAAAAAATATAGATTAAAATGTATATAGAATTATTTTTTAATCTGGAAAAGAGGTTTGCGATTTTGAAATTGAAAAATTTAATTTAATGGTGTTAATAAATAGCGTTCTACCGGCCTCAATTACTTTGCTAATTGTCAAATTTGAGTAATTTTTGGAGATATACATAGGTATTTAATAAAAATGAAAAGTAAACGGAAAATAATTCTTTTTCAAATTCGAGAAAGTGGTTTGTTATCTCTCATATTTAAATTTCAGGACATTTTATTTTGGTTTTAATTCTAAAATTGGGTTAAAATATAAACCCATATTTATTAAGTTAATAGTTAATTATCAGTGCATAATCTACCAATCCTGAGGTGTATCCACACCCCCATTACGTTATATTTTTTTTATCAATAAACGTTAGCGTTACTTGTTTTTACTAGTAAATTTAAATTAAATTTCAAAGTAGCGCAATAGTAATCTATTATTAATCGTATGGAGACCGAAAATCGATGGAACGTTCGATTATACATTCTATATATTTTTGTGTATATTAACTTAGTACATTGTAATTATTTTTAATAGTCATATTTGTGTTTATTGAACACATATGAACTTCTTCCTCTGAAATGTACAAGGTAAGTTGAAACTTTCTGTAAAAATAAAACAAAGGATTCAGCTCATAAACACCCACTTGCTACTGGAAAACAGCAGCTAAGGACTTAAGAGAGAGAGGGAGGGAGAGGGAGAAGGAGAAGGAAAACAACTATAGTTTCTAACGTATTTGTGAAAGTCAATAATTTAATAAAACTTTCTGTGCAAGTTCATTGTTAATAAATAAACATATTTCACAAACCGTTGACCCTAAAGCATTAATACAGTCTATAGTGTTGACGCATTATATATTGAAATTCAGACCGTCTTGCTTCGGGTTTATCGACAGCGATATCTCGGGATATGAAAGTAAGATCTTGTCGGTCACCAGATATATGTTGCTTCCTGCTAGTTGTTCTCCTCGTATTGCTACTACAGATCTCACTCTTCTTCTAGTCTGCTAGGTCTTATACTTCTCTTTTTCCCTCCTTCTTGACTTCTGTGCCAGTTTATTGTTGTTCTGCTGAGGTTTTCTTCATCTTCTAAAAGTTTGTTGATGAATGTCGTAGTCTTTCGGGTTGTTTTAGTGCGGTATTCTAGAAGTTGCTATTCTATGATGTTTATACTCCTTAACGACAATTTGTTATATATTTTTATCATGTTCTCCATTATTCTATAGCCGTTCTTGCCTTGGATAATATTTATTTATTAATTGTCCAGCTAAGATAGTTCTTTCCGTGCCTATTTCTGCAGTGTATTTAGGGCATTCAGAAGCAACATGTTTTGGAGTGTCTACTATTTCCCAAAGTTCAAAATTGTTGTTGATTTTTCTGCCTATGATGTATAAATATGTTCGAAATGTCCCAGTGATGTAGTGTAATAACTTTACTAGGGATTTATGTGTCTGTGTTCAGCCGGATTGGAAATGTTTCTCTGGTTGTTTTTCCCGACTATAAGGTGGTCTATTTCGTTTACCGTTTTTGTAGTAGTGCGTTTTTGGTGCGCATCTTCTACCAATAATTCCCGATTTGTATCCGTTTCGTGAAAAGCTCCACGTATTTTATCTTGTAGATCTATAGGCCAGAGGGCTGTAACTCCATTGTAAGGGTAATGCATATAGCTCCTGTAAACCTCATTAGTACCTTCCTCTATGAATTTATGAATTTTCTTAACGATTTGTTTTTCTTTCACTCTGTATGCTCCTGTGCCTGCACCATATGCAACAACGGATATCATCAAGCTTTTGCGGTAGATTCAAATTGAATTTAGTGATATGCTGAATTTTGATTGTCCTATGTTTGTCATTTTCATTATAACAAATTCGGCTTTTATATCTAAGTTTATCTATTATCCATACGAAGAAAAATCTGACTGTGCTGGAGCTGCTGGTGCGATAGAGCGGTTAGATCTGCAGTCCCGAGCGACAGCGGAGAGAGCTGAAGATAGTAGACTTTCACAAATATAGCTTTGAAGCGCAACGGATGATAGCTCAGATGGTTAGAGCGTATGCTATAGTCGTGAAGGTAGTGAATTCGAATCCTCACGTCTTCGGTTTTCTCTCTCTCTCTCTCCTGCCGGAGTTAAAGAAGATTTGCCACCATTACACCACTCGCTAACATAGTACCACCCACAAGTTCTGTATAAATTGATATTTCAAATTTGTTTTTTGCTGGAATCAAAGGATATTTTTCACCATTATAGTGATTTATCCGACACTATCAATTTATATTTACGAATAGGAGGCGAGCGTAGGCCGTCAGGCCGTAGTGAGCAAACCACCGAGTCCACCGGTTTCTAGGATACACGCGAGCTTACCGTTAAAGTTAGCGTTTGTGTATATATAGTTAACTTTGAATTATAATAAGACAATGCGTGGTAAAAAGTGAAAAACTAAGTTTTGTAATACAAATTTTTAATAAGCTGGAGCTGCCTGAGTTATCTCCCGTTCAGCTCTCACCGCTGCAGCTCTACCGCACCAGCAGCTCCAGCAGACTCGGAGTTTTCTTTTTAACGTCAAGTACTTTATTTACGTGCTTTCTAAAATTTAGTGCTTCACCTAGAAAGAGACTAATATCTTGTGTTTTTGTCACTTCAATTATCAGAACATTAGTTCTATAGCCGGAAAATTTTAATCTTTCTTTTTAATAAAGGATATGGTGATTTTAAAAGAGATATTTCCATTTCACACTACTCGCACGTTGTATTTATTATCATTTTCAATCTTTGTCCAGTGTCAAGTCCGTTTTTGTCTTCTACAATAATTACTATCTCAACAGCACATGCAATTACTTCTGCAATTTCAGTCTTTATTTGAAGGTTTTCAGGGTTCTAGATCAATTTCTCAGAAATTATGACCGAAACTGAGCCTTGTGGACATCCCCTTGTAATTCCCTTTACTGATTCTTTATATGCTCTCTTCTATTTTTACAGTAATCAAGCAGACTTCTATATAGATATCTAGGGTAATTCTTTAGGTGCATTTTTTAAAGAACACAGACATTCATAGAACATCGAATACTCCTACAATGTCTAAGAATATTGCTATTAAGCACTTTTGCCCTTTTTGTTTCGCTATTTGTATATCTATATTAATTGCGTCTTAGTTTGATTACCTTTCCTGAAACCGTGCTGCTTCAAACACACACACACACACACACACACACACACACACACACACATACACACACACACAAACACACACAAGCACTTATCAATGGACGATATTTTTTTATCCTTTTACATAAGAGGTTTCTCTTTAATAAATAAAAACCATGCGATTTTATTATTATCGAGTCTTTAACTTTTCGTTTATTTAAAACTATAGCAGCTGCGTTTTTCCGCAGCAAAAACAACAATTATCTGTTTAGTAAAGTACATAAGGTGATATCAAGCAGGATATATTCAATATTATTTTAGATTGAATTCCATCAGGACCTGCTGCTTTTTTCTTTTAAATTCTCTTAAGGCTACTTTAACTTCTGATATATCAGCACTCTGTGTTGCGTTATCTATTTATTATTTTCAAACCGCGTGTCTTCCGACACATTAATATATTACGGCATATGAAAGATAAATCATGATAACTTTTATCGGCTAAATAACCGTCAACGTCCAAAATATTACTGCAAAGTTTTGTTCTTATAGAACACGGAATCATCCAATAAAAGAATGGCCCTTTAGTTCCCTTCTGCATATTTCGTGCATACTTCAGTTATTCATATGATATTACATTAGACATGCCTTTTTTATAAGTTTCCCATTCTTCTTCACTGCTATTTACTCGTGTCATTATTTCTAATTAGTGTTTTGAGTACACAAACAATGAATATTCCAATATCGTGTTTTAGAACAATATTTAATAATTTCCTAGCAGATTTTTGTTTATTTGTTTATTCCATTTCTGGCCACCTTGAAATATTCTTTATTTTCACGATTGACATTTTCCTAGAAAGTTGTTTTCTCCCATTTACTGTTTATGCTAAATTGTAGCATATTAAAACTCCTTGTGCCAGTGGAACTAAAATCGTTGCATTATTTGGCTCCAGTATGATAAATGTGACAATTAATGTGTTTTCAACTAATAAGTACGGATAATCATCTATAAATAATTTATAGGAGACTTTCCAAAAACAAAAACAACAACAACAAAAAAAACATAAATGCCATGCAGGTTCACATTTTTTTTTTTTTTTTTTTTAATTTTTGCAGAAAACTGTTATTTGTTTTAACTAAAAATAATTTAAATACAATGGATTTTACCTTTTATAATAAAAATAAAATACGTAAATAATATCCGTGCTCAATTTAAAACAATATAATCTAGATCTATATAAAGATAGCGTGTCATGTTTGTACACCGCTGTAACTCAAGGAATTTGTTAACATTACATAAATAGAAGTAATGGTCGCTATTAGCGGTCTGAAGCATAGTTCCGAACAAAAGATTAAATACTATGTCTGAGCGGTAGAGAGAATATTAAGAAAGATAGAAACACAATTTCACGTCCCACTGGTGACGGCCCACGTTTCCATAGTAACACGCCTTCTAATGCGAAGGGGCGACGGCTCTTCAGCTTTTTGAAGGATGGGTTTACAGTTTGTGCCAAGCGGAGTAAACACGGCGAAAAAAAAACAAAAAAAAAAACTAACATGCAAATATATACATAGCGTGGTGAGGGGGCAGGCTGCTGTTCAGCCTTTCAGGTACTTGTTACTCAATATTAAGAAAAATGACAAGGAAAGTAAGAAAACCACAACGGCTGCCAAAGTTTCCGGCACACAAATAAGATGCAGTAGTTATTTGTGCACTTCACTGTATACATGAACGTATGTTGTTTATATATACATAAACATTAATTTAGTTAATGTACAGTGTTAAGCCCCGATTTCTAGACCATTCATTGTTTATCTTTCCATTTACTGTATAGTTTAATTGTTTCCTAATTCTAATATTAAGCTCCATATGAATATCTCATAACTACTTATCTTCCATGTTTTAAATATCTCTACTTTGAATTATAGTTTGCTAATTTCCTTCTCCCCCCCCCCATTTTTATAGCATTTCTTACTTCGTCCGTCAATAGCGAAGAGAATTCAATTGTTTAACTTACGAAATTAGAGATGCGGGTCATTTTCATATATTTGGATGTAAATTTTCGTTTTATTTTTAAGCAGCTTTCTTCCATGTTTGTCATATTCCTATATAGATATATTTATAAATTATTATAGGATTCTCATTCCGCTACGCAATCAGAAATTGATTTTGTAGACGGGAAGTTACTGAGTAACGGCCTCGCTGCCTACCCAGGGAAGCCACATTGCGCACATTATTTCGTTATTGGTTAGTAGTAAATAGTAATTAATATAGTACTTACCATCAATACATATGCTCTGTGAAATATGCCTGAATCATTTTGATATGATTTTGAGACACTCTTCCCAATTCATTTTCCTGAATAATACAAAATACCTCCCTGCTCCTCCAATGATTTTATTTCAGGTTAAGTAGCAATTTTATATGGATAAAGATGCAACAGCTGAATGGCTTTATACTCACTGCCTACAGATATGCGAACTTGCTGGGCAATCACAAGGGAAAGTGTATATCGATAGACTATTTCATTCAGCTTCTTCTCTGAGAGGGTCTTGCCTCCTACATCCAAGATCGCGGGTTCGAACCCGGCCAGGACCGATGGATTTTTTCGGGCGTAAAATCCTAAGTATGATTTCTTTCAGAAGGGAAGTAAAGCCGTGGGTCCCGTGTAATTTATGACACGTAAAGGAACCTCAAGCCTGAAAGAGAGGCCTCTGAGCAAAATTTGTCGGCCGTTTCACGCCCTGAGTTGAATGGGACGCTGATGACCTGAGCTGTTAAAGAGCGTCCGTAAATAAATAAAGCAATCAATCAGTCTGAGAGGGGTATTTCCCCCCCCCCTCAATGAAAACATCTGGGTTTGAATTTGAATCTGAATTTCCTGGAGATGCTACTCCTGGAAATTTAGCGCGAAATTCTCGGCTATAGTATAAATTATTTCTTTTCTACATTAAAATTATAAATAATGTTATTTTATCCAGCTTAATTCTTTATTGGCAATATTCTACCATACACAAATACACATTGGAAAATCTAAAACATGCATTCCTACAGAAATGCAACTGAAACACTTGGATTGATAAACGCCTCAGCGGAACTTCAACTCCAGGTCATATCGGCAATCGCGCTTCCACTTAAGTGCAATCACTTTTCACTAATGAATATATACAATGTATATTCGATCCAATTTCACGAAATAATTCTTTTTCGTGAAATTTATGTGTCTTGTAGAAATTGCGTACAACTAACTTTTATCTTAATTCAACATGAGTGTTATTCATTTCAAAGTATTTTTTCCAAAGTCCGAATGCAGCCGGAAAGGCGTTTGTAAGCATCTCACCTTAAACCAATGCACATGATTCTCGAATACGATTCTCCGTATCCTGGAAATCTCTCATTTTGGTTCTGTATATTCGTGATAAACCCCTTGATAAACCCCTAAGCAAAAAGTCTACACGCTTCTCTCTCTCTCTCTCTCTCCCTCTCTCTCTCAAAGAAAAAGGTATCAACAATGCCAAACGACATTTTGTTGCACCTCTACATATGCCAAACCATAACCATTCGTTCACTTATAGACAGCTTTCTATGGTGATAGAATAAAGATTTAAAATATAAACTTCAATGTTTTTATGACTGTGACTTTAGAAACAGTGCTTTGAAATGCTTGGCAGTAAAATTTAAATATAACTATACATAAGAATGTATTTGAACAAACAGGGCGAAAAATGTAACGCTTTGGTCTTGCATTTGGGAAGTCACGCGTCCTTGAGGCCGGCCATCCTGACCTTGGGCTTTTTCGCTACTACTTCTGGTCACTTAGTCGAATGCTGGAATGGGTTTTTCCTTTCCGTGAATTTTACGCTTTTTTATTTCATATCATTTCATTCCGTTGGTTCTGTTACTGGTCGAAAGTGCCAGGGCGAGATATGTTGGTACGGCGAGACTGTGGCTTGCGCTTTCTAAAGTTTTCTGCCCGACGCGTGAGTATTCTATCTGGAAACAATGTTAGTATCTCACCTATGTCAGTTCCTTACCGTCCATCATGTCTCTACCAACTCATTCCTTCCTCCTCGCGGTGCCCGACTGAGGTCTGCAATTGAGCAAGGCTGAAGTAGCGAAATATCCTCCGACTTGGCAATCCAATCCAAGTATATGCATACCAAGTAAATTTCACTTACGACGATCATGAAGATGCATCTAAACATTATGTCCATCTTATATTTTATCAAGAAACCCTGGGCTATAGGTGCATTATTAATCCAGAAAGGCAGTTTATTTTTAAGTTCAAGATCTTGAATATTGGTTGAAGCCGCAACTGTATATTTTTAATAATTTATTTGACGTAATACAGGCAGTAATAGTAGTTGTCACTAAAGTGTTTTCTATTGAAGATGGACATAAGTGAATCTTGGTGTGTTTAACCCAACTGTAAGCCGTGAGAGGCCCAAAAAGGTGCTGCAATGACCGAAAAGTTAGTTTGCCAGTTTTCGATACAGTTTTTAAAAACACTCGTAACTTAAGCGTTTTCTTTAACAAAGCCCATTGCATTTCCTAGGTATTTTACTTCATTTAACAATTTCAAAAAGAGGGTTACTGTAAAAAGCGAATTTAATCACTATAACCTTTAGTTTGTTATACAGTTTCACCCCCAAAAACATATATTGTAAGCTTAATAGAATGTGCTGCTTTCATTACCATTTTAATTTACATTCGTTTCTTCACACATCCCGTATACGTCGTTAATCACATGCAGATAAATGGTCCTTTTTAATCAAATTCAAAATTGTTTCATAATCAACCACATTTTAATACAAGTGAACATCAATAAAATTGTATATAGTAGCATTTTTGAACACTCGATGTATGAATTTGCATTATTATATATGTGAAAAATATAAATAACAGTAAACAGTTTGATCATAACAGTCATTTGTTCAAGAAATAAGTTTCGTTATCAATATTTCTCACAAGAAGGTGCTTTCGAAAAGATCGCTAACAATTAATTTTTTGCAAATTATGCTGCTTTACATAATTTAATAAGTAAAAATCCTAGTGTGTAAGAAATATATAATAAATAGCAGCGTTTTGAGTGTGATTAGACCCTTTTGAAATGCTTTTATTTCTTATCCAACATATCAATTGGTCTTTTCTCACTCTCTTTAGGACAACACACGTGTTCATATCAGTTAGTGTTTTAAACATACTGTCTAAATCTACTATAACACGCTTACACTGGACACACCTCTAGGGCACTTTCAGTTCATAATTAATTTTTATTAGGTCATGCATTTCACCTTCTTGAGGACAATGAAATGTCAGACAAGTCAAAGAAGTATATATTCTAACTCTAAGAGCCCGTGAATGGCCTGATTGGATAGGTCAATGACGTATAAAGATGTACCATACCTGATTCCGCTACAAAATCGGAGCTAAAATACATTAGTGGAATCCAGTAGCCCTTCAGTGGACGTTCGATTCCCGATAAAACTTACTTTAGGTTTCGCTGACGCATGCAATTGAGCTTGCTCAGTCGTATTTATCACGCCAAGTGTTTCAGTTACATTTCTGTAACAAGTGCATGTTAGAATTTCTACTGAGTATTTGTGTATTGTAGAGTGTACCGAGAATGAGATACACTCTAGAACAAATTATATTTATGATCGAGGTTTATAAAAGAAATCGTACAGAATTTCCAAGAGTAACATTTTATTTTTAGACTGTTGAACAAATTCCAAACCAAGGGGTTTTCGTTGACAAGAAGCCGAGGTGAAAAAAAATTTAAAGTAAGTGAAACAGTATTTATAATCTGCCACCCCATATTTAATTAGAATGATTATAGCATGTAATTTATGTAACTTTCTTATTATAGTTCTGAGTGTAATGCCATTTTATTTCTTGTACAAGTGTTGAATTATTGTGTGTAAAATGTTATTTTCTTGCCATGGTGCAGAAGTTACCTTAGGAATTTTAGTATATTGTAACAATATTTGTAAAGATGACCCAAGCAAACTGATGTTTTCAGGAGATTTTTCTAAAGGAGAATCCTTGAGTAAGATATTTATTTGTATTCTGTTAGAGTATTATAAAGCAGGATAGGCATAATAAAACATATGACAACTACAGGGATGAAAAGATAGGTCGATAACCTCTTCAAGGGAAGAAGTTAGGATGATGATGATGATTGTTGTTTAAAGGGCGCACAACAGCAAAGGTCATTAGCGCCCAAACATACTAAAAACTGCGTCAGAAATAAAATATAAACAGTTAACACAAATCAAGTCTGAGCAGCACGTTGTGCAACAAAATAAAAGCCCATAACAAATAACAAGTGGGTGTAAAGGTCAACAAAGGACTGGTATTAAAATAGCCGCAATCGCGAAAACAACAGTCCTATAATGGTCTAAAAAGGGTCAATAAAACCCTGTAACCACCAACACTAGAACATATAAAAACTGGTAGTAAAAAACATCAGCAAAAGCTGAAAATAAACCAGTATTGTAAAAGTCTAAACTGGTAACAATAAAACCCCAAAACAGTAACAAGGGTTATATATAACAACGCAATAAAAGACTGGTACTAAAAACAATGCATCAAATGCTGAAACAACAACAGTCTTAAAAGCGTCTAAAAATGCCGTCATGGACAACAAGAGAACACCTCACACCTTGCTCCAAAAACCACAAACACGGATAAAACGGAGCACACGCTCAACAGCAACCACATCATCTGCAAGTAATTCCTCAATAGAGGAGGGCAAACCTAGTCTATGTCTAAAAGTTGCCAGATGATGGCATTCAATTAAAATGTGACGCACTGTAAAGGGGTGGTCACAGTGGGGGCAAGCTGGAGCGGGTTGACCATTAAAAAGGTGAGAATGACTAAAACGGCAATGCCCAATTCTAAGACGAGCTAAAATTACTTCTTCGCGACGAACAGCGCGAGAAGAAGTCGACCAGTTAAAAGGGGCGCATTTACATTCACGGAGCTTATTATTTGGGAGTAATTCCCACTCCTCGCGCCAGCGCGAAAAAATACCTCTACGTAACGAATGTATAAAATCCCCGAAATAAAAACGCTGCTCGTGCTCAGCAGGGTCTAAAAGAGCGGATTTTGCTGCAACATCTGCGGCCTCATTTCCTGGGATTCCGACGTGCCCAGGCACCCATAGCAGTGTTACCCTGACGCCAGCGTCGTAAAGGGTTAAAACTGCATTCTGGACCATCTGTACAAGGGGGTGGAGGTTGTACAGGTTTCTAAAACTTAAAATGCCAACCAAAGAATCGGAACATATAACACTGTTCCCCAGCCCGTGATCAGAAATAAATAAAACCGCCCGATAGATAGCATAAAGCTCCGCCATAAAAATAGATGTTGCAACGTCAAGCCCATACGTAAAACTAGCCCCATTAAAAACAAAAGCACATCCTACACCTGTGTCACATTTAGAGCCGTCGGTATAGATAAAATTCCAGCCAATAAATGAGGATTTGATCTCGCTAAAAGAACAACGAATAATATGTGCTGCGGTCGATGATTTTGGACAGGACGTAAGCCCGAGATGAACGGGGGCCTCTGCTAAAATCCAGGGGGGAGAAGAAGTTTCCCCGGCTAAGAAAAAAGCAGGTAACTCCATGTCCAACGTCCGTAAAATCTCCCGAAAGCGAAAGCCAGCGGGCTTAGGAGTAAAAGACCGAGCAGCATAAAAACGATCAAAAGACACATTAAAAAACGGCCCATTCGTGGGATGACGAGGTTGCGCAGCCAAGCGACAACCGTACGCGGCCAGTAAAACATCCCTACGATAAAACAACGGAGGTTCTCCAGACTCCGCACATAAACTCAACACAGGGCTGGTGGGGAATGCCCCAATGGCAACACGGATACCCCGGTGATGAATCGGGTTCAGGCGGCGCAGAACAGAAGGCCGCGCAGAGCCATAAACCACACAGCCATAATCCAGTTTCGATCGGATGAGAGATCGGTAAAAACGTAAAAGTATAGTCCGGTCAGCTCCCCAAGATGTGCCACATAAAACACGTAAAATGCAAAGAGAACGTTCACACTTGCCTTTGAGTTGCGCTATATGCGATGACCAGCATAATTTTCTATCGAACACCAAGCCAAGGAACCGAACTTCGTCTGCGAAAGAGAGTGCGTCTGGGCCAAGATGGAGCGAAGGTGGAGGATACTCCTTGTGGCGCCAGAAGTTCATGCAGACGGTCTTCTCTGCGGAGAAACGGAACCCGTGAGAGACACTCCAAGCGTGAAGGCGGTCGAGACAGCATTGGAGGCGGCGTTCCAAGAGACAGGTTCTCCGAGAGGAAAGATAGATGGCAAAATCGTCCACAAATAACGACGATTGTATTCCTGGCGGTAAACACTCGGTGATAGAGTTAATCGCAATGGCAAATAGTGTGCAACTAAGTACCGAGCCCTGAGGTACGCCGTTCTCTTGAATAAAATTAGACGATAAAACTGATCCCACGCGAACATTAAAAACCCGGTCCTTCATAAATTCCTGAATAAAAACAGACATACGCCCACGTATGTTCCAATCGTGAAGCGTTCGGAGGATACCGCCTCTCCAGCAAGTATCGTACGCTTTCTCCAGGTCAAAAAATACGGCAACCGTTTGGCACTTGCGCACAAAACCGTCCATTACATGGGTAGTTAAAGACACCAGGTGGTCGATTGAGGAACGATGACGCCGGAAACCACACTGGGCGTTCGTTAATAATTGGCTCGACTCCAACCACCACATGAGCCGTCCGTTAATCATGCGTTCCATCACCTTGCAAACGCAGCTGGTGAGGGAAATCGGACGGTAACTGGAAGGAAGATGTGGGTCCTTTCCAGACTTAGGTATGGGAATGACGGTAGCCAATCGCCACGCGCAAGGAAATGTGCCGTTACACCAAATAAAATTAAAAGTTCGTAATAAAAATGCTTTGCCTTCTGCTGGTAAATGCTGCAACATGGCAACATGAATGTCATCAGGTCCCGGTGCGCAATGTCGAGAGGTAGAAAGGGCATGCTCCAGTTCCCTGGCGGTAAAAGGAACGTTGTAGCTCTCCTGATGGTCGGAGGCAAACGAGAAACCTTTCCTCTCAACCTGCTCCCTTAATGCGCGAAATGTAGCCGGGTAATTGGCGGAACTAGAAACATCAGCGAAGGTTCGCCCTAAAACATTGGCGACGTCAATCGGAGTGGTGAGCACTCGATTTAAAATTCTAAGACCGGGTATAGGTGTAAACCTTGGTTTGCCAGCAACGCGGCGCAGCCGTTCCCAAACTACGGATGAAGGCGTTGTGCGGTTAAAAGAAGAGGTAAAAGAAATCCAAGAGGCCTTTTTGCTATCCTTGATGACTCGGCGGCATTTGGCGCGAAGTTGTTTGTAGCAGATCATATTTGCTGAAGTAGGGTGGCGACGAAAAACTCGGAGAGCACCTCGGCGTGCACGCAATGCATCCCGGCATTCATCGTTCCACCAAGGAACCGGTAAGCGTCTGGGGCGACAAGACGACCGGGGAATAGCCTTATCTGCGGCTGTTATGATGACAGTACGGAGGTGCTCGATCGCGACGTCGATAGATGGAAAGTCACACCCTGAAAATTCGGCCAAAGATCGATAGAGAGTCCAATTCGCCTTATCAATGAGCCATTTTGGCTTGCGCTGTAAATGTGCGTTCGGAGAGAGTACATGGATCTGACACGGAAAGTGGTCACTGGAATGTAAATCAGAGATGACGTTCCAGGTGAGATGTACAGCAAGCGAGGCAGAACAAATGGATAAGTCCAAGTGCGAAAAGCTATGAGTGCTGTCAGAGAGAAAAGTAGGTTGACCAGTGTTGAGAAGTATAAGATTGTGATTTAGCAAAAAGTCAGCTAAGAGGTTACCTCTTGCACACTCCGTGGTGGAACCCCGTAGGGGATGGTGAGCATTGAAATCCCCCAAAAGAAGAACAGGGGGTGGTAGCTGAGACAAAAGATCGTCCAGGTCAACTGTGGTGATGGTTCCGGACGGAGGTAAATAAACATTGCAGACAGAAAAACTAAGGCCAGAAAAGTGAACTGTAGCTGCGGCAGCTTGTAAAGGAGTCTGGAGCTGTAGTGAGGTGCTGTACACGTTATTGCGAATTAAAAGTAAAACTCCGCCGTGAGCGGGAGTGCCATCTTCGGGAGGGAGATCAAATCTCACCGAAGAGTAACCGCGTAAATTAAAAGAATCGCTTGGGCGAAGCTTGGTCTCTTGGAGACATACAAGCAAAGGGTCAGTTGAACGTAAAATTAACTCGAGGTCAGGTCTTCGACTACGGAGACCACGCACATTCCACGAAAGGATAGCCATTGTTAAAATTAGATGAAAGAAGCTAAAAATTTACCACCTTACTTTTTGGACGGTGCAGGGCGAAACAAACGTCCTTTTTTCAGTCGCGTGGGACTCGGTGGTTTTGAAGGAGCAGGCACATCCTGCTCCATCACTTCCTCAGAGGGAGGGCTCTCCCGCTGAGAAGCATCCACCGATTCCAAAGCCTGGAATCGGTTGGATGTGGGTATAGGCGGCGACGGCGACCGCCTAGCGGGTTTGCTCCCATCATGGGAGCGTGACCTCCGAGGAGGTGAAGGGCTCTTCTTCTGCTCTACCTGAGTTGATGACTTTAAAAAATCTGTTCTCGTAAAACTCGTCCTGAACTTAATATCAGGGGCATTAAAAACAACAGCGTTGGGCTTCACGGTAGAGCGCTTTGGAGAACTAGGCGTAGGTTGGACCCGTGTAAACACAAGATCGCAGGTCTGCGTACTGCTATCGCACTTCTTGGGCGCAAAAGAAGCTGCTGCGCTGTAGGTGCCGGTCTTAGGCACGACAGGTTGGCGAGACTGGAATCGCTTCCGGGCTTCAGTAAAGGAGAGTTTTTCCTTCACCCGGATCTCCTGGATACAGCGCTCCTCTCGAAAACGAGGGCAATCGCGGGACGAGGCTGGATGTTCACCGCGGCAGTTGACGCAGACAGGAGCGGATGGGCATGCTCCCTCGTGACTTGCTTGGCCGCAGGTTGCACAAATGGATACGGCAGTTTTGCACGATATGCGAGTGTGTCCAAAACGCTGACACTGGAAACATCGCAACGGGCTAGGGATATACGGGCGCACTTCTATCACCTCGTAGCCCGCCTTGATCCTCTGCGGCAAATCGACCCTGTCGAATGTGAGGAAAAGAGTCCGGGTCGGCTGTAATTCCCCCTCTTTCCTTGCCTGTACACGATATACTGAGGTGACCCCTTGGTCTTCCAGACAGCTCTGGATTTCCGGGTCGGTCATTCCGTCTAGAACATTTGTGGTCACAACTCCTCGCGACGAATTCATGGTCTTATGTTTCTCGACACGGACGGGATATCCGTGGAGTAGCGTCGCCTTGAGCAACGAGTTGCTTTGAGACAGGCCTAGTGTCTCCACCAAAAGTGATCCGTTGCGTAGACGGGTACAGGACTTAACGGGTCCAGCTATGGCATCAATGCCCTTCTGAATTTTGAATGGATTTACGGTCGTAAACGACTGATTCTCTTCAGTACGACTAATGACTAAGTAACGAGGGAAAGACTTCTCGATTACTTCTTTTGCATCAACTCTTTTACGTTTAAAATGTAAAGGATTATTTTCCAGTACCATAGCGAATTATTCCTCCACCATTGCAACCGTCTCCGATGGCGGGCTGCTTCCTGGGCGCCACCCCGGCTTAGGTTACTGGCTCTGGCCTGAACCAAGGAACCTCAGGGTCACACCTTCCTGTGGGCTGACGAAGGGACCCAATCGCCTGCAGGAAGACTACAGCTCATGCAATGGCCCTTCCCCGGGCCTGGCCTTTACCAGGGGATACGCTCCCGTCCTACATGATAACCCTGTGCTGGGAGTTACGCCGTTACCCAGTCACATTTTACCGCGTCAAACACGGGGGCACCCATCAGACAAAGAACAGGGAAGTAGGACTAATAAAACAATAAAAGAGGCGAAATAAAAAGGAGTCAAACGCGCTGAGCGCGGACCTGAGGGAGCAGCTCGGGTGCCTCGGGGTCGCTACGCCCCGTACCCAATAAATTGGGCCCCTGAGGGGAAGAAGTTAGGAGCTTGAGTTGATATTTACATGTAAAAAGTCGCGTAGGCCATGATTATTTAGTCTTGTAATTTTGCGGCCCGTAGTCAGTTTTGCAAGAGTATTCAGCGGGCCGTTATCAGTGGAAGGGCTTTCTCAGTTCCATTCAGTTAGTGAAAAGCTGTAGTCTGTTTTGGAAGAGTATTCAGTGTGGGGCATCATCAGTGTAGAAGATAGGCACGGTCAGTTCAGTTCCGTTCGTGGAAGAGTATTAGGGTGGAAGAGCTTTATTAGTTGAGTTCAGTTGCATCTAAAGATTAGTTGATTTCAGGATCAGCCTTTATCAAATTGAGAAACGTCAGAGTGATCGCCATAGCCAGAAATCTTTTCAATCTCTATATACTCTTTCCCCTATGTCACAGGACCATAAAATATCCAACAGTAGAGTCTCAGTAGAGCTGTTGTGGCTTCATTCATATAAAAGTACTACTGTACCTGAAATAAAGTCTGTGTAGGTGAGGTAGACAGTGTACAATATTTGGGGAATTGCGGCAAGCCTTTCAAAAGAATTCAGCCATGTCTCACAGCGGAGACCAGGCAGTGGAACATCTCTTATGATGCTGAGTATAATGTTAATTACAATTTACTACTAATAAATGACGAAAGAAAAATTGCGCGTTATGAGTTCCGATCACATAAAAATTGGCGTGGCCGTTACATTAATTTCCATCGGCAAAAACAATTTTCGATTGCGTACGGAACAAACCTGTATTATCTTATATCTAGCTGGCCAATCTTAAGATCTAGATGTAGGATTATACTTGACACGTAATATTTTATTCAACTGTGCCACAAGTCCATAGATTCAGAATAAATAGATATTTGACTCGCCTACGGTTCATTAACCTGAGGAATGCCACAGAGGAAAGATGACCGAACGTTTTTAATTCGAAAAAAAGGTGTGCCATGAAGTCATCGTCAACAATCAGCGTCGAGAAAGCCTCAAACCGTGAAAGGTGAATTCTTTTTATAGTATAATTTATTAATTAAGCACTTTAAATATATGTATCCTGAATCCAGGTTTCTTAACATTGAATTAAATGCATTCTGAAATAGAAAGCAAATATAGTTAAATTGCTGATAAACTAGAAAAATACACTAATAGCATTTTAATACAGCATTAAAATCACATTTCTAATCAGCTTATTACTGCAAACTATTCAAATATATGCAAGTTGAGTAAAAAAAAAAAAAAACACTTTTCTGAAAAATTAATCATACCACTATGACAATTAATTGAAATTAATTGAGTATTAATTACTTTGAATAGAAATTCCAATCCCTACCTTTTCAGCCCACGGCGCTGGTAGACCAGTCAACTTGTTCCTCTCAGATCAAAACCTGAATAATAATAATAATAATAATAATAATAATAATAGTAATAATAATAATAATCTGTTAGGCTAGTTCAAAATAAAATACCGATGAATAAGACAGGTGTCAATGTGAAATTATTAATTTCCAAAGTATGGGAGTTAGCAGTCATAGTAATGTCTAAATGTTTAAATTGGAGGAATCCAAATGGCGATATTGATCTTTCTTTTCTGAAGATTAGGAGAATGAAACCAAACTCACACATAGTTATTTAATAAAATTGATGCAAACAATAATCGCAATCTACACTATTTCAAAACGATGGGCCAATATTAAGGAAATAAAATTATTTTCTAATATTCTATTACTTCTAAAACTTCAGTTGTTGTTCTAGTTTTGCCACTAAAATGTTGGTTTATATTAAATAAAATACCAAATTTAATTGCTATAATGGATTCCTGAAATCTAAAAGTATAGACAAAAAATGTAGTAAAACAAATAGATAAAAATCACAAGTTAAATTTAGGTAGGTCTAATATTTTATTTTATTATTAACAGAATCAACATATTATTTTTTCCCAAATTTCTCCTTTGTTTTTATCTTTCAAAGAGGAAGATTAAAAAGTATGTTATTTTTCATAGACACATATTACGATTCACTGATATTATTATAAAACCAATAAGTAGTAGACGCTTTTGTTTAATCCATGTAGTTTTAATTAAATGAAACATGAACATGTAGTGATCAATGTCACGTGAAGTCAAGTTTTGGTGTTGGCAATTAATGATTAATATTTGGTATATATTTGTACTCATTTCTAAATACATGGTGCGTAAATGTACAAACAAAGACTTTAGATAGAAAGGGGACCGAAAATAGGCATCTCAAGAATAAATGGTCTCGGACGCTTTATTGTGGAGCTGCAGGCGTTAACTCCAAAGCTACAAATGAGTTTATGAATGTTTGAGAGAATTAAAATCACAATAACTTACCTTAAAATACTTTCCGTTAAATATAGAAATTGAAATCCATTTATTTTAGTCGTGTATAAAACTTACCTAACACTTTACCATTTCCCCACTCAGTGATAATGCTTGGTTAGATTGAGATGAAGCCTGCTTATGTCTGCTCCTCAGCTAAAAACATAGGTTTACATTTGACTGGCTCTGAACATATGTAAAATCGCAACGCAGCATGATGTTGATCCATATAACTACTTATTGAAGTGTCTAAGACATTCGCTCCCAATGTAAGAATACTAAGTGTCAAGCTACCTTTCTGCTCGTAAATGCCTTGCACATTTTTTCTGAGTCTGCATATAGGTAGCACTTCTTATATTACAGTAATAATTATCCTTGTCTTAAAAAAACTACAGACATATCTTGCAATCAGCAAAATCTAGTACATCCGTATGTCACAAGAGAGTCTTCTGAAATTCTAGAGAGTACTGTAGCCAATAGAAAGAACCAGTTCCTCACTTAGCATAACAAACACTAACCATTACATATATTACTTTTTTGTTCTGATTTGACGCGTTTTCTTTGTTAAGAGAAAAGGTTTCGTGTGTTTTCGACTTCAGGTTCTAGAATGGATTAAATAAATTGTAACTTACAATAATGTGCCTTTAAAATGACATATTTTATATGTTTAACATAAAAATGTAAGTTATGTATATAAACTTTCCAATGCAAACCTAAAACTTCCAATAAGAACTTCATTAACCTTGTTACTACTTAAGTGCCTGGAATTGAAAGCATCAGACCTATTTTGAAAGAATGTCATGATACTTTGTTAATGCACTCATCTTTAAATGGTTTTTATAAATTTGTACCCGGCCTTACTTTTAGAACACCCCCTAACTTTAAAAGTATATTTCGCCGAAACCTATATCCTCCGAATTTACCACGTCCCTTTGCTGGCTCATATCCTTGCCAACGCCCTAAATGTAAAACCCGTGCGCTAATTACGCCTTGCCATTCATTCCACAGCCGTAATTTATCCAAGGAATTCAACATTTCTTCATTTGCTACTTATTCTTCCAAGAACGTCGTATATATGTTATCTTGTAAGCTTTGTAAATCATTTTATATTGGTTTAACTTCTATTGCTGTTTCGCTACGTATGAACAATCATAGACGTTCCTTTAAAACCAAGTCTCCCTTGCCGGTTGCCCAACATGCGTTATCTCACTGTAAGGATTTTGATGATGCTTTTAATCTAACACTTATTGATGCGTTATCTACTCAGTGCTCTGAAAGTTTACTCAGAGATAGAGAAATGGCAGCTATAATTTTACCTAAAGCGCGTATACCACCTGATTTAAATCTTACATATTAATCCCCCCCCCTCTCATTTCCAGTTTCATCTGTTTCCATGCATAACGTTACGTTACGTTGAGTATCGAAATACTCAATATTTACTTTTATCATCGTCACTTGTCTTCTTGCCATAGAAGGACTCCACTAGTTCGAAGCGATCTAAAGTGTGACTTTTTCTTAGTGTTTTATCCTTTTCTACTATTATAATTACTGTTAATTTTATATATAATGTAACTAAATTAACAATAATTAGAAAAGCAGAAAAGGATAAAACACTAAGAAAAAGTTAATGTTCACAATCATGGTTTTGTCGCCCGTTTCACGCCAACTGGCAGGTCAGCAGTCAGAATGTTAACTCCCTGCGAAGCGGATATAATATTCTCGCCACTGATTCAAGTTCCCGCAGTTAAAAGTTGGAAATGTTGGAAATTTTGTTCTGTTCACACATTTCTGACATCTTTTTAGAAGATAGTCATTCAGAAGTATCAGTTAATATGAGTCAATTTAAACTTGAACTGTTACCCACGACCCAGGCAGGTATCATAATATTCGCATAAATACCTGTAAGTGGAACGTTAGTAGCAGAGCAGTTGGTTAATGCTTAATATTCTTTACTGATGAGGCGTGATTCCATTTACAAGGTTATGTTTCGATGCAAAATAAAAGGTATTGGGTACAGAGAACACCGATTTTATACCAAACGTTCTTGCATTACTAAAAATTGGTGAATAGTGCACAGTACATGCATACAGAGTATTAAATCTTTTTTTTAATGTCATATATACAGAAATATATAAGAATGGCATACTGGCAGTATTTGATTTTTGTTTAGGTGCAAAGTTGGAAAATAAAGAGTATGGAACAAGTCCCTGAGAAAATATTAGGCGATGAATTTCGGAAGATAACCTTTACTAAAAGAGATGTCAGAAATGTGTGGATATAGTAGGACATTATTTCCAACATCTCCTGTCATAAGGTACGTGCTTATTTTCGTTGTAAATGTATTTGTAATTGCGAAAACTTGAATAAGTAGCGAGAATATTTCATTCGCTTCGTCGGGATTTACCGCTCTGATTGCCGATTGGCCAGCTGCCGTGAAACGGACAACGAAAGCACGAAAGACTCTGCTTTCAAATTGGATAGTTTATTGAAATTTAAGTTATTCGCTCCCGCTGTTGCGGTGAATCTCATTTTTTTAATTCATCATGGTGAAACATTTCGCTGCAGCTCAAAAAATGCTCATAAGCAATATGCTTACTAACTATAAAATTGACAAATCACAGTAACACTAAGCATGTACTTGAAGTTAGAAAAGTAAATTATTTCGGCCATGATATTTAAACATTGCCAGAAATTCCCTATTATTTTCCCCTGCTAAAATGTCACTTTCTAAAAGATGTATTTTGCTGGAATTCTGCAGTAATTGCGTTTATTAATATATACAATGCATTGCTGATATTGTTTTTACCGAGCAATATGACCTCGTTTTAATTGTATAAAGTCATCAAAATATAATATAACAATGCATGAGCAAAACAGTTGCAAAGCTTTCATGTGTGCATTTAGACTTCCCGGTTACTCTTTCAGGTCTAATTACGTTTTATTGGAACATGAATAGAATTTTGCTAAGCGCATTACTTGATTTAAACCGATTAATTAGCCCCTCCCATTCAATAACAATAACACGTAGAGAATAACCTCAGTCCTTGGCCTTCTCTGTTTATGTAATTAATATTCAGCTCTAGCAACGAAACTGTACAAAAACGTTACTGTAAAATTACATTATCAAATCAGGTCGTTATTATCAATAGCCACGACAACCCTATGTTGGTATATTTGTGGTTTGTCTACATGGCAAATCGTGACAGTCATCAACAAATAACAGAACCAGCTAAAGTTAACTCATATAAAGTAGGGTAGAAGGGGAAAAACTCCTTGAGTTTATTATAGTTGTTACATTTTTAATAATATTGAATTCATTAGAACATAACAAAGTTTTTTGTGAAACTAAAATACTCTATGTAAATATTTAGCTTATATATGCACAGAGTATACTGAAGCGGTAACGCTCAAACTCAAATGCAGGAGCTCCGAGGTTCAAATCCCTTGGGCTAGTAATCCTAACCTTGGGTTTTTTCGTGGTTTCCTCTGATCACTTCGATGAAAGCTGGGATGTATATTTACTTTCCACAGATCTTCCTCATTCCCTCTCATTTTATTTCCTTGTGAGTGTGGTGAGTTGGTGGTGAGTGGTGTGCTGTGGTGGAATTTGCTCATTGGAAAAACTATCCTGACTGTAACTCTTTGGAGAGAGACTTTACGACGTCATAAAAGATCAACCCAAGAAAAGGAATCTGGGAATGTTAGGAACCCATCTACTTTCGTACCTGCTGCCCCATAAACCTAGCCGCCTTTCATCCCTTCCTCCCAAAGATTAAGCAAGAAACAAAAGCCCTCGTTTGGCTTCCGTATCTGAAATCCTACTCTGTCCCATTAAATCCAATCCAATATACAAAGTGTATTTCGGCCTCTTTTTTTTTTTTTTTTTTTTTTTTAACGGTGTTTAACGCCTGTTTTTACTACAGAGGCACCACAGGCAGTGAACACTGATACATGAGATGAAAATATATATTGGGAAAGGATTATTTTAAGGAAGGAAACGCTCCAGGTCTACGTTTAGGGTACCTCCCCGGCACTGTGAAATTAGAAACTAGAAATTATTACGAAACGTGAATAAATATTTCTCAAAGAACTGCGACATGTGGTTCAGGAAAAAGGAATTCTTACTTTAGCAGTGTTTATTATAATAGGCACCTGCATTCCTGACCACCCTATACGAACGCCCTTTCATGGAGACAGCCTTTGTTTACACTACGTTGTGACACAGGAGATCAAGTGGTGTTTAACCCTCGGGTAATTAACCCAGGCCTTTCTTTATCCCAGAACACTCAGAAGCGTCGCCTTTGGTGACATTGTGGACATGCGGAGAAGCTGTTCCAAGTTCCATCTCATTACTTTCGGGGTGGTTAGATCAATTTTCTGGTTCCTACAGAGTATATGCGATAGATCCTGCCGTTCACATCCAGGCGTAGAAAGAAAGTGTAAAACAAAACATTAATCAAATGTTTCAGTTGCTAGCAGTAGCCATGTTTACTTCTTTTGAGTTTTAAGTAAGAAAATGTACTGATATTGTATAAACGCCACGGATCTAAAATTAACAATCATTTCTCATCATCATGAGCTTCATATACTTAAAATTGAGTGTCTACAATTTTAGCACTCGCTTGCATAGGAAGTGCCATATTATTATATTTAATGATTTGTCACGCATTACCTCAGTGAAGCATATTCGTGAATTCATTATTTGTGGTTACCCAGCTGTTAAAAAATGAGACAATATTATATGTATAGGGTTTGTTAAAAGTGTCGTACTATTTAAATAACTTTTGAAGCATGTGGTTCTGACATGGATAGACGTATACTTTCTTTTTAATGGTGTTTAACGTGCGTTTTTACTACTGAGGCACCACAGGCGGTGAACACTGGTGATAGATGAAATGAAATTATATTTTGGGAAAGGATATTTTTTAAGGAAGGAAAGTTTCAGCCCTAAGTTTAGGGTACCTCCGGAAAACCTGGAAAAAAACTCACTCAGGTAGGATGGTCTTGGCGGGATTCGAACCCCAGACCTCCCGCTCACGATTCCGCTCCTTAATGACCTCGGCCACTCGTGAGAACACAAAAATGATACTTCCTGTTAAACTCTAATTCTCTTATTTTAATTTTTAAATACAATATCCAAGATATTTTTACATTTTCAAATAATTTCTTATTAACAGGTTTTGAAAAAGTATCCACATTAGGTACTTCTGTACACATTTATTGTTACTTAATCAAGAAAACTAAAAAGTTTTCCGAATAATAAAACACTTTTTATGTTTCTATGTTTTGTCAGCAATATCATAAATACTGTCCTTGTTTATACCCATTACTTCATGATTTTGATACGGAAACACCTTATTTAAGGGATTAAATCTGATATATAGTGTATTAAATAATTCTATTTGATATTGAGCGAAAGGGAAAGAATTATAATTTTAATTATGATTGACTATTGACACAGTCAACTTTTACATCGAAAGGCGGCAAATTTATTTAACGATATGCAACTGGATCGCAATCCAATTTCACATACAATAGTGACAATTTACTCAAACCGACAGCGTAAAGGACTTACTGCTGGGAGCTGAAGAGATGGCTAGCGACGTATAAGGGTAAAGGAGGACTTTATCTGCCAACTAAAACATTGCATGTGTATCATCCGTTCAAATACTTAAGATTAGCTCCATTCTCATTGCGTTAACGAAAGCATAATATGAATAGTTGCGTTGTCAGTACATTCCTCTGACTAGCCATCTCTCCAGTTCCTAGTAGTACCAAGATCAGCTCACCCGGAAAGTGAAACTGATGAGAATATTTCAAGGGATTTTCCTCCATGTGCGAGAAAATGCAAAAGTTTCAAATTTTTCGTTAGAATCAAATATGTGCCAAATTTCTGTAATGAAATTCTTAAAAGTGCCAAGTAACATCCTTATAAAACTCAGTTTTTGCAGGAACTCACAGAGGACGATCCTGATAGAATAATGCAGTTTTATAAATTAATGATAGAACGCATTTACAACAAGTGAAATTTTCTTAGACAAAGTGCATTTGAGATGAAGCCGCTTTCTGACTAAATGGATTTGTGACAGGCACAGCTTCCGATACAGATCAGACTGAATCCACAATGGATGGAGGAGAACTAAGCAATAACCACAAAACGTAATATTTGAGCTAATATTGATGGTGCTCATTGGTTCTTTCTTCTTTAGAGAAGCGCTAAACGCTATTAGATATATCGATTTTCTTCGAAATTATAATACCGGCATCGCAAATTTGTTTCCAAATCCAGTCAAACATGGACTACACCGAGATGACATATATTTCCAACAAGATGGAGCTCCAGCTCACCATAGACGGAATGTTCGTCATCAGTTAGGCCAAGTTTTTTCACAACGATGAATTGGTAGGAGAGGTCACATAGAGTGTCCAGCAAAATCCCCAATTTTGTCCACTTTTGACTATTTTTTGTGGAGCGATTTGAAGTCAGTTGTATATACAAAATTACCCAAAAACTTAGAATATCTGCAGTGTCAATTAATGGAAACAGTGCAATAATTCTTAAGGCCTGGTTAAGCTATTCCTTATGATCGACTGGCACATTGACAAGCAGCTGGGAGTTAGCATTGTTTTCCTTTTGTTTTAAGGAAGGAATATTTTATTAATAGCTGCATTTAATTGTTTTCTTGATTTAGCAACCACAAATTTTATACTTGTAGTATGGGTATTTTTTTTTAAAAACTCTTTAATGGGAATTATTCAACAATGCAAAAATAGATTGGGCATTCCATTTAAGAGAGTTCGAGTTACTTCCGGATAAACCGGAAGTAGAAAAAAGTTGGTAAAATTATATTTGAGCTCTTGGTATATGAGTTTATGTCACTGAACTACCACTTCAAAAATAATTTAGATAATGTGAAACTTTTAACTAACACTGTATATATTACTTATATAGATTATGTAAAGCCTTTTGATAAGGTAAGGGGAAATCTATGGAATGTACCAAAAGACCCAGTTTTCTACATCTTATTAGAGTAGTTCACAGCCTGCATACAAAAATACTAATGGAAAGTGGCGAAAAAAGGAGAATGAAAATACTGGGCCATCAAATTATCTGCTGACGACGCAATGGGGTCTGCATTAGTCGACAAACCATCATTCACGGCTACACTAGTCAAAGTCAAAGCAGGCGGGTCAACACAAGAGTCTGTGGTAAAAACATTAGAGAGTCATTGTAATAAATTATACACATTTAAAAAGTTCTTACTCTAAATGTCACGCAAGGAGAGGCTAGGATCTGCCTGCCTTCATTTTCCACACATTTCTAGCACATTCTTATGAAATTACCCGTTATTTTTAGTTGGTCTAAAATGTGTGACTTTACAAATCGCATTACTTTTCTTTTAATAGTGTTTAACGTCCGTTTTCACTACTGAGGCACCACAGCCGGTGGACACTGATGATACATGAAATGAAATGATATATTTTGAAAGGATATTTTTTTTTAAGGAAGGAAGCGTTCCAGGCCTAAGTTTTAGGACACCTCCCCGGCATTTGCCAGTTATGAGGATTGAAGAAAACCTGGAAAAAACCCTAGTCAGGGAGGACGGTCCTGGCGGGATTCGAACCCAAGACCTCCCGCTCATGAGTCCGCACCTTAAGGACCTCGGCCACCCGTGGCGGTGACTGGCATTACGACTTGGAACTTAATTACATGGCAACTTCTCTTCAAATAATCTCCTGACAACATGAGCAGACTCGAAATAGACATACAAATCGTAAATAAATACTTATTATGGAACAGAATAATTAGATCTTAGTTACCATTCAGTATTTTTGGTTGACATTACTCTAAGATTACACATATGCTGTTTTTTTCCCCACTCTTCAAACGACACTGAGTGGGGGAGACCCAAGATCAACCTCTCCCGCCACCATCGTACAGCCTTGAGCATGTCTTATAAACCGATGCAGTCCGCCGCCGACGTGCCGGTCATTAGATAATTGCATGGCCCGATATTTTAACTAACTTGAGTGTTCGACAAAGATACCGGCCTTCGCACACTTTATATAGTCTATTTATGGTAATGGGTCGTTAACTACCTACTGCAAAACGCATAGTTGTAAACCTGCGAATTGTTTAAGATTTTATTTAAATTTATACTTATATTTTATCTATTCCTCACCATGAATCTGCATTTTCCCTCCGTGCTGTTTTGATAGATTCACGTGGAATCAGAATGATGGAATGTACTGCACAGTTTCTCACGAAATTGTAAATATTGTATATATATATACATATAACTTTATGTTTATGTGATGATACCGGTTTGTAATTTCAATATATATTGCTAAAGGTGTTACATTAGATGTTTCTTTAAAATATTATTTGTTTATTTATTTATTTACTCTGTTAATAGTTAAGGCCAAGGACCTTCTCTTCCACTCTACCAGACGAAAAATACAGAAAAAATACAAAGTACAATATGCATATAAAATACAGAAAAAAGCCAAATTATATATATACTACATGTAAATATTACATATTTTGAATTTAGTTACAAATCGGATAAAGAGAGTGCTACAATTCTACTTGTTATTCAATAACTTTTCTCGAGTACATGGGGTAAGAAAGCAGGAGGAGGATAAAAGGATGAGGAAGAAGAAATAGCGGGAGACTAACTATTGGGTTCCTAGAATTGAGATGACAATGTAGTCTACGTTTAATTATAAACTTGCAGTCTCTAACTTCAGTAAGAAGTGACTGACACGCTGAATGAAGTTGAATAGAAATAGTGCTTATGTTTAAGTTAAAAAAAAAAATTATTTCTTTTGGATCACAGTCCCAGTATGCACATAAATTTTCTTTAAATGTATTCATCTATCAAATTTCACGGCTTATCATTTTTATTTCACCTTCTGGAAATTTTACATTTAATGATTTTGCCAATATGTAGGCATAATTAATAAAGTGGATAGTGCGGTAAACAGTTCTTATTTATTTTATACATATTTGGGGAGTAGATCTCCAGTGGATGAAGCATTAGAATGTTTTATTATTATTGTTGATGATGATTCGAGCAGGGATATCTTCACCTGTACCCCTGATGATCAGGAGAATGAAACTACAAGAGATTCAGTTGGTGTTAACCCGGATCATGTAAATTATCAATTTCTCCCACGTGAAGTACAAGTTTTGTTTCGTGGCAGCATTTCAAAAAGAATACTGCCACAACTCTAGACCTGATAATCTTAGAGTCAGTTGTTTAAAGGCTTATAAAGAGCTTAGGGTATAAAATTGACCATCTTAATTATACTTAACTTAGAAATTTTGGTTGTATAAGCATAAATCTCAGATTATTTCATCTTAACCTCAAATTAAATTTAACTCGCGAAATTTCATAGTTAAAGCACTAACTAGATTTTAGAATTTGTTAGATAAAACATTTCCCAGAGTACAGAAGCATAACAACTTTATTTATAAATAAAATAGCGAGTCATTTTTTTAATTTCATGTAGATAAAGTTTCTTCAATGTGTTACTTTTCACTTCAATAACAACGAATAAATAGAGTTGCGTTCAGTTGAAGGTTATGTTAGCTAATCTTATAAGCGATGTATTGTACATATTTCTTTACAGATTTGTGATTATTCCAACATCTCATCCGATGATGAATTTCACCGTGCTCCTCGTGTATTTCATGAGAGAATTAATCCTTTCGACAAATAATTCAAAATATGATTTCGCTTGACAAAATATGTTGTCGCAGAAGTGGAATAGACGTTACAATTACAATCGCAAACTAAGCCAAATCATGATATGAATTCAATGTTCATGATACTACTAACTTTAAGGTTCTATGCAACAGGAAACTTCCAAATAGTTATTGGAAATATGTTCAAAGTGTAGAAAGGAACGGCCAGTAGGACCAGTAATAAAAGTTACTAGACCAATAGCAGCCTGAGACTCAGTTTGTTAAAATTCAACCAAAGGGGGTGATGCATGGAAAGTGGTGCTAGGCTCTATAACATTCGCAACTTTCTTGGAGTTTTAGGTGCTGTAGACTGCACGCACCCCCCATGTACATTCTTTATCCTTGTTTGAGATTGAATCTTTTTTTAATAGTGTTTAACGCCCGTTTTTACTACTGAGGCGCCACCGGCGGTGGACACTGATGACAAATGAGATGAAATTATATATTGGGAAAGGATTATTTTAAGGAAGGAAACGTTCCAGCCCTAGTTTTAGGGTACTTTCCAGGCATTTGCCATTTATGAGGACTGAGGAAAACCTGGAAAAAACCTCAGGCAGAGAGGACGGTCCTGGCGGGATCCGAACCCCAGAGATTGAAATCTGGTTATATATATTTCCTGATATTTGAAAATAAGATATATAATATTATCCTTCTCACGTTTGCTAAAATTTGCCGCTCACATTCGCTTCGACTTTTCCTTATCCATGTTTGAAGACATATTAAGGAAAAAAGCGTGTGTCTAGGGGACGGGAAAACTGTATAATTATTGATTTTCTCAGATTGAACAGTTGAACATCAAATCGCTCTAAACACGAATTTCCCTATTATTTCGCGATGTTACCATAGGTTTGATGGTTAGTGCAAACTCTAGTTTACGTAATCTGAGGTTATTTTTATGCAACAGAAATGATGACTGGCCTGTAATTTTTAAATTACAGTTCTAAGTAATCTCCAGTTAACTGCTTTTATATGAATAGCTCGTAATATGTCAGATTCGTTTAATTCTGGGGCTGTTTAATCTAAAATAACATAAGATAACAGAAAAACACAACAGGGAGATTTGAACGCTATTAATGCCCCTATAAGTTATCTTACAATATCTTTAAACAGTATATTAGGTAAAATAGCAAAATAAAAACCTCTATATGTCATCTCAAAACTATTCATTACAGGCGAAAAAAATTGTAAGGTTCACTGTTATGTATGCAGTGTATAAAATAATTCTTCCTTCCAGCTATACCTAGTTACATACTTTAATTGGACATTTGTATTGTATGGACATGTCCTATATATTTACATTGCATTATATTATTTTATTCATGCTTATGCAAAATAATTATGATCAAATTGTGATACTTATATACCTTCAGCAGTATATATTTATCTTCATTCCAAAAAGCAATTCATTATGTATTAACAATAAAAACGTTTTAAGTTATATTTCACTCGTAAACAAATAGCATACATGTAAATGGTTAAAAAGCAATTTAGCATGCAACCATAGTTATATGTTCATTCGGTTATTAACGACCCCATTACTTTCTGAGACCCGTATAACGTCAAAATTGTTTGACTTTTTTTCGTGTTTTATTAATCAAAATAAACCATTATGAACAAAAAAAACTTAAGTTTTTAATGAAAAAATGATCATAAATAGTTTAATTTGTATTTTGAATAAGCCAATACAGATGGCTAAAATTTATTAATAAATATTATTAAACTTATTTTACAGCCCTTCTATTTGTAGAAGACGAAATTAGAAATATTAGAAATATTATACACTAGAAGTCCATCTCTGAAAGTATTATATTAGCTACAAATCACAACCTTCAGATATATTTTATTTCATTAATAAAAACCAAAATTTCAACTTTTATTGAAAAGATCAAATATAAAGAACAACAATTAATAATTAAATTAAAGAGCAAATTAAGGACATTAAATAGTTAGACTCTGAGACAGTTGTATACAGTTTCATTTACATAAGAAATTAATAACATGGAACAGTAAGGCCTCTTGTAAAAGAAACTGTCCTAAAGCTGTGTAATATGTTAGCAGTGCCACCTCTCCTATACTGGACACTGCAACAAACCAAAAACATAATACTAAGGTTTCAAAAATGAGAGTCTATAGAGTGGTTCCTGGATATAAAAGAACAGATAAGCAGTATGTGAAAAAGTAAAAGAAAATTTAAATATAATGCTTTAATATAAATGACAATATCAAATTAAATATCACAAACATGTATTAAGAACATATTCACATATCCTTTTAAAATGACTTGTGGTCAGCGTGTTTGCTGGGTTCGGACTCATTAGTCGGTTGCCTGGGTAAAGTTTCTTTCGGAATTTTTCCTTGCCCTTGAAAAGTTGAACGCCAGATACTCCAAGCATTGTGCACTCCGAACTCAAACAACCTTCATGTTATAGGGACGTTAATTTTCTTCCCTGCATAGTTCTGGATTGATTTTTCTAATTATACATCCCTGGTTTCATTTTTGTTGCTAATTAATTTCAATTTAAAACGCTGCAAATAATCTTGTTCAGTTTTGTTCTCATGCAACATTTTACCATGATGTTAAGATAGTGTTGCTTACATGATAGTCGCCCTAAAAATATTATTTTTGGGAAATAGCCTTCATAAAGTATAAATAAAATCCGTGGGGACAAATTATGTTGCACACGCAGGTAATGGAGCAAGAATGTGACCAATTAATTGCTCTTTCACTTTGTAATTTCCAGCAGTTTACTGGTGTGTTATTTTGGTCAAACACAACTTCTCTCATTACCAATTTTGAATCAGTTTCTTCTCAGAAAAATGTAGTATAATTATATTGCAGCATTCCAAAAAGGTATACTAACATAAATAAAGAAAATTAAAACTCTTGTATATATAAATCATAATTTCAACGCAAGTTGATGTTGTATAATGAGAAAGTGGCCATGAAAACAATTAGAATATGTTTGAAGCAAATTCCAAACATGCAATAAATTGTATGAAGCAGTAGTGGAATCGAAAATGTTAAATGGTATAGAAGTGTAACTTCTAAGGGATGGTTAAAAAATGTATTTAATTCATATGATGTTTTGTAGAGAGATGTGATTCCTAAAGATTCGCCAAAAGGAGTGGCTTTAGCTGAGTTACGGAGGAAAGGTTTGATAGTGGAAATAATTATAAACATTTTGAAATCAGGGGACCACAGTGTTCTAAAAGAGTGCATGAAATACCAAAGGGAAGTAATGAGAGGTAACAGCTGGATGACAGAATTGGGGGAAATATCGCAAGAAATCAGGAGGGGGGAACTTTGGGAATTTGGAGATAAAAGTAGACAAGGGTGTTAGTAGTATATATCCCTCCTCGCGTGATTTTAATATAAAAGTGATATCAAAAGGGGTGGGGGGTGATATCAAAAGTGGTGGGAGGTGGGGGTGGGGTTGTGGTGGTGGTGGTGGGAGGTGGTGGTGGTGGGAGGTGGTGGTGGTGGGAGGTGGTGGTGGTGGTGGTGGTGGTGGGGGTGGTGGTGGTGGGGGTGGTGGTGGTGGTGTGGGTGTTGTGGGGGTGGGGTGTTGATATCAAAATCTCAATTTGAATTGATATCAAAATTTCTGTTTGATTAAGCGATAGGAAAATCTCTGTTTGATCGAGTGTTGGATTTAAATCTCCGAAAAAAGTGTGTGTGATCAATTAATTACGTTGTAAAAAAATGGAGAGCCCTTCCGCCACTGCGTTGGCAGTTCGCCACTGCTCGCTCCCCCCACCGCTCGCTCTCGCCGCTCGAGCGCTTGTCCCCTCGCTTTGTTCGCCCCCGCACAATGCTTTTGCGTGAATTCGGTCTTCAATGGGCGGTTTCTTATTCGTTTGTATATATTCTTTTTAACAAAAACTCTGTATTTTCTCACACAGGGTTAGAAAAGTCAAAAACAATATGTGTGGGTTTTTCTTTACAGAGCCAAACTAAAAAGTTCTTTAACACGTTGGCTCGCTCTGTACACCACACAATGCTTTTTGTTCCCTCACATGGGAGTTGTCACGGTGTTTTCAAAAGTCGAAAACAATATGTGGGTATTTTAAAAGTTTCTTTTCACGTTGCCTTTTCTCTGTATTTCTAAAAATCTATTATTTTCACAAGGAAACAAAAAACATTCTTCTAAAATCCTATCTTCAGAGACATTTAAAAGTTCTTTCTTTCGGGGGAAAAGACATTGTTAATAAAAGTTCTTTCACATCGACATGGGTGGTTTCTTATTCGTTTGTATATATTCTTTTTAACAAAAACTCTGTGTTTTCTCACACAGGGTTAGAAAAGTCAAAAACAATATGTGAGGGTTTTTCTTTACAGAGCCAACTAAAAGTTTCTTTTTCTGTATTTCCATGCTTTGTTCACGCGTGTTTATAAAAGAATTCGGAGGCCATCTTTTCTTCTTCTAAAAAACCGAGTCAATGGATTGTTTCTTATTCGTTTGTATATATTCTTTTTAACTTGTATATATTCTTTTTAACTAAAACTCTGTATTTTCTCACACAGGGTTAGAAAAGTCAAAAACAATATGTGTGGGTTTTTCTTTACAGAGCCAACTAAAAGTTTTCTTACTAACACACAGTGACAGAAAAAAGTCAAAAACAAGGGGATTCTTTTTTCTTCTTCTAGCAAACTCACACCGCGTACCCGATGGAAGATTAAAAAAACCTTCCCCCCACCATTTGTACGACGATTGGCTGTAGGGTTATGCATGCGCAGTAGAAACCTCACCTTCTCATTGGTTGTGGGCGTGGTCTTTGTTGTCTATTGGGTGTGGGCGTTATCTTTTGTTGTCTATAAAAGTTCAATCGCGACGAAAGATGCTTATATCACGTGGTAATCATGTCTGCCGAGGTTGTCAACTACGGAGACGAATCTTCTGCCGATCAATCTTCTACAAACACTTCCATCAGTGACCAGGGGCCCGAGTCTTCGAGGAATAACGGAAACTCCGGTACTGGGAGTCTAGTTGAAGGGTTCACGTCGGTTTTAGAACAGTTCGTCAACAAAAAGAAAAGTTGTGATCATCGCAAGAGAACACGTTATGGGGGCAAGCTCACTCTTAAGAGAACACGTGGCTTCTCGGGCGGTGTGGCTGGCAAAAGTGATCAGACCGGAAACGGTGAACCATACCGTCCTGCTGCTTCGTCTTCTACCGGAGCTGCTTCGGCTTCTACCGGAGCTGCTTCGCCTTCTACCGGAGCTGCCTCGCCTTCTACCGGAGCTGCCTCGCCTTCTACCGGAGCTGCTTCGTCTTCTACCGGAGCTGCTTCGTCTTCTACCGGAGCTGCTTCGTCTTCTACCGGAGCTGGCTCGCCTTCTACCGGAAATGGTGTACCACCTTCTCTTGTTGACAGCATTGTGCCACAGGTAAGTGCAACCTTGCAACCATCTTTCGAAATTATTAACCATAGCCAGAGGGCAACTAAAAAATTTTATTCTGGGTACTCTGAAACTGAAATTATGGTGAGTTCGATGCCTAAAGATGCAGATCCTGACCAATGGGTTTCCAAAGTGTTTCATGATTATTTATCATTTGTTGATGACAATCTGCTAAAAAACCAACCAGGGTTCGTAGGAATAACCGTTCATGATACCAAAAATCCTGCTAGACCTTTTAACATGAGTGTACGTAGGTTTGATCAGGTAAACCCCGAGGCCGTATTGAAATCAATGGAGAAAATAATGCAAAGTAACAAAGAATTTTTGTTGGGAGGGGCAATCAAAATTTCGTGTATTTGGACAAATGAAATATCAGGTTCATGTTACAAACGCTGCGACGACTGTAGTAAAAACAAAGGTATTATAGAAATTAAAAACAAAGACAATCTTTGTCTACCTAGAGCCATCGCAGTGTGCAAATCCAAAATTGACGGGGATGTTCATTATGGTTCTATTACGCGATATGACCGTCTGCAAAAACAAAAAGCTGTAGAGTTGTGTGAGAAAATAGGCAAAACCGATGGCCCGTTTACACTTGACGACGTGAAACTCTTTGAAATAGCGCTAAAGGAGTATCCTATCACTGTTTTTGGTGGTCATAATGGTAAAAATGTCCTCTACAAGTCGGAAATTAACACCGATAAACACATCGACGTAATATTCCACGACAGCCATTTTAATGCAATTGTAAACCTACACGGGGCATTCAAATGTAAGTGGTATTGCCGACATTGTAATTTTCCCTCACTTAATAAAAAAGAAACTCACAGGTGTGATCTAAACTGTGTCAAGTGTCGACAGAGGTGTCCAACATCATTTGATAGGTATGTGAAATGCGATTCATGTCATCGCGATTTCAACGGGGAGACCTGTTTTAATAATCATTTGATTAAGGGGAAATATTACCCTAAATCCATGTCAGTATGCGACGTGGAAAAAGTATGCCCGTTGTGTAACAAACTTGTGAATATGAGGCTTAGGAAAACTCCTCACCAGTGCGGAGAAATTTATTGTGTTACTTGTAAGGTCCATGTGAATGCCAACCACGAGTGCTACATTCGACCGTACAATTCACCAAATTTGCGAAAGAATTTCGTGTTCATGTTCATAGATTTCGAGTGTACTCAGAACACGCTTTATTCCACAGACGTGTTTGAACACATTCCTAATCTATGTATAATGCATAAAAGTTGTGGTCTGTGTGTGGACAAGTCTCATAAGATGCCCTATTGTACACAGTGTGGTGTTAAAGAATGGGTATTCGACAAGGAGCCTGTAAAAGAATTGTTTGACCACATCACACAACCAGGGTTCGAATCCCGTGACATTATTGTCATAGCACACAACTTGAGGTCGTATGATGGCCAGTTTTTGTTAAAACACATGGTGGGCACCCTAAATTGGGACCCCGAACTGATTATGAACGGAAGCAAAATTTACAGAATGAAGTATAAGAGTGTAACTTTTCTAGACTCTTTGAATTTCATTCCTATGCCACTGTCTCACTTTTCAAAAACCTTTCAACTCCCTGAATGTAAAGGTTATTTTCCTTACCTGTTCAACACCAAGGAAAACGAAAAGTATGTTGGTCCTGTACCAGAGCAAAAATATTACTGCCCAGATGGCATGAGTGTTGATGACCGCAAGACTTTCGAGCAGTGGCATAATGAAAAGTTGTCCTCAAATTATGTCTTTGACATGAAAAAAGAAATGGTTACTTACTGTAAAACTGACGTTTATCTCTTGAGTCAAGGTGTTTCCAAATTTAGGAAACAATTTATTGACGAGAACGGTATTGACCCGTTTAGAGAATGCGTCACCATAGCTCAGGCATGCATGAATGTATATAGGAAACGGTTCATGCCAAGAAATAAAATACCACTTATTCCCGCAGGAGGATACCGTTTAGCTGATAAGCAATCGCGGGTAGCGTGTATCTGGCTGTCTTGGTTGGAACAGCAGCAATCAACCATCATACAGCATGCTTATCGGTGTCGGGAAATTAAAGTTTTAGGGCATAAAGTGGACGGGTACAAAGAAGAAGGGAAATGTGTCTATTTCTTTCATGGATGCTTCTACCACGGTTGCACACGTTGTTACCCGAATAGGAATTCAAGGTTATACAACACTGGCAACCAGACCATGAGTTCCAGATACGAGGACACCGTGAAGGTCACGAAGATGATGAGGCATGCTGGGTATAACGTGACCGAGATGTGGGAGTGTGAGTTCAATGGTTTGATTAAGACCAATAGGGTTTTGGCTGAATTTGTCAAAAGTTTTCCCTACCCCGAACCTCTCAATCCACGAGATGCCTTCTTTGGTGGACGTACAAATTGTACGAAAACCTACTGCGAAGCCTCTGGAGATATGAAAATGTTTTACTATGATGTGTGCAGTTTGTACCCGTTCGTAAATAAGACCAAGGCTTACCCTGTTGGACACCCAAAAATTCATGTGAATAATTTACCAAATTTGCAAGATGTTGAGGGCGGTATTGTAAAGTGTAAAATTCTTCCCCCAGAAAGACTGTACCACCCCGTCCTGCCGTCGCGCATTAACGGTAAACTTATGTTTCCGCTATGCCGAACATGTGCAGAGATGGAGAATCAGACAGAGTGCACGCATACAGAGGACGAAAGATGTATGACAGGAACCTGGGTAGTGGACGAGATTAAAGTAGCATTAGAGGAAGGTTATAGCGTGATTCACGTGTATGAAATATGGGAATATGACATGGTACGCTATAACCCCATCACTGGAGAAAAGGGGCTTTTTCAGGACTATGTGAATCAGTTTCTGAAAATTAAAACCGAAGCCTCCGGTTGGCCCAAAGACTGCGACACTCCTGCCATGAGAAACGAGTATATCGCACGATTTTTGGAAAAAGAAGGCGTGGCACTGGATAAAGACGCTATTGAAATCAATCCTGGCAGACGTGAGTTGGCCAAACTGATGTTAAACTCCTTTTGGGGAAAATACGGCCAAAGAGATAACTTGTCCACGTGCGAGCTTGTGAAAGATTATTCGAGGCTCATAGACCTACTTAATGACCCAGGTGTAGAGGTACAGTCTTACCTGCCCGCTACAGAGGAGGTAATGTATGTGGTGTGGAAACATTGCGAACAGAATCCTAAATTGAATTTTACTAGTAACACAGTCATAGCTGCATATACAACTGCCCATGCAAGAATCGAACTCTATTCCTACCTTAGGAGATTGGGCGAACGCGTGTGTTATTTCGACACAGATTCTGTTATAGCCACGTACAGACCGGGGGAATGGATGCCAACCACGGGACCATTTTTAGGCTGTATGACAGATGAAATAGAAAAGTACGGCGATGGAGCGTATATTTGCAGATTTGCATCTACAGGTCCAAAAAGTTACACCATAGAGGTTAAGTGTGGAGATAAGACGCACTCTGTCTGTAAAATTAAAGGCATCACCCTCAACTCGGGGAATTTGGAAAATGTAAACTCCGACGTTATCAGGAACACCGTGCTGAGGGATAATTCAATGTCGGTAGTACTTGAAGGCACACAGATTTCTAGGAAATTTCTAGGAACTGTGGTAACTGAGTCTTCAGTGAAAACCTATAGGATGGTGGTCAACAAACGTGTGCAGCGTGAAAACTTTGATTCCTACCCGTATGGGTATAAAAGAAGGCGTGTCTAAATGAGATCACATCAGTCGCCCACAATGTCTACTAACCAACACTTTAAATTTAATTTCCCGTGCACTATGCTAATTGCAGGTCCGTCGCGGTGTGGTAAGTCTACATTTGTGAAAAATTTAATTAGTAATGCAGACAGAATGTTTGACAGACCCGCGAGAAAAGTGTTGTGGTGTCATCCATTAGAATATTCTCCTAAACCAAGCCCGTTCTTCGCAACCCATGCAGGTATACCAGATTTGGACACTGTTAACGAGGGGGATTTAGTTATTTTGGATGATTTAATGTATCAAGCCTCCGGGGAAAACGTGTCAAATTTTTTCACTAGAGATTCACATCACAAACGCTTTGGGATTATTTACATATTACAAAACGTGTTTCCACAAGGAAAGAAATTTCGAACTATATCTCTAAATGCAAACTACATTGTCGTGTTTAAAAACAATAGAGATAAAATGCAAATTCATAGGCTTTGTCAACAGATCGAACCAAAGAACTCTAGGTTTCTTTTAGAGGCATTTGAAAAAGCTACTGAAAACCCACACGGGTATCTAGTGTTGGATTGCACTCAGTACACGCCAAATCAATACAGGTATCGAACCGGCGTCCTACCAGGGGAAACGCCTTCTTATTTTATACCCAATTGTTGACCACTTTTCTGAAGGTTTTATTTGTGTGCTTCCCAGAGAGTTTAAATAAACGAGCAACGATCACACTTCAGTCATTTAATCACAGACATAGACAGGATGAGCATTGCCAGACTGAGTAGCCCACTGATTGCAAGGCAACATGCAAATTTGTCAGTGCTAGCCAAGGCTAAACCTATTTTGCGACAAAAACTGTTGAAAAGTGCTAACCCTCAGCTAATTAAAGCCATTTCCGAGTGTGTACTCAACGTGTGCAGAGGTCATGTTAGTTTACCTATAAATTGTTTAAAACGCTTAAAGAAGCATAAAGCTAGCTGGAGAAAATTAATTAACAAACGACTTTCCTTAAAGGAAAAGAAAAAGATTCTTGTACAGAGAGGAGGTTTTTTACCTGCTTTTCTACTCCCGATATTGGCTTCACTCGGTAGTGCACTCGTGTCAAATTTGAGTTAAATGAAGCACGGTAAGCAAATTATACTAGCTTCACAGCCAAAAGCTGTCGAAAAGCTTCACCTCGTGGACAAATCACTTAACCAACTCATCAGAGAAATGAATAAATTACAGCGTACACGTTTACCACACCCTGAAAAATGGCAGTTGATAAAATATAAGTTGGCCAACTATCTCGATCTTATGTCACAAGTGAGGGAGCCATACCTTGAAACCAATGGTATCGAGTCACAAGTGAGGGAACCATACCTTGAAACCAATGGTGTCGAGGTAAAGGAGGAAGAGAAATCGACAAAGACGAAAGTAAATAAAAGCCGATTACCAGTAAAAAAGTCTTATAACCTTCGCAGACAAGTGTGGGAACAACTATGAACGCACTGAAGAAAATCTATTTCAATCCTGAACACTATGCTGGTTTTGGCACTGCAGACAAACTTCGCAAGGCCACAGGTATACCGAAATCTAAGATCGAGTCGTTTCTTCAAACACAGGATAGTTATACATTTCATAGACCGATAAGAAAACGGTTCCCCACCAGAAATTATCACGTGACTAACATGGACGACCTTTGGGAGGCCGATTTAAATATTATGAGTGGCGTAAAGGAGCACAATAAACCATACGTTTACATCTTGACGGTTATTGATGTTTTCTCGAAATATGCTTGGGCTATACCATTAAAATCAAAAGTAGGGGGTGAAATTACAGAAGCGTTTAAAACTATATTCGCTCATCGTACCCCCAAGATATTGCAAACAGATAAAGGAACGGAGTTCACCAACAAAACCTTTCAAACATTTTTAACCAAACATGGTGTAAAGTATTACACTACAAAAAATAATGTCAAAGCCAGTGTTGTAGAACGTTTCAATAGAACCTTAAAGACGAAAATGTGGAAATATTTCACACATAAAAATACATATAGATACGTGGACGTGCTTCCTGCACTTTTAAAGTCTTACAATAGTTCCTTTCATAGGTCCATAAAGATGGCTCCAAAGGATGTCAATGAAGACAACATTTTGCATGTTTACGAAAATCTTTATGGTCGGAATGCAGACAAACCACGTAAAGTTAAATTTAACGTGGGAGACCATGTGCGTATATCTAAGGAGAAAATGAAGTTTGCCAAGGGGTACGAGCAAAATTGGACGGACGAAATTTTACAGATTGACGAGGTGGTATACGGCTCCCCCGTTGTGTATAAATTAAAGGACTTGGGTGGGGAGGCCATAGACGGTATCTTTTACTCCGAGGAGATACAAAAGGTAGCTCCCCCGGCATCATTCAAAATAGACAAAATACTCGACACTAAAGGCCGCGGTCGAAATAAACAGTTTTTGGTTAAGTGGAGAGGTTATCCGACCAAGTTTAACTCGTGGGTACCGGGTTCGAGTATCAGCTCGATATGATTAGAACAAAACCATTTTCCCTCACGCTCGTGAGTAACGCCTCTATGGACCATTTCACTGACAATACAACTTCCAGATTTTCAAACATCTTACCCGAGAGAATAGTATTGCAAGGAGAATGGGAAGTCGCACTGCAAAAGGTTAGGTACCCTGTGAAATTCTATAACGTAACAAATCACGAAAATCAAATCATTGGTACAATGTATAATATGGTAGCACCAGTGACACATTCAAAATTTAACTTACAATTACCACATGGCATCGTGCACAATTCTAAGGATTTGGTACATGCTGTCAACTCAGTTATACGTGAAAATTTGCAAGTCGAAGACTTTTTCATTTATAACGAGAACAAAAATACTGCCAGCATCAACATCAAAGTCGCACAGAACAGTCATATCCCCAGCAGCAAATATGTAGGATATATAGAAAATGCTGAGTCCTCTAGGAGATCGAAAACAGAAACTAAACCCCCTGAAGGCGCGAACCAAACGTTAAAAAACAAAGCTAGAAATATTGCTCCTACTAGAACTCCAAAACCTATCAATCCTAAACCACCAATCCCTCGTAAACCGGGCACTTCTCCTACGGTAGAAACGCAGGAAAAACCTGACATTCCTCCTAAAACCACGTCAAAGAACCTAATACATGTGCTGGTTTTGTCGCCATCTTTGGCCAAGATGATGGGGTTCGAACCTTACACAAACGTGGTTGAACAGGAAATTGGCAAACACCCTGTAGATCCGTACATGGGTTTCCCTTACGAAATGTTCATTTACTGTAATCTGATAGTACCACAAGTGGTGGGCAACACGTTTGTGCAAGTCATTGAAAGCGTCTCTGTAGAGTATGAAAAACGTGACAACACCTGCATGACTATTGAAAAGTCGTTCATTCCACTTAACTGGGTACCTTTGATGCAACAGGACTTTAAAATCGTGAATATAGATTTAAGGAACGGTTATGGAGATTTCTTGCCATTTGTAGACGGACTTTCCTCTACTATAGTTCTAACGTTTCGTCCGAAACAGACATAATGGAGCTGGATACTGTCACCAGATATTACTTAAACCAGGCAGGAGGAGGATTATACAATCAAGATTTTCACCTGTATAGAGGCAAGCGTTATCAAAAGGGTAGCGGCTTGTTCTCTGCTCTCGGCGGTCTTTTCAGAACTGTGCTACCGTTTTTCAAGAGCGGAGTGAAAGCTATAGGTAAAGAAGCATTGAAAATGGGTGCCAACGTGCTTGCAGATGTTGCAAGTTCGGGGGTACCGCCAAAAGAATCTTTAAAGACTAGATTGAAGGAGGCGGGAACTAACTTGAAAAGGAAAGCTGATGTAAAGATAGACTCTATGATAGGCACGGGTCTATTAAAGCGCAGGAAGGGTGAAATATATAATCAGTTTAAGACTAAACGCCGAAGACGTAAGGTGCTAGACGTATTTTCATAATGGCTGACGAATCGTTGGTGCACATGAGTTCGGAACTAGACATCTTTAAAGACTTGCCCGTTCAAATGAACGTGGAGGAGTACCGTTACATTTCTCTAAATCCACAAAATACACTTATGAAAAATGCCCCCATCACATTTCATTACTCTGGCAATGCTGACGATTACCTCGATATGACTTATGTAGTACTTGAGCTGTTCGTGCGAATAGTGGATGACGGTGGAAACGACTTGAAAGAGGACAAACAGGTTACCTTTGTAAACAATTCCCTAAATTCCTTGTTTCAACAATTGGAAGTATCACTCAACAATGTCACAGTTTCCATGCCTCAACCAGGCTACCCCTATAGAACTTACATTGAAACGTTACTCAATTATTCGGAAGATGTCATGAACAGCAGACTAGAGTCCACACTCTGGAAAAAGGACAAGGGAGGAATGATGGACACGTATGTAACAAATGATGGAATTAAGTGGCGTAACGACTATACCAAAGGAAGCAAAGTTGTACAGCTAATGGGCAATCTTTCCAATGCACTCTTTAATCAGGAAAATCTGCTCTTGAACAATGTTAGCGTCACCATCAAACTCTCCCCCTCTTCACCCAACTTTCATCTCTTTTCGGATATAAAGGACTTTAAAGCCTACACAGAGATTCAGTCTGCTAGACTGATTTTGAAAGCTGTGAGGCCGTCCCCGACCATCAAACTTGCCCATCAGGCTGTGTTAACAAAGAACAATGCAAAGTACCATCTCAAAGATGTAGGATTTCACGCTCTCAACATTCCAAAGGGGGTTAGTAATATGACTTTCAACGACGTTTTCATTGGGCAAATACCTCGAAGAGTGGTAGTGGCGATGGTTGCAGACCAGGCATACAACGGCAACATTAACAAAAACCCATACAATTTACAACACTTTAAAATGAATTCGTTTCAACTGTATGTGAACGGCCAGCCTTTTCCCTCACAACCCCTACAGCCCGATTTTGATGCAGGTCACTTTCTCCAATGTTTTCAAACTCTTCAAGATGGTCTCGGAATACACTTTAAGGACGAGGGGCATTCAATTTCCAGACATCAATATTCACACGGTTACACCATTATGGTGTTTGATCTTACAGCCGATATGAGCGCTAACGAGTCTTACATTTCAGGGCAACGACACGGTACTGTGTCTATAAGTGTAGGATTTAAAGATCAAACTCCAGAACCTATCAACCTGTTGGTGATGGCAGAAGTACATCGCACTATAGAAATTGATGCTAACAGGACCATTTTGGTATCATGAATACGCTGCAAATACACCGACTTCTGTCTAAATGTACACCACACTTTTTAGGCGTGTACGCTTGCGACCAATTGTCGTCGATAAATTTGTATAATAGACAGCTTCCCATAGCAGTTGTCATTAACACTGACCCAAGCACGAAACCAGGGAAACATTGGATCTGCATCTTTGTTGCAAAGAACGACCGGGGGGAATATTTCGATAGCTATGGTATAGAACCTCTTTCGGGGGAAATTCTAAATTTTTTAAATCGATGTTGTGGTACAAGATGGACTCACAACACTAGAAGGTTGCAAGGCGATTTCAGCACTACCTGTGGCCATTACGTCGTTGCTTGCCTATCCCACCGCTTCCAAGGTCTGCGCAAGGAGAAATTCTTTTCAAAATTCAGCATAAGTGATTTTAATCATAACGATGACATCATTAAAAGAACCTACAGTCTTGGCGGGTGCTCACAAACTACACATCAGAGATGTATATCGTTAAAGGTTAGTATTAATACAAATTGTGGATGATCATGCATGAATAACTCTGACACATTTTATGTTGCTAATTCTTGTATTTTTTTTTTTTTAGAAGGCGCATTGACATGATCCGCTCTACCAGTTGTTGCGAGAGAGCTGAACAGGTAAGTCGCATTCAGTATGTGTGGTTAATTGACGAATGAAAAAAAGAGTGTGCTACATAAGGGGTGTTCTTGTTTTTACAGTGACATGGGGCCGCTAACGGATGTTTACTTCCTGAACAGCAAGCAGTCCAAGTTTGCAGCCGTTGGGTTTTCACCTAAATCTCCTCACAAGATCGTGGTGACCATTGGAGGGCGACGCAACACTGTGGTCCTGGGTTCGACCGAGTGGCAGAAGCTTTCAGAGACGATGCCGACTATACAGAGCTTGACCTTTCATCTAAGAGAGTGGCAGATAACCAACCGACTATCCATAATTTTTAAACGTTTATTTGGCACACAAAATATTATCATCAAAATGGACGGTCGTTGTACATCGTTGAGTATGCAGGAATGGAGGACGCTAGAAAGCCTACAGCGTATGGTGACCGACATCATCTATCACAAGAAGAAAGAAGAGTTCGAAGTACAAAATCAAATAGCAGCCTATCGCATGTATTTACTTCACGCCCACGATTCCGGGGAGAAAATGAACTACACCGAATACACAAGATACATCCGTTGCGCAACCTTTAGAGTGTTCCTAGAGATGGAGCATTTTCTAAAACCGATATTCATCAGAGAGCTGGAGTCCAAACAAGGCGAAGTTCAACCATGATGACGTCACGAAGACAAGTTCAATCACGATGGACAAGTTCAGGGGGCCGTGATGACGTCACGGAGGGTGATGACGTCACGAAGACAAGTTCGATCACGATGGACAAGTTCAGGGGCCGTGATGACGTCACGGAGGGTGATGACGTCACGAAGACAAGTTCGATCACGATGGACAAGTTCAGGGGCCGTGATGACGTCACGAACACAAGTTATGGAGGGTGCGATCACGATGGACAAGTTCAATCACGCCTGCGACGACGGACATGGACCTAGTGATAAAGTTTCTGAAAAATGGTCGACGCCTCACAATGATGGACCCAAATGAATGTCATCTACTTGCCGTGGAGGGAAACGCCATCTTTATACATCATTCACCAGAAGAAGTGGACGCTGTATGGGCAGTGCTTACACCTGAAGCTAAAATAATTTACGCCCCTTACCGCCGCTGCAACCAGCACTACAACCTCCCCTCCACTACCACACACATCGATGGTCCACCCCCTCTCTCCAAAAACTGCCCAATGTGTGTCAGTAGCAAACGTTCTACAGAGAAGTCAACATGATCAACGACGCGTTACGCCAGCTATCTACAGTAGCGAGCAGCTCGGAGTACGTGTCAGTGTCAACGTTACAACCGAACGTACCATACGTTGTGGTAGGGGTCCGGAACATATCAACAAAGCACGGACCCAGGGCGCTTGTTCGCCTCGAAAACGGGAAAGAAGTGTTTCTACCTACTAGATTTAACAATCTTTCCGCAGAACTCATCAACCAGCTCAACTCGTTCGATTTTTACATCGTGTACCAGGGTGAAGAGGTCCTCAGAAACGGCTACCGGAGACACGTATTGAAGTTTACACCGAAATAAATCAACATGGCCTGTCAAACAGATCCGGTGGGGGTCGGCAACAATGTGTTTGTCAAACTAGTTTTTGACAACCAAAATCACGTCACAAGAAGCGGCAAGCACCCTGCAAACATCAAACTCATCTCAACTGAAATCTCCTTCTTTGGCGATGACAAAACTGTCACCGTCAAATTAGCAACCAACAACTCCGACGTCGTGGAAGTCAAGTGCACTCCGTCTAAAATACTTCACTACGGCATAGACGCACGCTGCACCATCTACCTCGGCACCATCGACAAGACACCAGCCCTAGAGTACAAGGTCACATCGGCAGGATGCTTCACAACACCATCGATCAACGATTTCGTCGTCCCCATCGCCACCCCGTCGACCCAGGAACCTCTCAACATCAACTTTTCCCACATGTCGCTCACCTGCGTCACCACACCATACGAGGAGGAGGAGGAAAGCAGCAACGACGAAGACTGTGAAGTGTTGTTTGTCAAAAAAACATATACCACACATTTTAAAATAATTTTTGTGAAGGGATAAAAACATTTTTTGAAAACCCTCACCAGTGAGACAGACTTTTTAAAAATATTGCATTTTTAATTGTATTTAAAACAAATTCTTGTTTTTTGTAGACCACCATTCCAAGTTAATTTTTGTGATCAGTGAGCACCATTTACCGTCATTTTGTATAATTTTGTGTACAATAAAAAATCTAATTGTGTTTAAAATTTTGTAGACAGCCATTTCCAAGTTAATTTTGTGTACAATAAAAAATATCTAACTGTATATGTTAATTTTTTTCTGTATATATCCCTCCTTGCGTGATTTTAAAAAATTGATATCAAAAATTACACCTCACCATCCCCACCACCTTTCCCCGAACATACTAAGAAAGAACTTTTAAATGTCTCTGAAGATAGGATTTTAGAAGAATGTTTTTTGTTTCCTTGTGAAAATGATAGATTTTTTAGAAATACAGAGAGAGCCAATGTGAAAGAACTTTTATTAACAATGTCTTTTCCCCCGAAAGAAAGAACTTTTAAATGTCTCTGAAGATAGGATTTTAGAAGAATGTTTTTTGTTTCCTTGTGAAAATAATAGATTTTTAGAAATACAGAGAAAAGGCAACGTGAAAAGAAACTTTTAAAATACCCACATATTGTTTTCGACTTTTGAAAACACCGTGACAACTCCCATGTGAGGGAACAAAAAGCATTGTGTGGTGTACAGAGCGAGCCAACGTGTTAAAGAACTTTTTAGTTTGGCTCTGTAAAGAAAAACCCACACATATTGTTTTTGACTTTTCTAACCCTGTGTGAGAAAATACAGAGTTTTTGTTAAAAAGAATATATACAAACGAATAAGAAACCGCCCATTGAAGACCGAATTCACGCAAAAGCATTGTGCGGGGGCGAACAAAGCGAGGGGACAAGCGCTCGAGCGGCGAGAGCGAGCGGTGGGGGGAGCGAGCAGTGGCGAACTGCCAACGCAGTGGCGGAAGGGCTCTCCATTTTTTTACAACGTAATTAATTGATCACACACACTTTTTTCGGAGATTTAAATCCAACACTCGATCAAACAGAGATTTTCCTATCGCTTAATCAAACAGAAATTTTGATATCAATTCAAATTGAGATTTTGATATCAACACCCCACCCCCACAACACCCACACCACCACCACCACCACCCCCACCACCACCACCCCCACCACCACCACCACCACCTCCCACCACCACCACCTCCCACCACCACCTCCCACCACCACCACCACAACCCCACCCCCACCTCCCACCACTTTTGATATCACCCCCCACCCCTTTTGATATCACTTTTATATTAAAATCACGCGAGGAGGGATATATACTACTGGTGTTAGAAGGAAGTAAGACAAAGAATTGAAGATATAGAGATTTGGGCTGGTTTTAGAGATAATAGTTATTTACAATTGTATTGAATAATTAAAAAGGAATGGGGAAGAGATAAATGTGTGCATTGCTGTGGTAAATTTGGGAAGGAAGGATTGGCCAGGATGCGAGCAGGAGCGTTTTTTCAAAGGGTTTCAGAGGAGAAAATGGGCAAGAGTGTGTTATGTGTAGAGAGCCTGCAGGAATACTACAATGTTTATCAGAGTGTGAAGGGGTAAAGATATGCAGGGGGTGTATGGGAAGCGAAATGGGATAAATTACAGAGAGAAAGTATAGACATTTGGGGACAAAGAGAAATAAAATGATAAGGAAATAGGAGAGCCAGATATAAATTGTTAAAATAATTAAGAAGGATGAGAGAGTTAGGGTATGATTGATAAAATACTACTAACAAGGAAATATAAGAATTGGGTGGTTTCATGTAATGAGGCCCGTATTGATGGATGTTAGATTTATTTATATATTGTAATGCACATTAAGTATGTTAATTTGCTAAATATTCCTAAATATTTGTTAAAAATTAGTGAATAATAGTGGTTTGTTTTGTTTGTGTTCGTATATATTTATGAATATTGTATGTAGTCGAAACTGAGTCTTCAGGAAATTCCAGAGAATAATCACTGATGAGCCGAAGACCAAGGCACGGTGGTAGTAGTACCGCCACGGGTGATCGAGGTCGTTAAAGCGTGGACTCGTGAGCGGGAAGCCTGGGGTTCGAATACCGCCAGGACCGTCCTCCCTGACTGAGGTTTTTTCCAGATTTTCCTCAGTCCTCATAAATGGAAAATGCCGGGGAGGTACCCCAAATTTAGGCCTGGAACGATTCCTTCCATAAAAAAAAAAAACACGCCTTTCCTAATTTATTATTTCATGTCATGTGTCATCAGTGTTCACCGCCTGTGATGCCTCAGTAGTAAAAATGGACGTTAAACACTATTAAAAAAACGGTGGTAGTTAATTGAAATTTATTAACTGTTACGAGTGTGTTGAAATATAAATAGACTACAACATTTCAAGGAATTGAGTGACACATAACACTTTTAGAAGCTAAGTGACTGCCAAATTGTAGTTCCCTTATAATAAAGTGCTCTATGAAGTTGAAACTAAGTTCGCAAGAACACGAGCAGAAAATATTTGTTTCTAACAAGTCTCAATCCTTCCCTCTTCCCAATAATGACTGGTGCCATCTAACTGGGGAGAACAGCCCTGGGCGGAATGCCATTAGTTCCTAGTGAAAATTTAAGTGCTTCCGAGTTGCTTTGCACATCAAGTAAAGATTTCAGTTGCAACTTAAATTGTAAGGGAACTCAATCGAGACCTTATAGAAAAAGAGTTCGGAATATTAAAAAAGGCCTACATAGTGAATTTAAAATTAAAATTAATAGTTAATAATTGTTCATTGTGGGGTTATTTTTAAATAAAACTAGTAAATCATTTCATTAACCACCATTTTTTCACAAATTAAACTTCTTTGTTTCAAGCCTATAGAATCACTGTAATAAAAAGGCGAGTATACACATTTAAAGAGTATATACAAAATTTGACCAGGGAGTTGGGATGTTCTACCGGATGTAACTCCGACTGTATTGTTTTAAATAGAAACCCCATATATTTTTACATTTTCGATTAATGCTCATTAAGAAATTTTAAATAAAAAAACACTCACATACCTCCGCTTAATCGGAAGTCGTTAATATAATTTATTAGTTCTTAGCATTCAGCTATTCCCACATACCGAATTTCATGTCACTGCACCACAAGCTTCAAAAAAATTTTAAGTGCTGCGTCTCGCGTGTAACTCAATTGGTAATATTTTAATCGTTTACTTATCATTAACATGATAAGTAATTTTAAATTTAAATGCTAAGTATTAGTTTGCTTGTTTCTCAGTCTAAAGTTATCATACCTTCATCGTTCGGGTGCTTGTATTGCTTGTATTCCAAGTCAATGTTGAAAGTGGGCGCAAATATCGATCGACTTTGTATTTCGATAAGGATGCTGATTTTTAAAAAAAGTTTTCAAGCGTACTCTCCAGGTCAGAAATAGATAAATGTCTTTTAAAAGTGCACATGATAAATGTTCACTCATGAAGAACGTTGAGACTTTTGGTATTTTTGGGACATGTAGACGCTATGAGCTACACGGTTTGTGTACAGACCACAATATATACTGTAGGGACATTTTGGTATGTAAAATAAGGGAACAAACTCAGCAGAGTAGATAAATGGTGACTAGAGAGAGTTAAATTCATGTGGATTATCTGGGGGTAAGGCTGAATAGTTATGAAAAATGGATAGGACAAATGAAAAATGTACTAGGGACGGGAAAATTAGCTACCATTAGTAGAAGAATATACTTGCATACAATACCAAATATGAGTGTAAACTGGTTAGAGAGAGTATATTCGGCTACAGGTGAATCGAAAACTATGCATGGGATAGAAATATGAGGGACAGAAAAAGACTGTTATATCATATTCATATAGCAGTCTATAAAATGATATTGGGATTGCCTGAGCAGCACCCAATGGATTAACCTTAATGAACTAGGAAGGATGGAGCCGAAAAGATCTAGTTGTAAAACGCATTATAGAACATTGGCAGAGGATACAATCACTGGAGGAAGGAAATATTCTCAAAGACTGCGCTTGGGGGTGCAAGAAAAAGATAAGAGGGGGAAGGAAGCTGGGTAGGTAGATTAAAGGAAATTGTAAGAGAAATTGCTTTGAGAGAGCAGTTAGTTTACAGTCACCAAATGGGCAAAGTGCGTGGAACAAAGTGAAAGCAAGGATTGATGATATAGAGAAACAGGAAATATTTGATAGACTAAGAGATAAGAGTACTCTGATATATTATAGGAGTTTTAAGAAAGAGTGGGGTAGGGAAAATATATTGATGTTTGTGATAAAATGGGAAGAGATGGAATGGCGCGGCATGGCATGGTCAAGAACAAGAGCAATGATGTTAAGTGGGGTAAACGTTGACTAAGAATTGTGCCCACTGTGTGGTAAGATAGACAAGAACTTGCACTGTATATTACAATGTACAGAAACCGAAGGATGGCGAGAGGAAATAGGGAACAAGAAATGGGATAATTTGCAGACAGAAATTGTGGCATAAAACATTTTGGGGATTAGCAGAAAAGAATGTTTGAACCAGTTTGTTATGTAGGGAAATTAAGAAAAAAATGGTGGAGGAAAGTGAACAAGGCAGAGGAAGAAGGTAATAAAGTAACAATTAGAGAAGATGATCACCTTTAGGGAAGTAATTGTTAAAGTTCACTTGACAATGTATATAGTTAGAGAGATGTAGGATCCATGTACACAACCGGGGTGTTAGATGTACAGGATCCTGAATTAACAAACACTCCAGGATTAGGAAAATATTGTAATACTGTAATTATAAATGTGTAGAAATAATAATAAATATTCATTCATTCATTCATTCATTAGGGACCGATTGGATATTTCATAGGAAATCTGTAGCCTGGCATAATTGTGGATGGCAGGAAAACGGATTTATCCATATATTTATTGACGTAATATAAAGCTAATCTTCTTGCTGGGAGCTAAAGAATGCCACTTTAAAGAAATTGATAAATTGCTTGAACGGAAACGACCGTTAACATTTCGCGGGATGGTATCTGACTGGTTGGCTCCTAGCAGTAATAAAAAGTTGGCAACGTTGCAAATTGTGAACATAGCGTGAAGGGAACTGTCAGAAGTCGAAAATACCGTACGTTAATTCGACTGGTATACTAGCACGTATATGCACCCACTTCTTTCTACAAATACATGTACTAGTGTACTCCCTCTGTTGCATTGATTGAGTTATTAACCGAACCTATACACTGCAGTGTGAAACTCTTCTCCTAGACTTCTCTAGCAGTTTACAGCTAGCAGCTGTCATTGAATATACTTTAACAGTGCTCACGAAAAATGCAGTAACAGTGGCAAAGCCACAGAAAAATGGTTTTCCAATAGACGATATCCAGCTCGGAAAACATTTGAAAGGATACAACAGCTGCAAGCTGTCTACTCCCATAAGGTTAGGAGTCTTAAGGCGCGTCTTTCTTCGCTCTTTGCTCGAGCTACCCTGCGTTACTGCTCGCCGCTCTGCAACCTCGACTCGGTGACATCGCCCCTAAGGTAGGGGCCCCGACAGGCTCCATGGCTTGAAGGTCTACATCAAATTTGTTACTCATTTATATAATAAATGTTGGAGAGGTGCCATAAGCGTGACAATAGGAATACCAACATTCTCCTGTGCGGTGTATATATCCGAGTGCCTAGGAACTTGTCAATGGCCCGTTATTACTTTGTATCAGAATCGTTGGCGCTTATGTGGTTGGCAGCAAAAGAGGCGAGAGCATTCAACTAAGGTGCCTCGGTAGTGAAACTGATACGTATTACTGTTGTTTACATAAGTTTGGAATAGAGCCAGCGCTCTATCGTGTTGCTTGCGTGCGATCAGTGGCACATCTCCTTGAAGAATTGACAAAACATTCTACGATACACATGACTGTTTCATGAGTTCAACCAACCATTCATTGATATACATCATATGTGAACAACCCATGGCTCATGAAGGGAAACTGGTGTATTCGCGAACTAAACAGAATCCATCAATTAGACCTAAACCTTGGGTAACAAGGACAATAAAACATCCTCCAAGTTGACGTTGGGGCTCTCACGCTTTAGCAATAGCCTTGTGTTGCTGAATGGACGCTCCTCTGCATGCTCCAGTACCTCTTCTTCAATAGCGACGGCCTGGCAAATGTATAAAATATTAAAGCAAATAAAATCAACTGTTCTCATAATAATTTTGACCATACTAAATTAATGCACACTTCGGCCGTACATGTGAAACGCCTTCCTTCGAAACCTGTTTTTAGCAGGTAACCCCCCCCCACCCCCCGTTGCTAAGGTTTGGTCTTTGGAGTTTGCTTGCCTAGGTTAAGTGAACACAATAACTGTATGCTCATCGCGCATTCAGTGCTGCCACCCGAATTCCCTTCCCTAGAGAAATCTCAGCTACACAATGGTTGCGGAGCGACTTTTCAGAGATCCCTTACCTTTACCAACAGAACATAAATAAACACTGTATATTTTGAAGGTTAATTTGTGCCTTCGTCTTTAACCGCAAATAGGAATCTGTTAGCATTTGGGCCGTGCTTTTTATCTGTTAGAGCTAATGTTTAGTTCCACTCTCAAATTCTGAAATAAATATGTTGGTATTATTATTTGGAAAGGGACAGAGGAAGGCTAATACATTTCTGCACTATCCTCATGCTTTCTTTTGGGTCTAAACTTTGTAGATGATAGAGCTGGCGCAAAAAACCTATTTTGCACTTGGTGCAAAAAAACCTATGACCTGATCACAAAACACCTAAATTCTGAAAAAAACGCAATAATTTTTCATTCACTGATGCAATACATGGACGCTATTTTGAAATTCGTCTCATAGGCTCTCGTGCTTCAAAAATGTTAATTCCCATTACAAATCAAAATCCTTTAAAGTGTATTACATAAATCATGTGAAATTTACGTCCGTCCTGGTGGTGTAGTGGTAACCATACTTGCTTTCTATACCCAAGGTCGCGGGTTCGAACCTGGTCAGAACCGATGGATTTTTTTCGGGCGTAAAAATCCTAAATATGACTTCCTTCGGAAGGGAAGTAAAGCCGTGAGTCCCGTGTCGTACATTTAAGGCACGATAAACAACCTCAAGCCTGAAAGAAGATGCCTCTGAGCAAAATTTTCGACCGTTTCACGCCCTGATTTGAATGGGACGCTGATGACTTGAGATGTTAAAGAGCGTCGGTAAATAAATCAAGTTAAAAAATGTGAAATTTACGGGAAATTCTTGTGTATACACAAACTGAACGCTATATAAATGCAGACTACAACTTCAAGACGCTATAATGCCGCAAATTGATCACATTGGACATTGGTTTGTATTAAAGGGGTTTAATGTATGCTATCAATACTACTGTATCGTAATTTGTGATTATTAACTTGTACCACAGGACAGCAGTGATAAGAGGAAGATTCGTTTAGGTTATTTAAATTAACTGCATAGCTTTTTGTAACTAAGACAGTTTGTGCATACGCCTCTCACTAACTTGTTACTTGCTGAACTTCCCTAAAAGCGTTTAAGTTTGAAACTATGCAATTCAGTAGTGCGAGTTTCAATATGTTTGCAATGCCGATTTAGTACCTAATGAATATTGGCTGATGTATTTTGTCTTAAAATATAATATTCTCACCGTTTCAAAAAGTCTAACTAACTAGGTGCAAAAATTCAAATTCCACAAAAAAATCCCGTACAGAAAAAAAAAAAGAACATCTGTCAACAAAAACATGGGAAATTAAATAGGATATAATGAATATGGGTCTTTATGGATACGTGCAACATTTTAATTATATAAAAAATTAATCCACTTAATAAATTAAACAATTGACTCAAAAACCGATAGAAATTACTTTTATCCAATCCGAACATTAAAACGCGCTTCTTATGACGCTATAAATTGTGCACAATTAGTCTAATTCTGGCTTGGTGTCATAAAAGGTTACCCAGTAACTAATCTATGAAGTCATCACCACTTTCAACACAAATAGCCACGTACCTGTATGAAAAAGCTAAAATCGTCATCCTAACAAGCATATCAACATTCAAACACGAGAACCATTTTATTAAATAAAATGTTTTGAAACTACAACAACAATGTAAGTTATTAATCATCATATTTTAACCTCCATTATCTGGAAACATTGAAAATGCAATAAATAATTAAATAGGATATAATGTGATTAATGCAATTAATCACATTACACTTCTTCCGTTTCCAAACATTAATCATTACTAATCTCTGTTATACTAACAGAAATCTTCCTTAACCTTACTACATTGATTTTACTTTCGATTACACACACCAAAGGGTAGAGGGCATAAAAATGTTCCACTGGAAAAAATAAACAAATCTAAGAATCTAAATTTTAAATTACTTACCATATAACTATTCAATAAACGTTATATTATATATTTACTAATTCTAAAAAATATGGCAACAAGATTTTTTTTTTTTTTTAAGTTCTACTGATATGATTCTCTTTTCTCCATTATAGAACTTGTCACATTCCTTTTAGTAAACACTTTTCGATTTTTGAGGAATTAACAAATCCTCAGATACCTCAGTTTCCTTTATAATTTCTTCTGGAATAACGTTCAATCTCAAAAATTGTGGAATTAGCATCCATTTCCATTTTAATTCTTCAAAACAAAAACAAAATAACATCGCCATAGAAACGAATACTAAGAAACCATGCAATTAATATGTAATATCACATTTTACACCCACGACTGGCCGAGGTCGTTAAGGCACGGACTCGAAAGCGGGAGGTCTGGGGTTCGAATTCTGCCACGACCGTCCTCCCTGACTGAGGTTTTTTCCAGTCCTCATAAACGGCAAATGCCAGAGATTAACTTAAACTTAGGTCTGGAACGTTTCCTTCCTTAAGAACCCTTTCCCAATTTATCATTTCATTTCATATATCATCAGTGTCACCGCCAGTGTTCCTCAGCAGTAAAAACGGACGTTAAACACTATTAAAAAATATCACATTTTACAAATGTTTAATACTTTTTTAAAAATACTTCAATGCTAAAATTGCATAAAACATTGTATGCAACACGTATATAACCTTCATTCTGAACTCTCGAGAAAATTAGTGCGTTCATTTCCGCTCAGGCATTAAACGTTCACTCGTGTCACAATTACCAAGATTATACACTAATTACAATGACTAAATGAAACGTTTAAACAAATCAAGGAAAAGGAATGTACTGTAGATAGATAGATAGAATTTATAACAGAATATAATTGACGTCAAATATGTTTTCTGCAGGCATGACGTACAACTTCCAGCTTTAAAATACGTAAAAAGTTTCTTGAAATATCTCATTGCAGTGGCTCAAAGCCAAAACGGTGTTTATGCAAAGTGATACAAATATGCTTACACCTTCCAGCTAAAAAGTGTAAAAACATTTGTACCCTCGGCTGAAGTCATTATTCATCACCTGGCCAACCCTAACTCCAGCCAAACTAAATAACGTCTATTACACGACACCAGTTAGAACTTCAGTTCCTTTGTGATCATGCACATCAATCACATGTAATGGTTGCGTGATGTATATCCGGGCCACCTCATTTGGCTAAGATTCAGTCAATAACTAAAAGCGTAGAATACAGATTCCAGTTCTTAGGTCAATTTACTTAATCCCTACCCAAGTTATCTCACCCTGAAAAGGCTAATGGTAGGCATCTTTCGCCCCGTATTGACTGTTATCTCATTTTTTGCGATATTTGGCATAGGAATTTGTTCACCGTTTTGCTGATACTTGATTTAAATATTTTCGGAACACACGAATCATCGTGATATTAATTATATATTTGGTTCCATTCATTTGCATTTATTTGCGAGCTAATTTGAAAAGTTCTAGGAACGAAATACAAATAGAAAGGAACTAAATCTTTGAAATAATTTCTATTTTTCAACGGGAGTTTTGTTAACGCCAATACACATTGCTGCACTAATTTATTATATATGCAGAGCACATACATTAATTGTTCTCACTGAAAAGGCAAATGAATGCGCTTATCAAAGGAACCAATAAAATGTAAATTATAAATAAATAAGACTGTTATCGAGCAAGTTAAGAATGAAATATTGTAAACATAAGATTTAAAAGGTTCACGAATATCAGATATAATTTTGAAGAATAAATACCTTAATAAATACAATAAAACAAAAATATATAAAACAATTGGACCGATAATGGTATATGGAGCAAAAACTAGAGCAGAGATTAGTAAAACAAAGCACTTAATGAAAAGAATCTTAAAAGTTATAGTAGGAAAAACGAGAAGACACACAAAACGAAACGGGCTGCCTCCTTGATCTCGTGACTACTAATCCAAATATCCTGGGTTCGAATCCCGGCTACGGCAAGCTGTATATAAGTCTTAATTGTTGCTGCTTGACTGCACTGGTCTTCTCGCGACGTCTGTATAGTGTGGAATGAATACTATAGGTGTTGAGTCTGTAGGGGTGAATGAAATGAAATGAATCAATGATAGCACAAATGAGCTTGGAGTCCTTGGCACCTGAAAGCTACACATTTACCTTACCAGGGTAAGGGAGAACTCATACAGCTTGATTTGACCGGAATTGGAACCCAGGACCTCCGATTCGTCGTCGCAAATTCTACCACTAGACCACGGAGGCGGTCAATACTGGTATAAGAACTTCATTTCTGCTCTTTCTGTTCTGTTTTTCTTTCTTTGTCAAAGATAAAAGCTTGGTCCAACAGAAAGATGATAGTACTGTCAGAAGTTTATAAAACTTTGAGATTGCTTATTTCATAATTTTAAGTTTATTTTAAATGTTCCAGTGAATTATTAAGAATTTAAGAAGCTCCGTAATAATCTTTATATTCTATTTATTGCTTAATTGCATAATTATAACGCCATTAGAACATCCTTGTAAATAGCATTTTTGTTTGTGTTTTGTTTTCTTATGTTGTCTGTATGTAAGCGACATTTCAAAATAAAAATCTGTGACATAAATATGAAAACAAAATTTCTTTAGCAATTATTTAACAATATTGTATCATTCAAGTAATGCATAAGGAATATTTTAAGCAAATTTTACCCGATTATTGATTTTAATACAGAAAATTTTAAAACATTATCAAACAGAACAATAAACAGAACTTTTTTAAAATTTTGGAAATTGGTCATTTTATGGCTCTATGATTCTCTAGCTGTTTGTGTAAGATAGCACGTCTCAGTAACGAGCGTGGCCACCTCTAGCCCTAATTACAGCTGCGACTCGGTCACGCATGCTCCGGATAAGATCTGCAATCTCCTCTTGTGATATCAGTCCCCATTTCGCTTGGAGTGCAGCCCGAAGATGCCAGAATCGATCCTTAGCACGTCTCCCAGGCATATTGTGTCGGAATCAGGTCTGGACTGCGTGCAGTCACATCCAGAAACTCAGAAACACACCGACGAGCAACATGTGGACGAGTGTTATCGTGCATAATGATAATGTTGCCGCCTATAACAGGTGAAAAAGGCACTATATGATCAGCAAAAACTCCCTCGATGTAGCGATGAGCTGTCATGAACACCAGCTCTCGATGAACACCAATTCCATCATTGCTTCAATGCTAATCCCTCCCCAAACCAACACTGGACCTCCATTAACAGGTGTCCTTGAAGATAAAGTGCAACCCTGATCTTCTCCGAACCCAAATCCTTCCATTTGGTGCCCTCAAATAGAACATGTGGACAGCACCGTGCTCTATTGCTCCATAGTCCAGTTTTGATGAGTGTCAGCAGACTGCATCCCAGAGATTGGTGTTCCCTGGTCAGCAATGGTCCCTTTGCAGGTCTCTTGGACTGTAAATTCACTTTATACGGTCTTCTTCTAACAGTCCTTTCACTGATGTTAGCATGTCTCGCTGCAAATTAATTCTGGCATCCACTGATGTTGCGTGCAATCGAGATGACCTTGCAGCAAAAGAAAGCGATCGTCGAAAACAGAGATCAAAACCGGACCTCCGGCGTAGATACCATGCTCTATGAACCTCTGCACAGTCCTGCGTACATTGAAATAAGAAGTGCCCATGACGTCAGCAACATAACGTAGACTTCGTCCTTCCTCCACTAAAGCCACAGCCCTTGCTGCATCTTCAGCTCTAAGTGACATTTCAAAATTTAAATACTGATTGCTAGGCAAGCCTGAATTCTTTAAATTATCGTGCGGCACCGCTATGCACTGCAACAATTTTAAACATTAAAACATCGCTTTGCTGTAATAGTTGTAAAAACCGCCTTATGCGTAAAATTAATGATGTTAACAGAAAAAAAAATGATCCCAGGAATGAACTAAAGCTTTTTAAATCCTTGATTAAACATTAGGTATGTTGTTGCGTTTCGGTAATGTCACAAAACTGGCCTTATACAAGGCTTGAAACCTAAGTTTAAGTGATGCAAAAAAATAATTTTCTCTGCCGTTAAGTGTACGAGAATTTCAGCACGTGTTTTATCGTAAACAAGTTCATGCAGATGTGATTTTGACATCCCATTCTCAATGGTAGTATAATTTATTTTGATTAATGATGTTTCCCTCATTACGAACAAAACAAAATATTACGTTATGCGATATCTCCTTTTGACGCTGCTAATAAAACCCATGCAAGCTCGATATGCATCACTCTTCCATAGAATAACATAATAATGAGCATTTTGCTACAGCAGGCAGGTTCTGAATCCTTATTTCTGACGCAATTATTTCAGCTCCATATAAATTAGTGCGGAAATCGCAATTAAGGTCAATTCCCTCGTTTCGATTCAATTAACAAATATCAAAGGTGTACATAACTGAAGCTCTTGGCAGTCAAAAAACAATTATATAGTTACTCTAGAAAGTTCTATAAAACAGAGAGGAAAATGTTTAGGGAACCTTACTGATATTAAACAGCTGTTTTTTCCTTCATTGCTAGATCAGATAGAAAAGAATTGCTTTTTGAAGGACTCATTCTAATAAGCAATTATATCACATTGAAATAATCCTTTTTTGACTTTGTATTCAGGTTCAAGGCTGTTGTAATCAGGCTGTCACGTTCTTTGGGATGTTTTAGACCATTTAAAACATCAATTAGAAGTGTTTAAAGGATAAAAGTAGTAGCACACGTAGCACTTTCGTATTCAATATTATAAGCCAAAGATTCTCAATTTTTCTTTGATCACGAACCTCCCCCCACCCCTTTTAATGATTCCTTAAGATTTAAATCCAAGTTTAAAATTCCAATTTTTCTTCCTATAAAGCATTTCATTACTGGGTTACAAAACATAAAGATATAAATAAGCATAAATACACCTTTTTCAATATGTGCATTTAATCGTAGTGTTTTCTTACACAATAATAAACATAAAAATATTACATTCAAAAGTACATATACCGGGGCTTTCGTGATTCTACGTTTTTCAAATGATTTTTTAAGATAAATGAATGCGGAGAATATTTTTTCATGCAAAAATGTTACTATGAAAGGTATCATTACATTCATGGCATTCTTTGATAGTCCGAGAAAGTCCTAAGCAGTTCGCTGCGGAAAGATGCTTGCTGTTGCCAGGGAAACTACGACGGTGCATATGAGTGTTCTGCCTGATCCATGTATTAGAAAGCTCCCTCCGGAAAAACATACTCGTCTTCAATTTTATTCTCATTTACTTTATCTCAGCACATTGTACGAGATCATCTCTCGTGTTCTTGTAATTGGTCGTTTGGTGCTATACATTCAAGAATAAATGCTGCTAACAGTACTCTAATGCATCATGGATCCCCTGGAGTCAGCGAACTACTGTGTGAGAGCCGCTGTTACTCATATAAGTAAAAGAACTGTTGTCATTAAATTCATATACGTACATTTGTTCAGCTGCAGGGAACTTATAAACTAAATAAGCTTTGTTGGTTTTTCATCAAATAGATGAATAGCAAGATATCACCCAATTGAACTGTTCAAACATAAATGTTGTTTACAACATGCATTATGAATTATTTCGTTTATCTTGTTCAAAGAGTTTATTACCTGTGTTCAGTGAAAACTATAGAGGTATCAAAAAATTTATTGGTCATTCTGTTGTGTATTATGAAGCAAAACATCAATACTTTATCGCTGTTTATAAAAGGATTTGGACAATTACTAAAGGACAATCTAGTCAACCGCAAATATTAACATTTTACACATTCATCATCACCATCAATGCAAGGATTAAGCCTCGTAAGGTTAGTTCCGGTTTTGTGAAAATTTAATGATTGCTTAGCCCATTTCTTCTTCGGTCGACCAACAACTATTTGGCATCTTGGTTTATAATTTCAATTTTTTTTTTGTATGCAGTCTAAGTCCGTTCTCACAGCTTGTAATTTTGAATTGTTTATATATTCTATATATTCTCTTTGTTTTAACAAAGTATGGTTCTATTTAATGTCTTCTTTTCTTTTAGTCCATTAATGTGACATAGGAAACAGTCGTTAAAAATTCATTTCTACGGTTTCAACTTTTCTTTCTTCCTTTTAAGTTAAAGTCAAAAACTTTTAGTATCACATGGGCATTGCATTAACTTTATACTAGTTTCATTTCTTTCCTAGTATTTTAGGGAATCTTTTAGTAACATGTCATGAATATCGAATACTTTCATAGGGAATACATTACAACCCAGATAATGGAAAGAATCTGCTTCAATTATAGAACGGATTATAATACATTAACTTTTTCATTATACCCATTGCATGAATCCAAAAAGAGTACATGCCACTATTTAACCCGGCGGACAATATTATTTTCTTAAAACAAATAATTATATTACATGAAAAGAGTTATATATACTATTAACTCGCAAATAAGTATACTATATGAAAAAACATATATTTGGGTTTTTCAATCATACATCACAATTATACATTGTTTAAATTTACATAAAAACTCACCCAGCATGCAAACTTGCCTCTATTCCAGTACGTAAACTTGACTCCAAGGTTCACCCACCAATTTTCTGTGTTTGGACAATGTGCCAGCATATGTTGCCATTTTTCTAGGTTTTCACAAACCGTGCAAATTCTCACGTCTGTTTCATTGGTAATTTTTTGTGCCTCCAGTCTAAACAAATTTATACCTGATCAGTCCTTAAAATTCAAGGTATATATGTATACTTCCTTCTCCCAGGTTATTTTTAGCTCATTATTAAATTACAATTGATTTTTTTTTCTTCTTCTTCCTCTGCATGTCGCTCCTATGACCTGCCCGTTGATGTCAATTATCTTTCTTCTAACTTTCCTCCATATATTATCGCTGTTTCTTATTCCCCCTCTCACAGACACATCGCATTCCAATAATTTCTAATTTATTCTTTAACCCTTTTACCCTGTTGCCAGTTTATTATTTGATGTAAGTAGCAAATTGCTCTTATTGAAGATTGTTCTGCCTTTAAAATTCATAACAAATAATACACCTGCTAGGGGCGGAGTCAGGGGATTTCCCGTTGCTAGACCGGAAAAATGTTGGTAGTATTTTTGGTTGGAACTGAGGAAGGTTTACTCATGTTCATAAATTTTGGTAGCTCTTCTATTTCCTCCGTTTCTAAATTTAGAGACGTTCATCATTTCCTTAGCACTTGTGCGCGATTTTCTATTGAGACGCTGGGGAGTAAGGTTATTGCATAAGGGAGTACCATTGCATCTCTGGTTGCAGTTCTGATATTTTGGTGTTTTTTTTTTAACTAAATCAAATTCATTTGTATGCCCAAGATTTTAAATTGCTTAAAATAATTTAAATTGCAATTTAATTTTTTTCTATTTTAAATAAGTGAACTGATATTGTTAATTATTGCTCTCACACTTCAATATAGCTCCTTTATAAAACCCTTGTCTCTTAGTGCCAGATCCTTTGAATGTTAATTTATTTATATTAAAAAGGTACTTTGTACTAGAACAAGAACCTGATTATCATCTAAGAGCAATGTACAAAAAAGTGCACATTTTATAAAATGTTCAAATTAATTTATTCTCTTTTCTCGTTTTATCTCAACTTTATAATATCTAATGTAAATTTAAAACATGTAAAAATGTGCTGAAGCCAACAGTATATGATTTTTATTTATTTGTTCTATAAATTATACCTTGCATTTGAGTGCAAATAAGTTATTTCATTAAGATATTGTACAAACATTAACATTAAAAATAAAAAATAAAAAATAAATATAACTTTTTTTTCTTACGAATGCTTAATACAAGTACGTATGCCTTGCTGCGTAAAAGATCGCACGGCAATCGATTGTTCAGTGCTCATCTCTTTCCTTGGTACTGTCACGAGATCATGGTGGAATTACTTTCAAGTATACTTTAATTGGTTAACACATGTCTTGCCTTCAACGATCGGGAATTAGTATCCCGCTCTTTGACAGCGTAAGGGGATTCCCCTGTGAGCTGCTCGACTGGTAGGATGTAGTCAAGAAGTTCCCGGGGGATGAGGCATTGTTACGGTTTTCTTTACAAATTTAATGGAGCTTCTTGTTTACTTTTGTGACCTAGGTTTATTATGAACTCTTTCAGGATTATCTTATGTATTGGTAACGTATAATTGTAACACTTTAAGGCAAGCTTTTTCGGGAGAAATCTTGCCATTTCAATTTTGCAGTTACTGGGCTTTATTGTTGTATAAGATAACTTTTCTTATATTACGAGAGTTTTTTTGTTATCTGCTTAATTATATTATGTATTGTTGCCTGCTGCGAGGCATATAAATTTTGCTAGCTCAGTCAGGGTGGTTTCTTTGTCTCCCATTTTAGACAATTTCGTAGTTAATTGAAATATTTTTACAGAAAGGTGGATCCGGAATTATGGTGGGTGGGGATTATAATATTGATGGGGATTTATTTATATTTATTTAATCAGACGATTACATATTCTTCTTGTCTTCCTCGGCTGTTGAAGTCATGAGTTTGATGCTTCCTATTTCTCTGGTTCCAATGCAGAGGATAGGGATCTCAGGGGAACTAGGACTGTTTTTAATGACCTGGAGTCATTAGGGAGGAAGGGGGTTGTTCACTGTAATAATATAAAGTTCGACTTTGGTTGGACATGTAATATATTCGACAGTTTGAAAGGTTCAGGAACATGCTGTGCTTCTGTCGTGTGGCTATTGTTCTGCTTCTATCGTATTTTATAATTCACCCTCGGGTTATAAATCACTGCCTTCACTCGTGAGTTTACTGCAACACAATTTTGAAATCTGACAGTCACCTATAATTTCGCTACTTTATAATCTCACCACTCACTTTGCTATAAAGACTTTATCGTGATGTCACATACACGGCTATACCTTAGCAATGATTCGGTGTGACTAGTAGTTTGTATTCTCGTACTGACTGACTGACTCGACCGACCGATTTACTTTGACTCTCCGCGACGGTTTAACTGATCTACTATGATACTGAATAACTAATGACTGATGCTGATTAGGAATAACTGATACTATCCCTCAAAGGCTTAAAACTTACTTCATATAGTTAATGTTAAATCTATTATGTGAATTCGCTCCGCCCCTCGCGAAAATTTATTTCCTTTAAATATTATTGAGCTTGATTCCTTCTAGAATTTTTTTAGATGTTTATTGCAGGTTCGCATTTATTCATCAGGTTTTTGTAATATGTTAATTGCTTGAATTTTTTCTCTCCCGAGTTAGGATTTTACCAGGAAACATACATCTGCTATTCCCACGCTACGAAAAAGGAGATAACTGCCCTTTCTTTCTTTCTTTCTTTCTTTCTTTCTTTCTTTCTTTTTTTCTTAAGAATCCTACACTATAAAAGTCCGTTATAAAAAACGCCTCAGTCACATATGCGCCCTCGCTTTGAAAAATCTTGGTTTCTGTAAAACACTTGTTTATGCAGGCAGCATTTCTCATGATGACAAGCACAATTACCGATTGAGCTCATATTTCTAGCCGTACCTAAGTTTAGAGTGTAATAGCACTTGGCGCCTTGAGTAGGCGGATTGTCTTGAGAGGATTTGAAAGGGTAAGATTTAACAAAGGACTTTCCAGGTAGGGCTATTGTTCTCTTCCTAACTTTTCCGACAAAAGTCCAGCACGTCCATCCCTTTTACAGAAACATAACAAAGACATATATGTGCACTGTCAATCGTAGTATTATAAAAAGATAAATTGAACATTACTTTTCGTCAAAAAGACCTACCTACCTACCTACCTACTTACTTACCTAACTACCTACCTACCTACCTATCTACCTACCTACCCACCTACCTACCTACCCAACCACCCACCCACCTATTCACCCATCCACCCACCCACCTACCTACTTAACTACCTACCCACCCACCTACCTACCTACCTACCTACCTACCTACCCACCTACCTACCCAACCACCCACCCACCTACCTACCTACTTAACTACCTACCCACCCACCCATCTACCCACCCACATACCTACCTACCTACCTACCTACCTATCTCTCTCTCTCTATCTGTCTGTCTATCTATCTATCTATCTATCCATCTATACATCTATCCATCCATCTATACACACTAACACTTGTAACATTGAAGTCCTATTGTAAGTCTAAGTAAGTCTAAGTCTATTGTAAGTCTATTGAAGTCTAATTGTAACATTGATACTCTTGATTGTTATGTTATTCTTGACATTAAACAATACCTGAAAAAGATGCAATTATTATAATTGCCATCAGAAACAATTCTAATTAAAAGAAAACTTTTTGAGACAACGATTCCGGCTTCAAAGACTTGAAAGTTGAATTACAAATAGTTCTTGTTTATATTTAAATATTTTATAAATTACTGTAAAATGAAAAATTTTAGTAACTTAATTAGGTCTATGAGCACCTTAATTTTGTGTCAAGTTTTATCCAATATATGCTATTAAATTCAGGATTTTTGATCACCTGATAAGGAGGAAATCAATATTTACTTTCTATGAAACATTACTAAAGCCCTCCTTTCCTTTTATCAAATCACGCACGCACACACACACACATTTTCAGGGATTCTCTAAGCTTTTAAGGTTTGTCTTTTGTACGCTAAGTGACAGCAAGTAGTTGCAGAGTGAGAGTAAAGATCATACAAGACGCAACAGGTGCTAGCTAGGGGATGTAGGGAAAATAAATAAACATTACAAATGACTATAAAAGTAGATCAAGATACACTATCAGATAAGAGAACACGCAAAGTTTCGGACATAGAAACGAAATGAAAATTACGGAAAAGTGGTGCTTAACTTAGGTAAAGTACGGGGTATCAGCAGAGACCCGCATGCAAAACTTTGTAGCAACAAGATGACACTTCACTCTAGGACATTGTTTTACTTCATAGAATTAGAATCGACATCAAAGAAAAAATTCTGCTAGTAAAGGAAAGTTCAGGAAAGATGACGGACTTCAACAAACAAACGAACACAAAACACTTTGCCGATTATTCGTCTTTTTTGATTAACCGCTTCTCCCCATCCCTTCATTATGACGAGCAATCAACATGCTACTGTAGATTAGAAAGTATAAACTACTACCCAATCAGCTTGACTGGGTATCGACTTCGAGTGGGCAAATTGCGTGAAGCCTTCCGAAACGGTGAATGCAGGGTTACCTTTGTTATTAATTAAATAATTTGTTTACCCTGGCAAGAATTGCGGTCATGGGGCCTTCACTTCCACTCTACTAGGAGAATAAAACCAGCGAAATACAGATTGCAAAATACGGATTTATATAATACAAAAAAAATAAATAAATAAAGATATAAACTGCATATAAATATTGCAAATTTTAATATAGTTAGAAAGTTGATAAATATAATGTTAGAATCACACTTATTCTTTAGTAATTTTTATCGAGTATAAAGAAGGAGAATCACAAGAAGAAGAAGAAGAAGAAGAAGAAGGAGGAGGAGGAGGAGGAGGAGGAGGCGGAGGGGGAGGAGGAGGAGGAGGAGGAGGAGGAGGAGGAGGAGGAGGAGGAGGAGACTGTGCTCCCAATGAATATTGTTTAACGCCCGTTTTTGCTACTGAGGCACCACAGGCGGTGAACACTGATGATACACAAGATGAAATGATATATTGGGAAAGGATATTTATTTTTAAGTGAGGAAACGTTCCAGGTACGTTTAGGGTAAACCCCCCCCCCGGCATTAGGGTAAACCCCCCCCCGGCATTTGTCATTTATGAAGACTAAGGAAAACCTAGAAAAAACCTCAGTCAGGGAGGACGGTCCTGGCGGGATTCGAACCCCAGACCTCCCGTTCACGAGTCCGCGCCTTAACGATCTAGGCCATCCATGGCGGTCTGTGCTCCCCAAAACTAACTTACCGTGTAATGTGATTTGAACTTAAATATTAGTGAACATTTTTAGTACAAATACCAGCAGTAAGCCTTACGATATAGCACGACTCTTCGCATTCCCAGTGGTGGAAGTGACTTCTTAAAACAATAAACACGAATCCAGTCATCATATGTACTGATTTCCTCCTCCATGAGACTTAAACGGTCCGCTCCGAGGCCCCTCACTTATACAGCCACTTTGTTTTAATTTGACTATTAGCCTCCAACATAACTGTACGAGATTGGTGGGCGACATGAATGCAGCCTACTGAAGTCTTTGGGTACTTCTCTTTTGTTATGGACCTCTAGTGTCAAAATAACTTCAGTTCGTTCTGATTTCCCAGTGCGATGGCGTATATTCATTTGTTTTCCGGGTGTCGAAGAGGGGAAGCTGTACACGGGGTAGTTGATTACTATGGAGGTTCGGCATCATCTTATATGAAAGTAGTGACTAACAGGCAATAAACACATTATTGCTTTCTTTTTATAAAAGTAAACTCCATTGATGTATCTTTTTAAAATTAAGTATTACACTTTTTCATTCCATTTCTGAAACTTTTTTAAGAAAACTTGGCTAATCCTTCAGGAGAAAAAGTAAATATTACAATTATATACGTATATTGGATGTTGCTGTCAGTAATTACTAAATAAATCAAATAAATACACGATCATGATACCAACAATTGCTTTTAGAGGTTTAAGCATTATTTTAGCTCTACAGTTCCATTTATTAACCGTAAGAGCCCAACTGTTATCGATCGGATTCAGACCCGGAGATGTAATGGGAGAAATTTCAGCATGGTCGTGTAACCGATCCCTAGTTTCTGTTTTCGTGGATATAATGCTTACACTACTCAAAGATCTCTATATATAATTCTTGGAGACAACCGACAACTTCACCCCGCATCAGAAAGCGACACTAATTCTACCACTTACGACATGTTACGGTTGGTTGACAGTGTGATCCTACCATCTTGTTTGCTCCTGTGTACCAGAATTGTTTCAGCCTTGTGAACAATTGCAGTGTGATGTTCGGCTATCAGATTCTCTTTTCCGGATATATTTCCTATTATGGACCCCAGAGCGCGCAATCTTCTCGCCGTTAAATGTCTCAACACAGACATAAAGCAACGCATAGAGTTTTTTCTGGAATGTCAAACTAGTAGCGTAAGCATATGGAACATTTTGGTCTTCCAGATTTGCATCGAGTTTGAAGTTCATCTGCTACTTGCTGCGGAATGTTGAATCCAGTAAGGAGCACAGTTCTCTCCTCTGCCCATACTAATCCCTGTTTGTCCAATACCAAGACCAACATCCCACGTGCCTATAACACTGCAGTGAGTGATTTCTGAAGTTGTTGGCAGAGTTATTATATTTAAAGTTACAGTATGTAACATCTTATTCATAAAAGCTTATTTTTAAACAAATTTATCTTTAATAGCCTTTACTGTGCATTCCTGTTAATTTATTTCTTCCTTTGATTTATGAATAGTTAACCACAGCATGTATAGTAAATATTTAAATAAAAGTATTAGAATCATTTAACAAAGTACTTCTTATTTTGCAACTGTTTAAACAATAAACAAAATAATTCATTTAAAACAGATGTACAAATGAACCTCTAACATTTAGACGAGTTTTATGATGAAACCTAATTTTTGCATTCCTCAGGTTCGATTTTCCCCTACACTTTAAGTACAATGCGTTTCATTTCTTCCTATGACCTTACTTTCCCCTTTTTGACTTTTCGCTTAAAAATAGCCACTGTTGTTCAATAAGGTTTAAATCAGGTGTATGTGGGGAAGGGGAAAGTTCCATGTCATATTACAGAGCTACCTGCTGGAACGTGTAAGGTAGCTATTTATTAACTAACCGTTTAACCAAATATTTTAATGAAATGAACAGTCTACTCGATGAGAGTGCCCGCAGCCCCATATTATTCCATAACCTTCCCTATTAGTTTACTGATTACATCCCCGGAAGTATTAGGTTTTCTTCTCAATTTCGTTTTGTTGCCACATCGCATTTCCCCAAAACGCTTCAGTCTTACAAACGTGTTATTTAGCAATACTAGTTTCTTCTTACGATCCTCTCTGTCAACTTACTGTATTTATAAATACAGCAATGAATTGTACGATACATAGGACTAAAGGGATCAACACCTGCCAAACAGTTTTGAAATATTCGCATAAAAGTAAGCCGAAATAAGATAATTAGGAGTCTGTTTTCCATTGCAGGCTGGTACGCGCCAACCGGTCAGAGGCCATATTCACACGTTTTACCCGACTAAAACATCAGTGAAGAAACAGTAATTTCTAAATTTTAAATTTGTGGGGGTAGGTATAGTTCGACGTAACGGATCACTCAAAACTATTTCTGGTTCGTACCACTTGTTAGTTGCATTCGTAACACGTAAGGTCGGTCCCGGTAAGATCGCGGGTTCGAACCCGGCCAGGACCGCAGGATTTTTTTCGGGCGTAAAAATCGTAAGTATGGCTTCCTTCGGAAGGGAAGTAAAGCCGTGGGTCCCGTGTCGTACATTTACGACACGAAAAAGAACCTCAAGCCTGAAAGAGAGGCCTCTGAGCAAAATTTGTCGGCCGTTTCACGCCCTGAGTTGAATGGGACGCTGATGACCTGAGCTGTTAAGGAGCGTCCATAAACAAATCAATAAAAAAAAAGTAACACGTAACATTGTCCTGATTTATGCTAATTAGTAACAAAAGTCATGTTTAAAGAAAGGTTACTCACTTTGAATAAATTTACATGAAACTCACAACTCCGAGAAGATCGACAGTGGCACTGGATCCATAAACATAAGAGCTTAAAATAATTAAAATGAAATAGTGACATACAAAACATGCTGTATTTTGGGTAGCTATGCATCTTTATCCAAGCGTGCAATGTGATGGTTACTTACGAGAGTAACTGTTTCATTTTTGGGATTCTGCTATGTACCAACCTCCTCTTCATAGGCGGTAATAACTTCTCTACGGACTTCCATATTATTGACCAATTCGTTTGTCCTTGAAAGACACGTAAATAAATCACAGAAAGCCTAATTTGGGCTGTGCTGTAACTTCCGATTCTTGCAGAAACTCCGTTGTTTTCAAGAGGCAATGCGCAGTGGCATTGTCATGGTGAAGCAGAAATCCTCGCAACCCAGACTTGGATCTTCTTTCTGTTAGTGTTCTGAAAATCCTAGGGAGGCAAATTGTGCCTCCAGTTTGCAGTGACTGTTTTCTTGTTCCTGGAGTGAAATGTTGAAGTATGGCTATTGCTGATTAAAAAAAAAATTGTAACATTTACGGACTGCACTTTGATATCGCTTAATCTTCATTGGGAATGTAATTTGGAAACACTCAGAATCGACTGCCTGATTGATTCCTGGTCGTATTGGTAAATCCAGCTTTCGTCATCTGTGAGGATATCGTGGATACGTCAGAAGTTGCCATTGTCGAAACGTCCAACCATTTCCATTCTTGCTGCCTTTTGTTCTTCTGTGAGGCTGTGGGTCACAAAATTCCCTCACAAGAATGTTCTAGGGGTGTTCTAAGAAGTTCTAACCAAGGCCTAACCAAGAAAACACAAGATTTAAGAGAAACATAAGATTTATCCAACTATGAAAAATAAGCGACTGTCTCAGCTTCAACTTCATCATTGATGGGAATCTTCGTCCATCCAGCATTTCATCAAGTTTGGGAACAAAAAGTAATCACTGGGAGCCAAATACGACGAATATGTAAGCACTTGAAAGTGAATGCCATGCGGTTTTTCATCAACTATTCCAGGCGTGTGTGAAGGGCATTGGCCATCTTCACATCTCTGAATCAGGCCGAGAACTTTTAGAACACCCCTCGTTTTTGTGCAGAATTTCTGACACTGCGGCGAATGAAAGATTAGATATTTCTCGGTCTCGCTGTAAGTCACTCGTGAATCATTTTTCACCAATTTTCTACACGAGTAACCGCTATTGCTAGATGCCCCGTATGCTTCTCGCCTTTCAAGACTGTTCTTTCTCGTGTCAACTCTGCGAAAAGGTTGTAGATTTCCATACGTAAATAGCAAAAACGAACTTTTTCTAGTCATTTCTGTTGACTCGGGATGTATTATAATGATTGCACAAACATGCCCCCCAGTCACTTCCATCTTAGAACATCAGGCGGCGAGCGCAGGACCACAATTAACTTTTGGCTGCAACTGCAGCAAGAATGCTACCAGCTAACTTCCACTGTGGTTATTAATCGAGACGCGCCCTTTTCATTGCTTCGAGCAGAAAATTTATATCTCTCATAATTTCTTTAAATCCTTAATATTAAATGCCGGTTTTACACTGAACGCTGTCATATAAAACACTACATTTCGAGCAGCTAAGCAGTATGCATCCATTTTCAAAGCGTGCAAAGTGATGGTTACTTGAAGACAAACATCCGGTCATGTGACAAGCTAAGGCCAATAAACGATTGAGTTGGGACAGAGACACTCGTAAAAACGCAAACGAAGTGGCGTGCGTGCTTTATGTTAAGAAAACTCTAGCATCACTTCTAAAACTACATTCTGGATTAGGACGCAGATAAATAATGTAAGGCCTGAAATAGCGTATTCCTTAGCATTAATTACTGCGAACATTTTGACAAAACAAAACAAGTGTTCGGGTATTTCATTTTATTATTCTTTTTCGTTTATTTTATTTTAAATTTATCTATCAGTGTACAACAACGTACAAGATACGTACGTACAACGTACAAGATTTTGCTGCACGTTCACCCCTTGTAATCAATTTTACTGTTTACATGGGCTAAAACGAAACAATTCACAAAATGAACTTGTTAACAATCGCTACAATACACAATTTATTATAGATGCAAAAGAATAACACTGTTATTTTCCTAGGTATTAAAATACATATATGAAGAAGACGGTTTCCTATTAGATAAATTTGCTGGAATGCCATATTGTAGCTTTAATTATGTGTTAGTTAGAATGTATTAATAACAGGATTGAAATGCAAGACACTAGGACAATATCGCATCTAATTATTAGCAATCATACCACAGTGTTTTTCAGGCAGAAAAATATTTGCAATTGCTATTCGTTCACGATGGAAAGTTAAATTCCACAGTTCTTCCAGGGTGCATCCATATTTATGACTGATGCGCGCCAGAACGTCTCCTTTCGTTCCACTATTTGTACTGCTTGGATTTTCCCCCCACAGCATTTCATTAGTTTTGTAATTTTCTTTGTTCTGTAGAGTTTTATGCGGTAATTGGAAAGTTACACCAATTCGTGCTGAAATTTTCCATAAACTACGCCGTGTTGAAATCACCGACGTTTTCCTCTACATAAAATTAACAATACGTAAAACAAAAAAGAAAAGTATCATGCGCAATTTCTGAAGCATTTGTAATATGCTTCCTATTCATGTTGAAACATCTGCGGCATTGTGCCGCACTGTCAAAAATATACATTTGTACAATAAGAGTGGGACATGTTTTAGTGCTGAATTATTTATGTTGTACACCATTGTCTTAGTGTAATCCCACTTAAAGGAAAATGCTTGCAAATCTGCAAGACAAAGGAAATAACAAGTGAGTTTATAAGATTTGGGCATTTACGGCACAAGGGAATTGTAAAACCAAATTCCATTAATGATACCCGGTATCTGCAGCATTTCGTTGTCACTGGTATGGGGTTTATTGGAATCTGAAAAATAATTATAACACTCTTTCTTCAGATGCATATGATAAATTTAATTAGGCTTAAATCCAGATTTATATTTCCTCTATAGGAGAAATTTTAAAAAACCAATTATGAGAGTGCTGCGGCAGTTTTAAAATAAAACACATTTATAAAATTGCTAATGCGGTGCGATAGGTCCCGAAGTTCTGCCGTGTTTTTCGCTCTAACTCACAGTAAATTTATTGATTTGTTTTATTAATGGATGCTCTTTAACATCTCAGGTCATCAGCGTCCCATTCTGTTCATGGCGTGAAACGGCCGACAAATTTTGCTCAGAGGTCTCTACTTTCAGGCTTGAGGTTCTTTTACCTGCAGTAAATCTACAACATGGGCTCCACGGCTTTACTTTCCTTCTGAAGGTAGCCATACTTAAGATTTTTACGCCTGAAAAAATCCATGATCCTGGCCGAACTGACTTTAAGGAAGAACTTTCCGAGCATAGTACATTTCTAACAGAAATATATTTTATAAGTTTTTGCTTGCATTTACTATTTCATAAACAATTACACTTTTGACTCTTTTTATAATGAAATTCATATCTTATGTCGACCCACTTAATATCATGCTTTCATTCCAATACGTAATCGGAGTTCGTATACATTCCGGTTGACCTCAGTGGACGCGCTATTCCCCGTAAGACTATAGTTAAACTTCCGCTGACGTAAACAATTGAATTTGCTCAGTCGAGCTAATCATATCTCCTGGAAAGTGCAATTTTCAGACTGATGAGAATAAGTTCGAATCCAAGGCATTTTTGACAAGAGGCCAAGACATAACACTGGGTTTTAATAGAGCAGGAGCTTTATGAAATATGTTATCGATTAGAAACCTCTCCTCGAAAGTCCTTAGCACTATTAGCCCAGCAAGTTGGTATATCTGTCGGCAGTGCGTATAAATTCACTCACCTGCTACATTTTCATGCATATAAAATTACTGTTTTACCTGAAATAAAACTCTGGAGAGGCTGAAATAAAATATATGCAAGGCAATTTACAATATTCAGAAGGATGAATTAAAGGGAGTGTCTCACAATATTTTCAAAAGGATTCAAGCTTGTGCGGAGAGCAGGCGCTTCGAGTATCTGCTATAATAGTGAGTATAATATTAATAGATAAATAACAGAAGAAATAAAAAATTATGCTCTATAAGTTCCGATCAGGTAACGTGATTTCCCTCGGCTGGTGACGAGGCCGATATGCAATAATTTCCTGATGGGGAAAATCAATTTCCGATTGTGTAGTGGAATGAGGGCCTATGTTACTATACAGTGCATTCGCATATAATACATTCTGTACCTACTGCTTACAAGAGACTTAAGAACCTAATACAGAGGATATAATTAATAACGGCAAAATTAAAACAAAATTTTCCACAAATGAAATGACAGTTGGAAATTTGACCCATGCTTTGACCCGTACTTATGCCTTATACAAGAAGTTTGGTAAACTCTTTACCGCAAACGGTGTAGGCTGCAGCAACGACCGGGATTAAGATCTCACAGCCGGCAATTGTGCTAAAGATTCGACTATATCCTATGCTTGGACTCACAATGAGAGTTTTAATGCTCCCTCTTCCACCCTGCTTTCTCTTTCTCTAAAAGTGTGCTTACTGTATACAGTATAATTAAGGAAAGAAGAACCAATAATAAATCCCGTTGCTTTTGTTGTTCACACAATACGAGCCAGTTAAAAAGTACAAAGTATTGCCATCCAGAACCTTAATTTAATATTCTGTTCTGCATGATTAAAACATTGTGACTTATTATCTTAAAGGTGACTCGTTAGAGAAAGTTAAGCAGATGTCTCGAGATTAAGCTGGGGCGGAAACGACAGTACCACTCCTAAACATACTGTTGGGAGCTGGAGAGATGGCTAGTCAGAGGAATGTGCTGGTAACGCAATGAGCCAGAGGAGTGCATTGACTTAAACAGAGCCTGTGCTTGTGCTATGATGCGTTCAGAAAACATTGACCACTTACAGGCTGAAGTTAAAATAACATTTCATAACTTAATAACGAATTAATACTATATAATTGAACAAATTCATAGACATAATTTCAGGCCACTACATATCATAAACTTGTTATTTTATATTAATTTGCCTGCTATTAATGCATACCGTTAATAGAGATTTAATGTTTAATTACAGTGGGGAGAACAGTTACAAACTTTGTGTTGTGGTTAATATCGATAACGTGTATATTTACAAATATCACAAAGGGATTTGGCCCTTCCCCCAATATATGACAGAAATCGACCCCTATATTTAGGAGTGAAGGAATAAAAAGACATGAGTAGCGCTTGTATATTAATTTCTCCACTAATATTTTTTTCTCTCTAGCAAGAGTTTTACTTTGAACCACGCAAGCTCAATGGGGTTTAGTTCACACATGTACGAGTATGAGGGCAAACTTAATGCTTCATAACCATGTAATTTTAATATTTCTTCGATGCGGAACACTTCTTGCCATTTATGGATCTCTATCAATATGAAGAGTTTAGATTTTCTCATGTCTCTTGACGAACGAGTAACGTTATATTGCAACCATAATTTCATCTCTTCTTTTACGGCGTATTTCGAAAAGGGTTTCTTTTCCTGAATATTGCGGAGCATTGTCCATATCCACAACACTCCCCTCTGGAAGGTTGGAAAGCAGCTAATTGTTAATCCAAAGCTCAAGGTTTCAGAAATTCAGTTGACCACAATAATCTCCCGAGCGTTTGCCTGCTTGATAAATGAATAATGAATTCTTCAGAAACACCATTTTGGATCCTGCATGGACAACAATGAGAGGATTACCGGCTTAGTTAAAACGCCTGGTTGACTTTTATTTTTCCAGCATTTACTAATTGTTAAATTATTGTCCACTCGCCTCATTAATATATAAAAATGAAAAATAAACTCTTGGAACAATGTAACTAAAATAACAAGAACTAGAGAAGCAGAAATATATTATATAAAACTTACCAGCGGCAATTCTGTCTTTATCCGTTTGTGCAGGCTATACTTTTCCGTAAGCAGTCCTGAACTCATTTAACCTCATTGTATCTAACACTTAGAGCTCACTTTATTGAGAAGTTGTCGTTATTAGCTTAACCCAGGACTGGAAATACTAATAATCGATTCTCTGGCCTACAAATTTTAACCAACCTTTTTAGACTCAATAACTTTGACATGCTGAGGTCGAAAATAGCAATAAACTTTTAGTTATTTCAGGTTACGGAGATCAAATTAACTTTTAATAAAATGCACACATGTAATAAGGCAGCTAGCAGCATTATTATATAACATTTTAAAGATACAATATTTATAATGCAGCTCTGCAAACAGAAAACAGCATTCGCTAGCGTTTGTGACTAATCCACAGGTCATGGGTTCGAATTCTAGTCAGATCATGCGATCTGGGAAAGGTCTTTTTCAGAGTTTTCAGAGAAGGTGAGTGCCAGATAGCTTTCAGGTGCTAAGAACTCGAGCTCATTTGTGCCATCATTAATTAATTTCATTTCATTCACTCCTACAGACGTAACACCTATAGTATTCAGTCCACAATACACAAAAGTCGGGAAAAGACCAATGCAGTCAAAGCGACAATAAATAAAACATAATAAAAAACTACTCGCACGTACGAAATTTCATTTGTATGAATCTTCAGATGTTTACCGTACGATTAGTCTCCTAACATTGTTATAATCTACTGAAATGTAGCAAGTTACATAATATAACACAAATAAATATGAAAACTGCCTTATGCCTTCTTATAGCAATAGTCAATTATAATAAAAATACATTCTTATCTTCCTGTATTCCAAAAGAGTAATATAAGACAGTATAAGTTTTTAAATGTTGAAAAATTAGCCTTAATGAATGAGTATTGTAAATAATAATAATAATAATAATAATAATAATAATATAATGGAATGTGTATAGTTGAAACATAAAACATTCCACCACCAGCTATATGATAGAACAGGACGAGGCTGGGATGGTACGGAAACCACGGCCTCAATGATGAATCTTTTAACTTAAGCCCCCCAAGGAGAACATGACCGGAAGGAAGGGATGAGACGAGGAAAGCACCATCTCTCCCAACGACGAGAGAGGATCCCCAGATAGAAGATCAGGAGACCAGGATAGGAACTTTCTCCAAAGTGCTAATTCACCTTCACTCTCCATGCATTAGCTTGCTTCGTCTGATACTTTTAACCCTGCAACCAGAACTACGAGTGCGAAATGAAATGATTGGGAGAGCGAAAAATTCGTGCAAAGCAAATATCTACCTCAGCATTCGCCTAATGACCAGAGAAAATTAAGGGGAAAAAACCCAACTTTAGATTTCATACCTATTAATGTTCTAGATTAACTGTTCAATCCAATGTAGGAAACATGTTACAAAAAATACAGCACAATTTTCATAAAACTCCTCACACTATTTCTCAACTGGACAAAATAATCCTAAATGCATGACCTTTAGAAGCAAAAAATATTTTAGTCATAATTTCCAATTGTGATCTGAGTTAAGAGTTCTAATAATTAATTGTGTGAAGAGGAAAGAAAAAATTTAAGGCGAAACATATTTAAAACTACTGTCGCTTTTAGTGGACAACCAGAGATATTGGCTTTTTATTACACTTAATAACAAAATAGTTGTATTATAGAACCTGATCATAAAAATCTTACTGTTAAAACTACGTATTTAATAATTTTGCAAAAAGTCAAATAAACATGTGTAATACTAAGTCAAATAAGGTTTTATTTCTATGACGACTATTGAAATAAAACAATTGAACAAATTCTATTACCACATTTAACTTACATGCATTAGTCATAATCTACAATTTAAAAATGAAGTAATAAATTTATCTAATACTTTGTTACAAATTTTTGTATAAGATAATTTGTTAAATGAAACAAAGAATTTTATCAATCTGCATGAACTTGCCAAGAATTTGTTTGAACTATTAAATTCTTGAATATTTAAAGGGAATGGAATTCTAGAAGTCAGAGTGTTGTTATATGCAAGGTTTGAAATAACAAAAATAATAACACTATTTTCTTTCGCAGATTCAACATAATGGCCATCTGTGAAGCATGTAAAATATAAATATTAAAATGTTATTAAATTTAAAGAAAAAAATTGACAAGCTAATGTACACAATTAAGGAAAACGGAACCAAAAATAAATAAAGCCCTTATTTAGGCTGCAGTGGTATTTCAACTTGCTCCCGACATAAAAATGAAATTCAATAAGAAGATTTCCTGTAAAGGATTCTGAAATCGTGGATTAATAATTAAGAGGAGAAAAACATTGCTTCCTATTTGAAATGTTAATGATTACCGTGAATAGTCGAGGCAAAATACATATACGTTTTTTTTTTAATTGTGTTTAAAGCCCGTTTTTATTACTGAGGCACCACAGGCGGTGAACACTGATGATACATGAGATGAAATTACATATTGGGAAAAGGATTTTTTTAAGGAAGGCAACGTTCCAGGCCTAAGTTTGGGATATATCCCTGGCATTTGCCAGTTATGAGGACTGAGGAAAACCTGTAAAAAACCTCAGTCAGGGAGGAGGGTCCTGGAGGTATTCGAACCCCACACTCCCGCTCTCGAATCCGCGCCTTAACGACCTCGGCCACCTCATTTGAGAGCGTCCAAAACGCCTGGAATACACTGCATATAACCGAAAATATTGATACATGCTGATTAAACCTCTAGATTATTTTCAACGACAATTAATTACCTATTTCACAAATAGATATCTATATTTTTCAGTTGGTATTCCCTGAGCAGGAAACCCTCAATACTCTTCTGTAGACATAGGTGAATTTTTATTACACAAGGAAACCTAACACTTTACAGTACTCCACATGACTAAAAAAAAGCAGCAGTCTCTGTTTAACCTTAACCTTTGTCCTTTTGCCCAGAAATTTAAGAGCTATAACTTGAAAATTAAAACCAAGATACAGCTCTCTTGGCTTGTGTTTTTGCTAACGTTCTAATTAGTAATTCTGAATGTTCTGCTGTTTAATAAGATTTGTATTAATTGCACTCTTGACGTGAAATGATGATGGTACTAATTACCCCAGTAAGTAAGGAGGGCTTTGTGCGTATTAGATCCTGTATAGGGGAAAGCTTAGACCATACTAAAGAAGTTTAGCGTGGCGAATGTTTGGGACATAAATGAAGATTGTTTTAAAAAAATAATTTAAACAAAAGTGGCTTAATTTGTTAAATACTATCTAAATATTTAAAAAGAATTGTTCCATTTAAAATTCTGTTATCCCCATTTAAGATTTTCCCATGGCGCTATTATGAACTATTCTTGCAATAGTTTAGAAAAAGTGAGTATTTGGTTTTATTGGTTCAATTAAGAAATAAACATTGGCTTGCAACACTTTATTTGCGCCATCCTGTATCAGGAGGATTAAGAAATGAATGATTATTAAAGACCATTACACTCTTTAATAGTTTTCTTGTTTTATTGCGATAAAACTATCGTGTATTTGTGACAATAAAAAATTTAGTACACGAACCCGTAAAAATTGGTTCTACACTTTTTAAATGGTTAATATTTTTGCCCATAGCATATATATATATATATATATATATATATATATATGTGTGTGTGTGTGTGTGTGTGTGCGTGCGTGTGCGTGCCACCTATAATATACCATTTTAACAGGGCATATTTCACTATGTTACCTATGGAAAACAGTATACAAATAGGCTGATTGTCTCTCTCCCCCACCTCTCTCTCTCGACAAAAATATACTAATATTATTTTAATACTCCATCAAGAACAATTCTATAAAGCTAATGTAGTTAAATTATATTTGGAACACGGGGTCTTGCTAGTTATGTACACCTATAGACCGAGCGAGAAGTCAGTTGTACTACTTTGACATGAGAGTGCTGCCTATGTGATAACTTCATCGGCGTGCCAAACCGATGTAGCAATTCTACTTCTAGGGGTGTTTGTATACTATTGACACTCGTTTACCTTGGGGAATAAATCTGAAAACTATAGTTGTCTCAATAGTTTACAATTTCGCCATTTTTAAATTGTTCATTTCCTTTGTGGAGAACATACAACAACAAAACTTCTTATAACAAATCATTGTGTTGACAAAATATGAAAAGAGCTATTGTTTAGATTTATATTTAAAGGAATTCGAGAGCTATGTCTCTATATGAAAAAAAAAAAAAACATTAAATAAAATATTGTAATTTTGTGCGAATTTTTTCATGAAAACTACTAGACCTGGGGCATCATAGGTGACAAAAGTTTTCTCTATGTTGCAACAGTATAAAAATACATTAAAGTATGAGGTAAAAAAGAATTTATAGCAATTTTCCGTCCGGTTTCACATTTCTCCCCCTAAAATATAAGCCCTTCATAACAGACCAGTCCTCATTCTGCCATTCTAGACCTTAGGACTTTTAAACAAACATTTGTAATAAAGTCATTGAAAACAGACTTCCAACCCCCTTAAGTACGCGTACATACGTCTAATGTGCTTTTTTCGTATGATTTGTAAACATCACCATCCACCTACCGTGACGAAGTATATTGCTCGTGTTTGTTGGGAAAACCGGCAATTGTACACGATACCTACAAATACGAACATGAATTCATGCTGGAGAACAACAAAAACAGATGCGTGACATAAGGCGTTCCCGTGTTCCACACGAACGATAAAATATTGAAGCATCTCCCTTGTCAGCACGCCACTGCTTCAGCTGTAAATTCAAACTGCATCTAAAATTAATTGAGTTACGAAGAAAGTAAGGAAGGTTCCGTTTCCTAACAATGACATGCAGACTTTGAGAGTTTGATTGCCTCGCACTCTTGGTGAAGTTTCCCACATTTAAAGTTTCATGCCGAAATAAAAATGCAGACACAATTTCTCATTGAAACACTCACCAATTTTAAAGTTAAAGAAATAAACCACATACCACATACTTCTCTTCCTTTCTTTCTTTCTTTCTTTCTTTCTTTCTTTTTTTCTTTCTTTCTTTCTTTCTTTCTTTCTTTCTTTCTTTCTTTCTTTCTTTCTTTCTTTAAGAACACCATAGATAGCACAGTTTATTTCTCAATTACGGATTCGATACAAGCTCAAATTGTAATTTTTCACAAAAAATAAATTTGTTGTGCTTTCTTCACACTGTCTAAGTGTGTGTGCAAGTAAATATCAAGGTAAGGTGAATACTAGAAGCAAACTAACAGTTTTTATGTAACTTGCAGACAATCTAAAGAGAATGTTTTCCTTACCGGCGCTTCCATGTGAAATCTGGCAAAAAATTTAAACAACTCACCTCATATATTATTAAATGTTGATATATTTTGCGCACCTTTATGGAAAGCACTATTTTATGTAACTGATTATTGACTACGAAGTTTGAATTTTCAACGCGTACCGCAAAGTTTTTATTTCAACGCAAATAAATTAATCATGTAAACACAAAATATTCTCTGTGTGTGTGTGTGTGTGTGTGTGTGTGTGTCTGCCTCTCTCTTTAATGATCAATCACCGCGATCTGAAGATTACTACAGAAACTAAAACTTCAAAATCGCTAACTCTAGCCTATAGCGGTGATCTACAAAACATTTAATAATTTAGAAAAATATTCTTTGTGTTATACAATGTATATTTCTTACTACAAACAGCACTTAAAACTCTATTATTATCTTCCTAATTCATGTGCTTTAGAAAATGTAACATTTACTAAATAGGACTCTATTAATTTTATATACGGCGAGGCGAGTTAGACCAGCAGAGCGGGGCTGCGCACTATGAGAAGCCAGTCGTCAAGACCGCATGATGCATGTTCAGGTAGCAGCTTGTAATAATTTGATGAAGGTTTGGTCAGCGAGTGGTTGTGCGTCCGTGTGATACTCTGTGTTTTCACTGTGTTTAAACTGTAAACTAATTGTTCTTCGTTAGTTATACCACTACATAAATATAGTCTTCAAGAATAGGTTTTTATGTACGATACATATGTAAACATGGCATCTTGCAAGTTGTACGACGATTCACAAGATTATAATCGTGTTCCAGTTAGAGGAACTGTTCGCAAATTGTTAAAAAGTTACGATAAAAATCTCTCAATGGTAATCCGAACGGAAAGTGCGATGAAATACAGGAATTTCGTACGCAGATGCCGGCAATATACTACCGATGAGAGGCATTATTTTTAACATCTCTTACAACACCACTAGTGCTTATACTTATCAATTTCAACACATTATCATTTTATGGTTTTAGTAAATCATAAATACAATGCACTTCCCCAATAAGCTCAGGTGACATGTAACTCAAATAATCTCACTGTATATGTCCATGTACTTCATGAAATAAGCTAAAATCAGCTTCTTCGGTGTCTTTTAAAATTTCCGAACATTTGAATTATATGTATTTAATTAATTTTAATTATATCAAGTAAAGTTTGTTGACAAAATGTTCGCGTATCCTGTGCAGTTATCTTTTACAAACTCGTTTAGAAATTCCTAACTCGGCTAATACCCCGTACGTAAACATCTCATTTGTACTAAACACGAAAAGTAAAAATTTTTTGCAACATATTTTTGTGAAATATCACTTCCCCAGGTCTAATAGTTTCCTTATAATTAATTGACTTGTATTATAGAGACATTTCTAAACCCTTAAAATAAAAATTTAACAAAAGGTTATTTTAAAGTTGATTCTTAATGGCACCTAAATATTTTAAAGCATTAAATATTAATATGTTGGCAATGAAAGTTAATATTGGTGGCCATGAAAAATATTAAAGTTTTTTTTAATATGCGCAGTTTCTCGCTGTTTTATTTATATGTGAGCGCTTTGTAAACTTCATAACAATCCTAGAAACCACTATAACAATACATATTTCGGTTGCACTAATTGTGCAAACCAGCTGTGCTATTTTACAGCGGGACATAACAAGAAATTTATGGCCTTTTACTCAACGGAAAAAACATGACATCTTGTTATTCTGTTTACTGCTTTTTGCAGTGCACAAACCCTAAGATCGACCTCCGTGATTTCTGCAGAATACCAACCAGTAAGCTAATGTTTCAGCATATTAGAACTATTGCTTTATTGTCTAAGCCTAGAGAAACGCGGAATGCCCTTGTTAAATTTAGGTGTATTTATTACATTTTCTATAAACCTAAAGAAGCTACAAGTGTAAGCGTTAGATGTTATTACAGAAACTATAACTTCATAACAAGGAATCTTTAATAAAAGTAAAATAATAATTCAGAAAAATGTTATTTGTTTTATACAATGTATATTTATTACTAAAATTTTCAAAGAAGTGCCAATTTTAAAAAGAGATTTTCAACACTCCTATTAAAATGTTTAATAAATCATAAAACGTTCGGCTTCCTAATTAAATAAAAATCAGGAAATGTTCCTTATTAAAAACAGTCGCAAAAAATACTCTAAAGGAAACATCAAAACAAATTTGCTCCATCGCTTGTACAATTTGTTAAAATATTGAGAATTTATATTTCATTAGTTTCGTTTTTAATTCATAAGAGCTCTTACTTATTTCATTATAGTTCTTTTTCCAATCTCAGGCTGATGAGATCAGCAGGCACAAATATTGCAGTATTATATAATAATTCATTGATAGCTATTTTAGCCTACTGTTGCAAAATTAGTTCCTTTTAACAACTCTGTTCTGTTTCGATATATTTTCTACTTTAAAGGCAGTAATATCTACCGAAAAACATGCCGTATACATGCCTCAACACAAAATACCAAAATAAACAACTAAAAATTTTAGCTTTCCACAATTAGCCAACAAATGAATAATCGTACTGATAAGTTTACTCATATCGACACTTGGGAGAGAAAAAAGTAGAAAGAAATTTTATCAAAAGTTGGCAGCTAAGGTTGTATCCATAGCGGGCCATTTTCTATGCAAACAGTTTTTAATATAAACATATTATTAATTACGATATCCATGTGGCCTAAATGTTGTTTTAAACAAACATTTAATGCAATTCTTCAAAAACAACATACTGTTAAAAATATATCTGATAAAAAACCAAGTGGTACAAGAAGTATTTTCTTAGTTCGAATCCCGGTCAGGTCAAGCTGTCTGAGTAAGAGTTTTTTCTGAGTTTTTCCTTAACCTGAGAAGATGGATGCCAGATAGCTTTCAGGTGCCAAGGACTCGAGTTTATTGCGCACTGGCTTATTCATTTCATTCATAACTACAGACTTGCACCTATAGTATTCACGCCCAATCTAGACCGCCACGGGTGGCTAAGGCGCGGATTCGTGAGCGGGATGCCTGGGATTCGATTCCCACCAGGACCGTCCTTCCTGACTGAGGTTTTTTCAAGGTTTTCCTCAGTCCTCATAAATGGCAAATGCATGGGAGGTACCCTAAACTTAGGGGTGGAACGTTTCTTTCCTATCATTTCAATTTATCATTCATTTTATGTACCATCATTGTCCACCGCCTGTGATGCCTCAGTAATGAAACAGGTGTTAAACACTATTAAAAAGCATTTAATATACAGACGTCGCCAGAAGACCAATGCAATCAAAGAGACATTAAATAACACAGTAACAAAAAAAAAAAAACACTACTTCACTTTTTTGTCTGAAGAATTTTCTTCGCTTCACCGTTTCCAGCTAGTGGCATGAATCTAAAAGCAAGTGTATTCATTTTCGCACTCTTGTTTTGTTTTTGTTTTTTCTCAAATACAGTTAAGATACTTTTGCAAATAATAACTGGACACATCATTTCCATATCAATAGCGAAAAGTCCTTTTAAGCTAAGTCACTAGAGGCTGTGGACACTGATGATAACGAGGTGAAGTGATAAGTTGGGAAACGTATTTCTTTAATTGAAGGTCCCAGGCTTTAGTTTTAAGGTAACTCTCTGAAATTTACCATATATTAAGACTGAGGAAAACCTGGAAAGATAACTCAGTTAGGAAAGACGGTCCTGTCGAGAATAGATCCATGGGCCTCGCATTCACGAGATCGTACCTTAATAATCACCATCACCGCTGTCGGCATTTTGAAATTAACATTAGATGTTTTAAATTAAGTTGGGAATAAACGCCACAACTTATTACCGGTAGCACCTAGTTCTGGTTCAAAGCAACTAAGTTCATGAAGCTTTAAGGTCATAGAAGAATCTAAAAACAAAGCAGTTATATTTATAATGATCATTACAGTTATACAGAACCGCATTCGTTTGTAAAACATGTGCTAAAACGTATGTTTAAGTTCTCAAAAACAATTGCTGGCTGTATTGTACTTTAGCTACAAGTGTACAAGTGATTTTTCTTTGTTCTGTTCCACACAAGTGCCAGTTGATATAAATATGCGAAGTATTAGCGAAAGAGATGATAATGATGAGAGTAGGAATATGTATGAAAAAATAATAATTAGCATTTGTATGCAATGAAAAGTTGGGTTAATTGCAATTAAAGTACGGCTTATGACTGATATTGGCGTTTTCTGTTTCATTCCAGTACCTTAGTTTATTCATTCATTCATTCATTTTTTTTTAATTTTTTTTTTTTTAAGATTCTTGTTGCATGTCACCATTTTTTTCCTTTTACATATTTCATTCTCTTTTAAAATAATGTCTTTGACACAATTTTCCAAAAGTGTTGCTTATAATGAGAACGTGGTCGTCAAATATAAACAAATATAAATGATCAAATGGACTGATAAAATAAATTACCGAAAGCATCCAGTAAGCTTGGTTCTTCTGCCATCTCTCACGACTGAAATTGATGCCCCTAAATGTAGCTATATACGACCGTCGTTTCAAAATGGATTATTACGCTTGAATATTGACAAATTCATAATAAAGTATTTAAATTATAATTATATCTGAGTAAAATACAAGTCCCATTTAGCAGAAATGACAATAAACCGCTCTGAGCATTAAAACAGATGAATTTGTTACTAAAGAGTGGACATAACCTAATTCACGGTATGGCGAAGTATGGCAATTAGCTGTTCCTCCGTCTTGCTCCTGTACGGAGTCACTTGTAACCTTTTACTTATACTTTACAATTAGTATTGTACTTCTTTTGTGGAAAAGAAAGTTACAAGGACTTGTACTGCTACACTTTTAACGTATTAAATTTAACTTTTGTGAAATAGAGTCCTGGTATAAGTAATAAAACATCATCAACCTTTTAAGCAGATGAAAATATGTTTAATTAAAAAAATCACTGCCCATTTCTGCCCTTTAATTTGTTTTTATAAAAATCAGAATACTTTAAAAAATCAATAAAAACATTTTAAAGCTCATTTGAAACATTATCTTCCTCTTCAGATTACTATTTAATATATAGAATGAGTGTGAAGTCAGGAACCATATAATTGATGTGTATTTCAAATGGTAAGATGGTGCTGGCCAAAGACCAGCATGTTGAAATGATACTACTGGCTGGGAATCTATTGTACATGATAGACCTCGCTCATATAGATCCCAGACAGCAACCAGGCAACGAGGACATATCAACTGTAATTGTAACAATAGCATATCGTGCAAACAAAATAAGTTGAAATGAATAAAACTACGGCTCCTGACTTTTGATTCATCTTGTATTGTGTCACTCCCGCAATTGCATGGAAGGAGGAGGAATTGTCTCTTGTCAAGTCCCCTTTTAATAATCGTAGAATTTTGCTATGTTCCAAATGTCCCACAAGTTTCACTTTGATATTATACTGTAATATATAATTCACTTACAAACATCATACCACTTCTACCTTAATATCGTAACATTGTTGATAAGTCCGCTTTTAGGACTCGGCGCCATAATATGTTCATACAATTGTATTTTTCTAAATGAAAAAAAAAAAGATACTTTATCTATATTTCTTTTTTAAACTAAATACTAACTTTATTATGCCTTCAATGATTATTTCTCAGCATATAGCTTACAACCATCCCTGAATCATTCATGACAGAACAAAAAGGAGTGTAAAAATCAAGTTTCCTTATGCTGTTGTTGAAAGTGGATGGTTATATATTTGTGCGCTGTATTCTAAATATGGTACCTACAAAATTATTGTATTTATTATTACTATTATTCATCAAATTACTCTCCCCCTTCTCTCTCTCTCATAGATGACTTATCCATTTTCCAATGTTCAAATCCCCTCGATTATCTCCACCATATAACACCGGCCCTTGTTTACCCTTCTATATTTCATAAATTTCTTCTTTCCTTTTATTAACCTATAAAGTATAATAGTAATAATGATAACAAATTATATGATAATACTATTATTAATCTACTTTCCTTTGTTTTATTGTCTACATAAAAGTTCATACATTTTTATGGCACCTATCATTGATAATTTGCATAATTTTCATTATCCTCCCTTCGCTTCATTCATTTACACTGTTTTCTGACTCTCACAGTTCGCCTGTTTTTCATGTTTAAGCACAAATTAACGTATTTATTATTATTATTATTATTATTATTATTATTATTATTATTATTATTATTATTATTATTATTATTATTATTATTATTATTATCATCATCATCATCATCGTCGTCGACATCATCATCATCATTATAATTATTATTATTATTATTATTACTGTTATTATTATTTTAATGTTTATTCCAATTTTTTTTGTTTCCATCACATAACGGATACCCTTACCCATTTGGACCGTCCTTCCATACGAGTTCTGCTTTATCCTTCTCTTTCTTTCTTTCTTTCTTTCTTTCTTTCTTTCTTTCTTTCTTTCTTTCTCTCTCTCTCTCTCTCTCTCTCTCTCTCTCTTATAGTCGTCCATTTCAGGTTTGCCTATTTTCTTCCAATGGCCTCGTTCCTTATTTATTATAGCATATCATGCCAAATTTTAATCTAATCTAATTGCTTTTAATATAATACATTTATCGTTATTTTTTTATTAATTTACGTTGTTGTAACGCCTTCTTTCTCTTATGTTTCATCAAATCCAATTTTTATTCATTTTTTGTTTCTTTATATGAGGCAGGATGTCTATCTTACCCCTGTATCACAAGAAGTTTCTTTGCTTTTATTAACACATTTTATTACTATTATTCTTTTATATTCCTCTTTTTTGCTATTATTTATAATAATAATAATAATAATAATAATAATAATTACGATGATAAACTCTGGTGTCATAAAAACTGTCATTGTATACCGGAAACCAAATTCCATTCCTCTTTGTTCATCCTGTGATTCAGTTCCATTTCTCTAGCTTTCATGGCTTCTTGTACACCCCTATCCGAATATTTTTGGTCGAATCTTTTCCTTACTTTGTAACCATATCTTTATAAATTTTGGCACTCTCTGCTTTGGTATTCTTTTGACATGATCATATGACTGTAACACATTGCTTTCAATGATGCCTAAAGTGTTCGATTGCTCTTGTTCTTCCATAATTTTCTTAAGCAAGTCTTGTTTTTTGCTCCTGGAGTTTCCAGCTGGTGTTCTTAAAACATTTGTTTCTGTGCTTAAAAGTATATTATTATTAATACTAATAATAATGATGATAATAATAATAATGATGATGATGATAATAATAATAATAATAATAATAATAATAATAATAATAATAATAATAATAATAATAATAATAATAAATTGTAGTGGTTAATATCGCAATTTTGGTTCATTTCTTCTCCAATATTTTAAATATTCCATTCCATTCTTACTATAGCCTGTACTTGGATATTTAACAAGTCTCTATTTCTTCCGTTTAATTGTTTTGTTTGTGTTATTCTGCCATTGCTAGGTTAAATTGCATTCTTTTTTCTTGCTTTCTATCGTTCTTTCTATCTCTCCATTTTTACTGGTGTCCTACAGTTTGTTCATTTTCAGTTGAGATTTGTCTATCTCCATTATGTGACTCATATTCTTCTGTTTTTGTTAATTATTTTTAATTTACATTGGTATTTCATTCTCTCTCTTGAGAGCGCTCTTTCTCTTTTTCTCGCCCTCTCTCCCTCCCTCTTTTTAGTTCATTAATTTCCATTGTTTTAGTTTTCCTTATCTACATAATGGGGTGCATCATTTCTGCCTACCATACTCAGTTTTGCACAATTGCATAAACTTTTCTTTTCTTTCTTTTTCCATCATCCTAAGAAGAATAGAAGCGCTTGTGTGCAACCTACCACGAATTTGACGAATTAAAGATAATGGTGCTACTAAACTTGTAGCAAAAGTTTATAAAAAAAACCCACTCTAAGAGATAAGAAAAGTGAAGCAAAGATAACCATTTAAAGAAACTCTAAAGAAGTTATTAGAGCAGCATTTGGTTCGGAGCATCATGAACTGGGGTTCGATTACCACCAGGATCGTTCTTCCTGACTGAGGTATTTTACATATTTTCCTCAGTCCTTATAAATAACAAATTTAGGGGAGGCAACACAAACTTTAAGTTTTCTATAAAAAAATTATTTATTCCAAATTCATCATTTTATTCCGTGTATCATCAATGTCCACTGCCTATGATGTCTCGGTAGATAAAATTGGCGTTAGACCCTATTCATTTAAAAAAAAAAAAAAGTTTAATTTCAAAAATTAACTCCATGAAGTCTTACCCAAGCTTGTATTTTTTCAGCCTGTCTATGAGTCCATCCAGGTGGTCTAATGGTAACTATACTTGCCTCGTAGACCTAAGGTCGCGGGTTCTATCCCGGGTAGGATTGATGGATTTTTTCAGACGTAAAAATCGTAAGTATGGCTTCTTTCGGAAGGGAAGTAAAACCTATGGTCCCGTATCGTAGATTTACGTAAAAGAATCTCAAGCCTGAAAGAAGAGACATCTGAGCAAAATTTATCGGACTTTTCACGCCCTGAATAGAAAGGGACGTGATGACCTGAGATGTTAAAGAGCGTCCATAAATAAAACAAATAAAAAAGCCTATCTATGGTAAAAATGAGCGACATGCAGAACGTAGTCATCTAAGATGAGTCACACAAAACCTAACTCGCCATACATAAAGAAGAGAGATGGTATTAGTTTTAAAATACACACAAGTAAGTAGACCAGTTGCATGGGCCTTACGGTTGTAAATGCTAATACAATTCTTTTAACAATCAAAATATACATGAATACATATACTGGCCTACATGCAAACATACATATATATACAAATACATCGATACACTTACATCACACTTTTTCTATGAGTAACTCTATATACATATACACAAACATGAATAGAATCCTTATTCCCGAGTCCTGCTTCCCTTTCTTCGCTCACCCCCTCCTCCCCAACTCTCCTCTCTTCTCTATAGTCATTAACCTTCTTTTCGGGTCTTCGCTAGAAATATTCCCGATTTTTGTGTGTATCTCTCATGTACCAACAGTCCTCACTTCTATTGGAATTCGGAAATTGCGGTGTTACCTCCGCAGATTTTAAGAAATTCTCATTTCTTAAACTCTCTGTTTCCCTGCATTCTATCAAAATATGTCTCCAGGTACCGCTTTCTCTGCACAGTGGGCAAATTCTTTCCCCGGGGCCACTTCTTTCTTCTCTCCCAAACACATCTAGAGATCTGATCTATTTGAGTCTGCAGGTTAAGTTTGAGTATTTTGCGTGCCTATATCTTGCAGTCGTCTGTTAACTATTTTCCAACTAAGTAAGTTGTGGAGTACTGAAGTGAGCTGGAGGTTTCTCGTTTTAACTCCTGTGCTTCCAATCTCTCTTTTGTTATGATCACACCTTCTTTTCCAGGAAAAGTACACAGTTTCCCGCCTTACTCTTTTATGGCAGCGTCTTGCAACTCTGCAAAACTGATCATATACAGCTTCTGTATATTTTTTTTCTTATTTTTGCGATTGGTCAATGTATAAAGAATCAGAGGGGGGAAGCAGGTAAGTCAATTTTTTATCATAATCGAGTTATTGGTGCCATTTTATTCAGCATGAAGAGAGGTTTATCTCAAAAGTAAGAAATATAGAAAAAAATCATATTGATCAGAAGTTATGGCGCTCTAACTCTAAGTTTTGGTGTAATGGAAAAAATAAAAACAGGGCAATCAAGCGGAATGAAGAAATAAGTCAACTGTCCGATATGGCTGTGTTTCTGATCAACGGTCATTGCTTGTTTATCAATGTTGGTCGTTCATATGTTATTCTACACTCTGACGTTTACAATAGTAATTTGGTGTGTATCCCGTGTTTTGTAAAATGCATTACAATGTCAGAGTGTTCAGATGGGGATCTAACAACGAAGAGTCGAAGTAAAAGAAAAGTCACGCTCCTATATCTAATGTTTGTAAGAAAATAAAGCTAAATAATCAAGAAATGTCCTCACTCTTGCAACTGCAAGGGAATTGATAAAACTGAAAGAGTATGTGAAATATTGCGCGGCTTCAATGCACACACATAATGAGCAAAAGCCTCCACTTAGCAGGTTTTATTTTGATATTTCCTGTAAAACAGACAAGATCTCGACAGGCTGAAGTATATGTGATGCAGCCTTTATGTATACAGAGTTCAGGTAGGTAATGATGCCGAAAAGAAAAAGGACATATCTGTTTATCAAGTCATTTTGCGCTATTCATGATATTACTGAAAACAAACTTGAATACTAGAAACAGTTTAAAACTAACAGGCAATGCACCTGTTAAATACAGTTGCTGGATGCTCCAACAGAATCTGTGTTACTGTCGCGAACTGTTAGAGCCAGTTGCAAAATTCTTACATTACATTGCTTTCTTAACGCAACGCGTTCGGACATGGCGGCAAACTCAGTTTACAATCCCCGTTAATCTAGTGCATTCCTATCCCAAGTAACTGAAAAGGAGAATAATTAGAGTAAACATGCTCATGAAGCAACATATTTAAGAGTTTATACAATAAGTTTAATATATTCAATACCTTATTTATACAAAATAATTGATAACCGGCATCCTTGAATTAGATGACTCTTCAGATTTGTGACACGTCCGCTCCCAGGAGAATAAAGAGCGTCACTCATTCTAATAGCGTCATTCTCACTACGCATGATCAAACGCGTCTTATAACAAACGGAGTTTACTAACCCCTCCCAGAGTATACTAACAGGTATGCTATTGTTAATACACATTGTTAACGTCTAAGTGCCACATAAAAAGCTTCAGAACCGCTATATAGCCTTAAGGACTCAAATAAGGCGTATTTTTCACAATTACTAAAGAAAAAATACTTAAATTTTTTAAAGAATTGAATCCCTCCAAAATTCTTTTCATTCCTGCATACGGATAATATGAGAGCTACATGTGGTGAATTTGCCTTCTGTAGATTAAAAATTCATGCCGCAAGTTCCCCGAAGCACATTGTTGTGATTATTATAACAATGATATATCTAGGTATGAAGTTCTTTTGTATGTTCTATTTCTTGTGACTTCTGATCCCCCCCCCCTCAAAAAGAGTTAGTTTCAATCATATTTTGCCTTTTCTTCAATGTTGGTAATGTGCTGGACTTTAGATCAAGCATATTTCACTTACTACGATTAAACTTTTAATTATTTAAAGATATTGCCTTTTAAATTTTATTTTGTTTGTCAACTGTCGTTCTAAAATGTAAATGTTCGTTTTCTGGATTTCAAATAAAGTTGACTTACCTGATTCTTTCCCCAGACACTTCATATAAAGTAGGAGTTAATGTTGGCTTCCTGCTACTAATTAGTTACAGTGGGTTTCAGCATAGCAGCGGTTCGTAACGTCGTGATATAGCCGACACATTTTTCCACTTTTCTGTTTTTGTTAGAAAAAAATTATTTATCCATTTTGCTCTTTCATTGCTTCTCTTTTCTAGTGTCTAGTTACTCTAGTTGGTATTTGTGTATACATTAGCCCCATTTCTCTCTCCCTAAATGTAGTACACAAACTCACTAGTGTTTCGATTGCCAGTAATGGATATTAACAGGCGCGGCAAATTCCTGGAGCAGTAATTAATGGGTGCGTGCGGGGGCGTAGTGTAGTGTGTTGGATGCTGGGCTGTTGTTCCGTGGTCTCGGTGTCTGCCCGGCGTCTGAAGACGTCTACTCCAAAACTGTTGAATTTGTGATCTCAGGGTCCACTGGAGTGTTTCGCGGATCAGTATAGATCCACGGGAACGAGAAATGTGTTGCCCAAAAATACACCAGGTTGACTTGTTTAAAATACTTTATTCACATGTAAAAAAATATTGGGGCTACTTCCTGACTGTTCGCCACTGACTTCGCTACTCAATTAGACTGGATTTAGAAATGACTTAAACTGATTGTTTTCGTGTGACTTAGGCGGATTGCTTTCGTATGACTTAGGCTGCTGGCTTCCAATCTTCTCGTGTCTCGTCTGAATGTCTTACCTCTCGTCTGAACGTCTGAATGTGCGGATGAATGTGAATGTCTGACTTCTGCGAGTGTGTGTATGGAATCTGTGAATGTAAATCTGTGAATGTGTGAATGTCTGAAAGTGTGAATGTCTGACTTCTGCGAGTGTCCCTCTGACTCCTGTACTCCAGTTTTTCTACCACATCGCCACGCCTCTCGCTAAATTAAATTCCCTCATATATTATCCTATTTCCATGTCATGTGTTCATCATTGGCTATCCTACAAATATTTATTTGTAATTAAGTTTTCCTTATTGGTTGACTTTTATCAAATGACCATTGGCTAGAATTATTCTTTCCCCCCTGATCTAATGTCTTCCCACGAACTTGAGTTTTCCAAGAACAACCAGTTGTAAATTTCGGCACTTTCCTTACACGCTGATTTCTATTGAAATATCTTTTGCCTTCCTTAGTTTGTAGATTTCTAAATGTTCTCAGAGATAATGCACGTGTTGATGGGCTGTTTTCGACTTTCCTGTAATAAAACATTTTCGTCTCCGTTCTGATATTTTCATTTTCTCTTAAATTATTGCTACGTCTGACTTTGTTAAATACTGTCCCGTTACGGCCACATGTTTCTCTTATTATGAACTCCTAAGTATTCCTTGCGCAGAAGGTTCGTGACCTAACAAAAGATAGTTTACCCTTTCTTCAGCCTTGTCTAAGGAGTGGTCCGCGGAGAGGCGTCAGGTATACATCTCTGTCTCTTTCTAACATCTTTACTATAAAATGTATATAAAACCCTTTTGTAAAATACCATCAACTGTCAAATGACCTACACATAAGTACAAGTTACAAATTGTTTCAATTTCTGTTATACCTTTCTCTAATTGATTTTCTTATACATATACATAACAAATACCCTTATCAAATCTAATGCCCTTATAAATATAACGCTGTAGCCTTTAGTTATTAAATTAATAAAGGCAGCCTTATTTCCGGCTTCATTCCTCACCAAATAACCACAGCTTGTTAATCTGAAATCAAGTTTCGCACAAGTGTAATCAGTAATTCTCCTGTCACATCAGTAACATATCATAATCATCATCATTTCGTTTTCCTTCACGCATTAGACTCCAAGCCTGGTACAGCTTCACAGATTCACCCTTTTATTGTGTAATTGGAAGAATTACTTCATAAAAGTAATTCTTCCGATTACTTTTTACTAATTACGACTCATAAATTACGTTAACATGATAATGCGGTATGTTAAGAGTAATATTTATATAATTAAATTACTGAAATTCGCTTCACATTAGTTTTACTTCTTTATGTAATTTATTTAAGTGAACATATATTATAGACTTCGATTTCTTTTCAAAATAGCAAAGAATGTTAACACATTACAATAGACATTTTAGTCATGCACATATACAAGCTGTCCCAGAATTGGTCGTATAATTTTTTCCAGGATTTGTAACCCTAATTGCGCCATAACGACTGGGTAAAAACAGCAGCTAAATTAACAGCATCAATATCTAACTACAGAGAACGTGCTACAAATAATTCGGCTACTTCCTTCCCTTTGCTTCACTAACTATACCTCACTCAAGTGAACAGACACTAAACTTAGCAGTTCATTGTCACTAACAGAAAAAAGAAAGTTCACTTAATATATGTATACAAATAGAGGTGAAAATAAACGTTCATTAATAAGTGTGCATCGATTGAATATTAGTTATGTAGTTTATTCCGTAATGGAAGTATTACAGTTAAAGGAAAATAAATGCCCCTTCCTAAAACTCCTGCGGATGCAACCAATATGACATGCATGCCATGAAATTACATGAACTTGAAAAAATGTACGGCGATTTAGGAAAACATTCACATTTATTTATTTTTATGCATTTATTTAAATAATCAACACGGATGGTCGATGGCACTAAGACAGAAACTCGGAAAGTAAACGCAGAATTACGTGGTTTGAATACCACCAGGACGATTCTTCCTGATTGAGGATTCTTCCAGATTATCTTACTCATTAGTGGCAAATGTGCATAAGATGCACTAAACATATACCTTGAACGCTTCCTTCCCAAAGTTGCTTTCCCAGTTTATTGTTTTATCTCATGCATCCTCATTAGCAATGTTATTTAATGCCATAGTGTTAAAAACGAAAGTTAAACACTATGAAAATGTAAATAATATATACTTCTTATAATTGCGTTGTTTGAAAAAACAATTTTTAAACGCGTCCAGTTTCTTTTAAATGAATCCAGACCAAGCCTGGCAACGGAGGGAGTTGTTGATTTGTTTATTTATGGACGCTCTTTGACATCTCAGGTCATCAGCGTCCCATTCAATTCAGGGCGTGAAACGGCCGACAGAGGCCTATTCTTTCAGGCTTGAGGTTCTTTTTCGTGCCGTAAATGTACGACACGGGACCCACGGCTTTACTTCATTTCCGAAGGAAGCCATACTTAGGATTATAACGCCCGAAAAAATCCATCGATTCTGGCCGGTTTTGAACCCACGATATTTGGTTTAGGAGGCAAGTATGGTTACCACTACGCCACCAGGACCAACAATAACGGAGGGAGGAAATCTTTAGCACTTTCTCTCTCCTGCTACGCATTACATTTTGCGAAAGTGCATAATGTACCTCTGTTATCACGTGGTACGGAATTTGCCTGTCAATATCGAACCGAAAATTTGGAGCGGAATTTGTCTAGTTTTGATGTAAATTCCAAAGAAGTGCTGCTGATCTCGTAACGGAAGAGTGAATACAACACCTCAATACGTTTTGTTGCTAACCCTGGATCCCATGTTTCTGATAGGAATGTGCATAACAGACTCAAATCTTGCTGTAATAGAGCCGAGAATAAAAGATCTGATTAAATCTCAAAACCTCTGTAGCGTTTTGCCAAATGCTTCAAACTATCCATGATAACAGGTTATATTCTTGAATGTATCAGAGCACAGAACACTTGACCAGAGGAAACATCGCTCGTGTGTATATGTTTCGATGTGAGCGTTTGTGGTAGCGGCAGTCTGTGGAGGAGTTGATGGACATCTGGCACTCCTCAGCAGAAGACCTTGCTGGAAAATTGATGCTGCCAGATATACTCGCACTGCACACCGAGTCGGTTCTGGTGGTATAGTGGTAACCATACTTGCATCATAGACTCAAGATCGCGTGTTCAATCCCGTCCAAGGATCGATGGATTTTTTCGGTTTAAAAAATCCTAAGTATGGCTTCCTTCGGAAGGAAAGTAAAGGCGTGAGTCCCGTGTCGTAGATTTATGGCACGTAAAAAGAACCTCAAGCCTGAAAGAAGAGACCTCTGATCAAAATTTATTAACCGTTTCATGTCCTCAATTTAATGGGACGATGATGACCTAAGATATTAAAGAGCGTCCGTAAATAAAACAAATCAACAACAATTGTACACCGAAATAAGAATAAAAATACAATACGACTGCTGATCAATTCACATATATCTCGCCAAGCAGCAGTTTTTAAAGGATAGTGATGAAATCGAGCAGATCCCATCGAATGCCCAAAAGTCCCGACTTGAATCTCACGGAAAAGGTATGAACAGAAGTGCAACGCAGTGTTAATGACCAACTAGAGCGTCGATGACCTAGAAACCCAGATGAACTGTGGGAACTCGTTGCAGATGCCGGTCCATAGATCATAAATGTGAATCACAGTTGAATATATAAAAGGAATGGATGCTGCGATTTATGTCATGGATTTCCGATCTACTATTAAATTTGAATAATATATATTTTTATATAATAAGAAGCAGTCTCAATTGTTTACTCTTTATTTTAATTATATAAATAAAAAGATAAAGTAATATGTTTTCATTAGCAAAACAGAAATGTCATACTGATTTAATTCGTAAAGCTTATTTTCATAACAAAATAATATGATAAACATAGAATAAACTACTAGATTACAAATAAAATAAAAATTCTCTCATTCTGTTTAATGTCCAGGGTAATTCTTTGAGTTCACGTTAGTTTAAAAATAAAACAATCTGTCAATATTTGTTTTGAGGTTGAAATATTGCTAATTTATTAAATGAACTTTAAATTAAAAGCAACCTTAATATCCGTGAATCATTTTACCTCCTAACATAATATCGCAGAATCTGGTTGTGTTTTATGGCTTACAGTGCGATATTTATCAGGTGTCGATATTTTACTGTCGTTAAACATCTTCTTCATCTAAGGGCTCAGCGTTCTCATTTTTCTTCAGCCTTTAGAAAACAGTTCGCTATCGCTTTGTCCGTTACTTGAGATTAGGCATGCTGCATCATTGTCATGACCTACCACATCCAAAAATAAGAAAGTAGCCCTTTGAGGTTTAACTTATTGAAACACTAACTACGCGGTTATTATCACACTCGTTTGCTAGGAAGAAGAAAGGAAATTTAAGTAAGATACCCGTACTTCATTAAATCACATTGTAAATTTATTACACTACCGCAAGTTACAAGTAATGTATACCTGATCTAAAATACTTTCACGTGTTTTTGAATTGATTCCTCCATGCCTGCGGAGAGAGAAGATGTGACTTCAATTGGTCCGATCTGCTTGAGAGCCTGTCCCGACCTGTCCTGTCCTTATGCGTTACCAACACCCATCTTAATTGCTGCATAGGCAGAACTCCATACCGCCAATCAGGTTAGAGCGTAAGGGCATTTGTTTCCATGATGTTTTACATCATGCTAGCAAGGAATTTTTTCACTTAACGGACGATTTTCCCCAATAATGCTCAGACCACAAACACATATTACAATGATTTAATTATATATATCTTGCTATAACTTTTTTAAAATCAACCTTGGTAAGGAGTAAAACTTAATGTAAACAATCTGGATTTCTGATCGTCTGCGACTGGTTTGTTCCGCTTTTATATGTACGAGCAATGGTTATTCCCTTATATATTGCCTAATATTTCAGCGGAAGTGTATTTATCCGATAGTTTTATTTTATTTTAATGAACTTTTAATAAATATCCTCTTATACTTGAAGTGCTTTCTATTCTTCATTGTTCATTACTGCTGCTGTACTAGTATTTCTTGGTTTCACTGTTCCCGTTTATTTTTACAACCTCTAGTTGAGCTGGAATTCTCCTCCTCGCTTGTAACTTCTTTTCACACAAACTTTGCTCATCAACTTGACTCTTCATAAATTTGTGTACTTATGTCCTCTACTGTATATATAGTATTTTTTTTCCTAAGGACTGGCCTGCAATCAAGAAGAATGAAAACGACTTGCGAGAAATTTTATACCGGAGAAACACTTATATCATTTTTTGTTAAATGAATGCAATTGTTGAGTTGCTTTCGCAAGATTGAAAGGTAATTGATAAGACTTTATGGAATAAGAAGCAAATGCATTTATAAAGATGTACATATTGAATAACTTTTTACTTTGCGTTCCTATCTAAATAAGAATAACATTTTGATGAATTAATGTGTACCCGCCACTTATTCTATTTGATATACAGGTATCTATGTTTAAGCTCGCCGCGATAATCATTTAAAAATAGCCCAATAAAACAGAGTGAGCTATACGCAAAACAGCGAGCTACAAAATCATTGAAATTCGCAAATTGTAAGCCTATAGAGAACACTGCACCAAGAAATTCTGCCACCATTCTGTGAAAGAGACCAGTGCCAAACAAATGAATACCATTTATGAACTTTATATACTAGCTTTATAAAATATTTTGAAAATATCCACTAGTTCTAACACGTTTTGAAAGAGTATATTTTTTCTGAAATTACCTAAATAAATAATAAAGACAATGACATCCTATGAAAAATATTCGGCACGATTCAAAGCTTTAATATAAAGTTTAGTAATGTAATGGGACTAATCTTTTTATTATATAGGGAACTATGTTATATTGAAAGATTATAAAGATATTTGAAGTTGTAAATACCAGACAATATGCGATCTAGTAAAGCAGCAAGCAAAGATACACGGATTCTTTCATAAACTTATAGCTCTTCAGCAGTATGTTCAATAATGAAAAAATTATCTTATAGAGGAATTAATCATTTTAAGCTAATGACGTACTAGAATATACGAATAAAATTAAAAAAAATGCTTTGAATCGATGGAAGAAAAATGTTTTTAAAATGTCGCTCAGTACAAGCGTATAAGAAAGAGAAAGAGGTACCTAGACCGCTTAAAGTAAGACATGGGTAGTGAAACCGGAATAGGTTGGAATGGTCTATTATACAGAAATTCTCCTAATAATCAGAGACCGGATTTTCATTTCAACGGGAGTTTTTATGTTTAAATCATACGTTAACATAAATTTCTTTGTAATTCATAGCATTTTCTACATTTTAAGCATAATTGTATGGGGCGTATAAATGCATATTTTATTTAAAACAAAACATTTTAATCTATTAGCTTACAATGCTGATTTGCTTCCTTTATATAAAAAAAATATTATAAATAACATTGGAACGCTATGAATTGAGTTAAATTGTAGCATAAGAATTTGGTCTGATTTGATTAGATACTGAATTTCACACCTTAAGTGTGAGTCACGCAGAACAAAGCAAAAACTGCAGAAAGAGGAAAATATATCAGCTATAATCCAACTTTTGTTTTTAAAGCAGAGCCAAGGAAGGACTGCGAGGGAAAAAAGATAACCTCTCTTGCAATTCCAATCCAAAACCCTATATCAGTATGCTACTTTTGGTTTACAATGGTTTACTCAGACTTGGTAGTGTGAATTTTGTTCTATCTAGAAAGGGCAGTTTTATATTTTTAACAAAAATGCCTAAAAATGCAACTTCTAAATTGTGAAGTTTTCAAGAGGTATTTAAAATTAATTGTTAACTAAAAATGGAAAAAGGTAAAATAATTGGTATTGAGAAACACTTCCAAGTTATTCAACACTTGAACACGAGTAAAAAATAAATCAAATATGAAATGCGCAAGTCTTTCTATTTAGAAAAATGTTAATGAAAATTCGGTACCGGTAAAATATCTCTCAATTTTCCCATAATTTGTGTGAAGCTTTCAAAGGATTTCTCCTGTGTAAATTAACTAATCCAGATCTGTATAAATTCTTTGAACATTATACACAACATACGGTCCTGACGAATCAACTCTGCGCAAAAATTATGTGATGCAGCGTTACAATGAAACTATTAATAAGGTTCCGAAACACATTAAGTGTAATTTTGTATGGGTATCAGTTGATTCAGCAACAGATTGCAAAGAACAATAATTTGAAAATTTTGGATAATTTTGGATAATTCGAAGCTGAAGGCACCGGGAAAAAAATGTCTAAATTTCCAAAAATTCTTATTAAAAAGTATATCTAAATGGATACTTTATAATATTCATTCATAATTAGACTATAAAATTTAAAAAATATATTTGAATTAAATTTTACAGTATTTATTTTACAATAACTCAAGAGAATCTAAGTGATCGAACATTTTACCCTATACAGTGAATGAATTACAAGTTTGCAAAGTATCTTGAAATGTCTTATTGTTTTGCAGAATTCAGTCTGTAAAGTCTTCAAACTCTTCAAGCAAGTTTAGAACTGAAAAGCAACTCCATTTTCTTTGGCTTGGTTCTCCATGTACCTATCAAATTCACGCAGACGACGAAGCACCTCCGATGACGAGGGAATTGGTTTCTCTTCAGCTTCAAGTTGTTTCTTCTCCTCTTCACCAGTCGAATCACCAGCAATATCTTGATCTGAAATCTCCCCACACTGCCACATTTACGTCCAAGGTGACGTATTCACTAAATGTAACGCCCATACAGACATCATCTTCATCAAAGGGCTTAGCTTGCTCATTTTTCTTGAGCCTTCAGAAAACAATTGCTATCGCTGTGTCCGTTACTTGAGACTGGGCAGTGTGACACATTCGTGCTGCTTCAAGGACACTTATCTTTGAATTCTGGTTTTTCTTCATGAAAAATCCTGACAAAACGTCCGTAAAAATGCTTGACATTTTTCGTTATATCCTTGTCCATCGGCTGCACAGCTGACATCATATTCGGGGAGACAAAGATATCCTTTACTTTGTCCATAACAGAGATAGCGTTAGGAGCAGTGCAGTTGTCAATAAATCGAAGAATTGTTCCGATTTATCAAACTATAATTTAAGAGCCATTCTTCAAAAATTGTCCTTAGTCATCCAAGCTTTTTATTTGCTTGTACTGTACTGGTTTTAATAAGACAGCTTGGATTCGCAGATTTTCCTACCATGTACAAAGTTTGCCTTTCACTATCATCCATGTTAGTCCCTACCAGTGACGTAACTCTCTACTGTTCTTTCCCTCACTGCAACGTTCTTCTTTGCAAACTAAAGTTTTGTCTGGTGTACATTTAAAGAACCAATTGTTTTGTTAACTTTTAAAATGTCACTAGCCGACCTTTCTTCAATAATTTGAAAGCATCCTATTTATAAAAAATTGCTGTTGCTTAGTTCGCTCTTGCACTTTCACCACACATAGACTTAAAAGAAATGTCATTTATATTAAACTAACTGGTGATACTATTGAACTCACTTTTGCCTAAACTTGCAGCAAATTCATCTTTTGCACGAACCAGGGAACCCCTTCAAGGAATGTTTTGTCCCGTGCTTGCTTAAATCACTTTTAACGCGCACCCATTGACAACAGGATTTTCCGGCTGCCTCGGTCTTTTTCGACACTTTCAATTTTCACTCGAGGCACTGCTTAAATGTTTCTCCTCTTTCTTCAGATAAGTTCCAGTACTCTTTCCCGTTCCCGATTTTTTCTTCAAACCCTTTTTGACTTTTTCCGCAAAAGTTAGTCTTGTACTGAACACTCAGTTACTAAAAGACATAGTGGCATTGATTTACAACACACTGAACAGCAGGAAGCTCAAGTGACAACTGAAGGCACACGTGTGTAAGTTGGGGCAGGCCAGTGACTGGGGAAATCCGCATTCTAGCCCCTAGGACTGCGTTCCGACTAAACAAAACAACCTCGGAGCGAAACCTCTTTACAGAAACTTATAGATGAAGTTTCACGTCTTAAATGTTCACTTTGACACTAATTTTTGACTGACATTTCTGAACAAAAGTTTCGAATTAAAGAGGACTAAATTCGAATTACATGCACTTATTTTTACATAGCTCTAATATAAAATTCAAGGAACCGAGAAAAATCTTGGAATTACAAACGTTCGAATTAATCAAGATCTACTGTAGTTAATTTGCTTCTTTTCTGTTCTTGTAGAAGAAAGCGAAGTCACAAGCAGCTTCAAATTCAAAATCTTTAATTGATTCAGAAAATGTATTATGTTCAGGAGGCCTTCAGTATAAGTGAGAGCTGGATTTTAGAGCGATAATGTGATAAGATCGAGGCGGCTAAACTTTACAAATAATATTTCAAATACATATAGCTTGTCTTGCACATGAATTGTATTATATATTCAAGACAAGAGTCAATTTTCCGCTTGTTGAGAAACGTATTCTTCTGCAAAATATTTTCATTAAAGAACCTTATAGACGACGTCTTTAAACAATGACACCACAGATATCCCTACCTCCAGAACCAATTTTAACTCGCTGGAGCACATGACTGCTTGCTATAACTACTCTAAACACCTGGGAATAATTAGTGGTGTTATAAATTGTTCCGAACCCAATGATAGCTCAAATTATCCTCTCAGACTCAAAAGTAGAGCATAATCCTTGTTTCATAGCCGAACATTCTTTCTTCTGCCATTTCATCAGTGGAGTAAAAATCGTAAGTATGGCTTCCTGCGGAAGGAAAGTAAAGCCGTGGGTACCGTGTCGTACATTTATGGCACGAAAAAGAACCTCAAGCCTGAAAGAAGAGGCCTCTGAGCAAAATTTGTCGGCCGATTCACGCCCTTAATAGAATCGGACGCTGATGACCTGAGATGTTAAAGAGCGTCCATAAATAAACAAATCAAATCCAAATTAATTTCAGTTCTTGGTAATGTTAGTGAAATTGATAAAGAAAACAGTTCAAACATTATTTCTAAACATTCAGGATTTAAGCAAATATGTGAGGTACAAGAAATTCTGGAATGGTCACATACACAAAAGTCAAGAAAAAAGTGCACCAAGTACGCTCCTTTATCAAAATGAGAGATTGAAAGAAGTTTCTCGCCATTAGAAACATCTGGTGGGACCAACTGCAATAGAAAAGATGAACCCGGGCAAGACTGTAAAAAAAATAACTTTGTTGCTAATGTATATAAATCATGCAAGGTTTTTTTTTTTTTTTTTTTGCCTGTATTTGCATAATCATGGCTTTTAGTGCCTGGATATCCAGCCCGTAATAACGACAAAAATTAAAATAAGACAAATAAAGTACTATCTAATAATGTCTTAGATACTGTGGTTTTTAAACGATCCTCTTAAGGAGTAATGCTCACAATGAGTTTGAAAACTTAGGAATAGTTTTAAGTTAACCTGAAAGCATATATAAATATAATATTAACAAAATTAATCTGCACGAATCGAAAGATGCGAGATTTCCTAGGAACAAACTTGGCTAGAAGAAGAAGGGTGAGGAAAAGGGGAGGAGGGGAGGAGGGGGAGGCGGCGGAGGAGGAGGAGGAGGAGGAGGAGGAGGAGGAGGAGGCGGAGGAGGAGGAGGAGAGCAGTGTCTTCTTTGCGCTGCACAATCTGCTTAGAATGTTAAAGGTAGATTGCGAAAATAAATTTCGCACTTTTTTTTAATCATGTAGGCTAAGAATGAATTGCTTATTTCCATAAGAAGGCAACACATATAGCAGATGTGTAAACTGCATGTTGTACTGTTTCTTTTCTCTCTCTGTCTGTCTTTTTATAGCGCTTGCTGAGGCAAGTGGGAGAATATTCTAGGAAACGTGAATGCCTTTGAGATGGCAGGTAGGCGTATAATCCCAATGCCCCTTAAAAGAGAATCACGCGGCAGGTTGCGAGCGTAAAGAGAGGATTTTTATTATACTTGGCATGCGTTCGGATAGACGGCATAGATCAGCCGATTCCAATCAAGTATGTCTTATCCTGTTTCATTTATTATGTCTACATGGATATTCAGTGGCGTAGCTAGAATTTTATCTCAAGAGAGGGAGGGGGGTCAGTTTTGTATTTGGAATAACTGGAGGATAAAAACTACGGTTAATAATGGAAGCACAGAATCCGGGACTAGGTTTTATATTTAAACTAAATATTGAAATGTTTAACATTTCAGTAGAACAATGTTAAATTTGGGAGCCATGATTGGCGGAATGGCTTGACAGGTGTTTCAACAGTTAGCTGAAAAATTAAATAATTCTGGTTAAGTATTGTTCCAAAACTCATCGCTAAAATCGTTAATGTGATTGGTAATAAATTCGATTTAGTGATTCTGGGTTTCGAAAGTTCACGAACAAATAGATAGGTAGCCATTTTTGTTGTAAATATCTAAAACTGGGTAAGCAAGAATTTAGATTACGGCCATAAATTTCAGTTCCAATTTTGTATGATAATTTGAAAACCACACTCTTAATAATTTTGGTCAACGTGTTTATACAAGCTATATTTATTTTTAGCAGTCAAATGTTGGTTCAGCCTTAATATATATGAGAGAAAATATACTTTAAAATTAGGACAGGCCAGTTGTTCACCAAAACCAACACCGTGGGCAACATAAACATAAATTAACAATATAAAAATATTAGTTTGTGAAACAAGTTTCCTCGATATAGCAATATCATCTAAATCGGGGGTGGCCGAGTCGTTAAGGCGCAGACTCGTGAGCGGGAGCTCTGGGGTTCGTATTCCGCCAGGGCCGTCCTCCCTGACTGGTGTTTTTTCCAGGTTTTCCTCAGTCCTCAACTGGCGATGCCGGGGAGGTATCTACACTTAGACCTGGAACGTTTCCTTCTTTAAAAAAAATATCCTTTCCCAATATATGATTTCATCCCATGTATCACCAGTGTTCACCGCCTGTGGTGCCTTAGTAGTAAAAACGGGCGTTAAACACCATTCAGCAACAAATCTAAATCGGAAATAGGTTACACGCTGAACAGTTATCTGCATTGCTTCACGAAGCAATGTATCACTCTTGCTTAAATATTTTCATATGTGCACTCTTCAGCAGGTTTCACTTAAACTAATAGGAAGAAGTTTTCCTTTGGTCTGATATAATGTGTGCCAATCTTGACGACATTGAAACTATTCTGAACTACTGGCGGTAGAGGTTTAATATTTTACAATCCAGTCGTTTCATCGCTCTGCACTACCAGGGAATACAATAGAAACACTGCTCTAGCGACAGATGAGTACATTTCCAGTGAACAGGCATTGTTTGAACAATGGCAGGTCTTGCACTTTCAACGCTAGCATAACGTTTCTGTTTAGTGCTGGCGTTCGCAAGGCGATGGGTCTGATTAAATGCTATACGAGGCAACCTGGTTGTTACTGTTAAATAAAAATGTTTCTAATTCCTGTAATACAGAAAATCACATTTTTCTGCATAATAGATACTTGATTCTTTTATAAAGCGACATTACTCAGTAATATCCTTCTGCATCAATGACGGACGGATGGTACACCTTTGAAATAAGGTTTTCGAATAATGTTTAACGCCCGTTTTACTACTGAGGCACCACAGGCGCTGGACACTGATGATACATTAGATGAAATGATATATTGGGAAAGGATTTTTTTAAGGAAAGCAGCGTTCCAGGCTTAAGTTACCATCCCGGCATTTGCTGTTTAAGAGGACTGAAACTGGAAAAAAATCTCAGTCGGAGAGGACGGCCCCGGTGGGAGTCGAACCCTAGATCTTCCGCTCACGTGTCGCGGCTTAAAGACCACCCGAGGCGGTTTGAGATACGGTGCAGTCTCGTGACTTGACAAGTGGAAAATAGGGCAAGTGTGAGCATAACTAAAGCTTCGATTTACAACAACCGCATTAAAAAAGAAAGGAAGAGAAAAACAATCAGCAATAAGAGCGGAGATCCAAAGATGGCCTTCCCCCAACACTTGTGTAGCTACGCTCCTGTGGATATTCAGAGAGAAGTAGCATGCGTACTTACTTCAGCACCGCACTTCCAACCTTTGTCGTAAAAATGTCAGCCAGAACCATACAGTGCAATCTACGGCCGAATAAGTTACAAGGACAGTAGTGACAAGTTCAGACTCTATGACCCCCTACAAGTTTCAGGAGCAAAAGCATAGAGTACGTTAGCAAACACTGTGAACCAAATTATTTATTTTTAGACATCCCAATTTCTATTGAAAAGGCTGCCAATTAAGCATTGGGTGTAAAATATAAAAAGCAAAATTAAAAAGTCCATCATGCAAGAGCTGCATAAATTAAGCGAATTCCTCAGCAAATTGAATTTTTGAAGCTTATTATAGAGCGCTAGAACAGAAAAATTTATATTGCTGCAACACTTTTTAAATTTCAGTTTTTAGGTACATCTCCACTCCTAAAGGTTCGATTCTCCTTAATTTCTGAAACTATTTTTTTTTGTTTATTTAAATGATATATTTCAAGTTTCGCTGCAAAAAACAAACAAACAAAAAACAAATACTGGTGCCGCTAGAGCGAGTTTTAAAATTGGTTTCAAGTAAACCCCCGCATCTAATAGTTTGATTTTGCTGATTTTCAAAAACTATTTTATTTCAATGGCATACTCCCAGTTTCGTTGAGTAAAAAAAATTGCGACTGCTTAAAGGATTTTAAAATTCGCTTTAGGTTAGCGCCCCAATGATCCAATTTCTGTTTAACAAACCAGGATGGATCGTTTGCTAATTGATAGTTTTATGCCGAGTTTCTTTGATTAAAAAAAAATTAAGCCGCCAGAGTGTTAAGAGACACACAAATGTATATGATCCCCCACCCCCATCGTCATGTTATATGCCTAGTTAAGAAGCGTTCATGAAGAATTAATTTTATTTTTTCGAAAATCTTTACATGGTACAACTGCAATAGCTACATTCTTTCGGAATTAACTAAAAGTTTTGAAAATGTAGAATGAGGAAATACACAAAGTAATTAATACAAACATGCATAAACTATCTTCATATAAAAACTCCTAAATCAATGTCAGAATATAAATTGCCAAAAGAAAATGAAGAGTTCATCAAATTAATTGGGATAAATATTTAAATAAATTGGATCATGATATTCATAGAATGCAAAATGTTATTTTTAAAGTTATGAAACATTTAAATAGGAAAATTAAAGATTCATTGAAATTCACTGTAATAAACTGAAGCAGATAGACAGAATATTATAATGACATAGTGCAAAAGTACAAGAAGAAAAACAAAAACAAAAACAAAGGCAAGTAATGAGCCATTTTTAAACATAAGTTAATAATATAACTTTGAACAGTGGTAAGAATTATTTAAAAAAAAAACTCAAAAAATGTAAACTCAGTTGTTCAGATTTTATTAAGGTTGAACTTATAAATGTATTGTAGAACATTCTTAAAACATTGATTTTACATGTTTTGCGTCATTGTCGGAAAGAAGGAAAAATTGCACATAATTGCAATTGCATAAACACATTTTAAAAAAGTGAACGAAGGAACACTATAAAGAAATACGTGTACTAAATGCTATTACTCAAAAATACTATATGCGAAGCTGAAAATAATAGCAGATTCAAAATAACAAAAAGAGCAGAGTGGGTTTAGCCCGGGAAGATCATGTATGTATGATGTGTTTACTCTGGATTTATTAACAAAAGAAGGGAGTTTAACCAACAGACGCATATTGTTTTCACAGAATTTTAAACTTAGAAATAAGTTAAGTAATAACTTTATAAAAACTAATCAAGGGTATAGTTTATTAAGCGTGCTTTCAAATCTCCACATGGACGAAAATCTTAAGAAGGGAGACAAGAGATAATATAATGTATCTATTAAGGAAAGAAGGCCTATCTTAAAATGTTATTATATGCAGAAGATTGGGTTATTGTCATAAATATAAGAAGAGTTGTAATGGAAAAATATTGAACTGAATCAGATGTAGATACATAAAATATAATTTCGAAAGTTCAGCTGAAAAATCCAAGGTAATGACATTCCAAGAAAAATGACAATAAGATTTAAAAAACTGTTATAAGCAATAATATTATAGAACAGCCTGTAACGTCTGTTTACATAAAGGTTTGGGTAAAAATAATAAAATTAACAAATTCAACTAAATTTGTGAAAAAATAAAAATACCTTTAAATAAGAAAACAACTAAAAATACAACGAAAATGCTACAAAGTTCGAAGTACCCGCTACGGTTCTGAATCCTGGATAATAAAGAAAAAATTACGGAAAGAAGACTTTTTTTGAATATTGTTTAACGCCGTTTTTACTACTAAGGCACCACAGGCGGTAAGGAAAGAAGATCTAACAGCCTAAATAATATTTATAAAGTTGAAACGGACGTCATAATTAAGCGCGTCAATGCTTGATTTCTCTGAATGTGGTATGGAATCATCTTCTGACACGTTGTGTACGGAGTACCATGTTTTACTGATATGCTACGGAGTGACTTCTGCGGACCTTGAGACAAGCCTGTCGAATGGCTTACTCTTTGTTCTTATCACGTACCTTTCCGCCTGTGTGAGACAGTGTCATACCATTAGCCAGGAACATGTTGTGCCACCTAACAATTAAATGGTGAATTAATTATTGAACAATTCAATAATGACAGTTCTATTCACATCTATAAGCTCCCTGGGTCCTTTCAACACTGAAAATCTTACGAGGTCGGAAACACCGCCCTCTTGAAACTTACATCATTTCTACATATATTACAATAAACCGCTCAAAAATGTGTGCAGTAACTTCTGTGTTATGAATTTCTACTTTTATGACATCTCAAACGGATCATCTGTATATTGCGCACGACCACTTTAGGGTTAAACGTTAACAAACGACAAAATATGTACTAACACGTAATATTATTCAGGTGTAACGCACTTTATTGTAAGAGATAATTGGTGGAAAACGTATCTTACATGTGACTTTCAGAAAATCCTATATAATTAGGAATCTCGAGAGGCCAATGTCTACTATAATCAGAGTTGTTAGGATCAAATTAAAGCTTGCTTTTTTATTATTTATACAGGACAATTTTTGTGACTATAATACTTATAACACGGTCGCATACACATTGTTTGGATTGTTGTGATGTGTTCGTTTATTGTTGGGGGGGGGGGTATATGCATTAAGTCATTGGTATCCAGAAAGTTCCAGTAGCAAGTCATGTGTTTAAATCTGATTGGTAGTTGTCAGTTTTCCCACCTATGTAGCATGTCGTGGGGAATGCTAGGAAAGAGTTAGTTGGAAATTGATCATCAAACAAACAGGGTGTTGTGTGTTTCACTTTCCATCAGCCCAGAAACATGCGCAGTTGAACTCAATATTGTAAAATCAGGTAAAGTAAATGTTAACATTCATTCTTTGATAACCTGGAAGAATATAATAAATTTAATAATGTAATATGGTGAACAAAAGTTTAAATTAAAACAAGATCCTTTCACCAGCATAACCAAGCGATTAAATAGTTTCGTCTTCACACTTTAGATGCCATAGATTATTCCTCAAGAAGTAATGCAAATATGATGCCGGATGAGATCATTCTGAGAAATATTATATAAAATCAATGTATTTTTGACAAAATAAAAGAGGTGTCGCCAAACATGAAGTGGGATTCGTGTTCACTTCATGTTAGATGAAATTACTGGTGCGCTGCAAAGAGATGTATTGAATGTGCTGGTGTTCCCATTACCTGGTAAAAGGATGAAATACTCTGAGACGTGTCAAATCTGATGACAGTAACACGGTCATTTAATGGTTCATGCATAAAGCGACATACAGCATAATAAGTAACACTTATGGTGACTGATTAAGCATGCTAAATGCGTTCGCTTTCCAACAAGTGAAGGTAATATACCACAATCTCAATCACGAGACATATATTGCACACCGTGTTTGTGAAAGCGTCAGGAACATTATAGGATGAATGACTTCGTTGCTGCCGTAAAGAAGATTCTTGTAAAGGCCTTAAATTGTCAACTTTTATATCGAGAAGTTAATAGGCTCCATCTGCCACCGTTCCTTACCATAAACGGCGAGATACTTGGAAGAGGTGAGCAGTGTTCTTCTGCGAATTGCTCAACAACAAAGACCTTGAGTTGGAAATATTACTCTGAAGTGATTCAGAGTTTAGAATAAGAAGACAACGAGGAGGAACATGGGAAGAAGTTGACGGACAGGTTTGACGGATTTGCCAAAGCCAAACTTGAATTCATTTTGAGGAGCAATCCGGATGTGGAAGTCTTTGCAACATCCATGTGTTTACAAAATAATCTCCGTTGGTTTGAGTAGACGTTCAGCGGAGGTTGTCAGTATATAAAGATCCCCTTAATTCAAATCGCCAGTGACTTATATTCCAAAACATAGAAATGTTGTGCGTAATGCAGTATAACAAATTGTTTGAAACCCATTGAATACCACCTTACTTCCTAAATATTTGTTACTTTATGTTATTTGCTACAGTGTTGAATAAAGAAAGTTATGTACCTGGTTTAGATGTGAATAGAAACATTTTATTAGCACCTTATTTTTATAAAGTTACACATTTAAATTCCTTTTATGTTCATTACAATAGATTTGTGTAGTACGTAAATTATGTGAAGATTTCGAAATCTCCTTCGGGTGTCTATTTATTTCAGTTTAAATTTATTGTCACTTGAGGGTGTAGAACGTCCTCAATACAGTGGTATTATGCATTGATTTGCATAAATGAAAATAAATTAGTTTGTTTTGCTTTCTTTAAATAGAAAAGCAACATAACTCAATAGAAAGGGTATGGGTTTGTAAATAGATAAATCAGTGTCACAACTGAGAGACAGAATCGCCGGAATGGAAAATCTCAGACACGCATGAAAAAAAAAAAAAAATACTCTGCTGCAGCAGGATTATCAGATTACTGTTGACCCAGAAAAAAATGTTAAATTATCATGTCACGAGGTCCAGGGGACAAGTAAACGCATACCACGGCGATCCTTTCTTCGTAAAACAAAACTGTTTACAGAAATATATCGTTTGTGTATAATTAATTTATGTGTATGATGAAACAATCTCCTATAACAGAAATGGCTTTTTAAGTAAAAATGATGAAGTTGTATTAAGCTATCCACTGTACTTATACACTGGGTTTTTGTTACATACAAAGCTCAAACTTTCAGCTACTTCGTAGTATAGCTACTCTTTTTACGTGTTATTAAAAAGCAGAATTAAAATTCAGTAAACAGAGAAGAAAATTAAAACAGAGGAATAATAGGAGGAAATAGATAAATAACGAAAGGATATTGAAAGAGAACCTTCTGGTTTCAAGACAGAGAAATCTAAAATGTGACTGAACCTCTGTCTTCTGCATTTTTGGTAGGAAAGTGAGAGGACCAAAAAGATAAAGGTTAACATAGAGTAGCAGGCGTTAACCAGGGCGTACTCTGTTTTATTATTATTATTATTATTATTATTATTATTATTATTATTATTATTATTATTATTATTATTTCGTTTTGGTCTAAGAATTGAAATCGCAATAATCATGATCAGTTTATAATTTAAAGAAATTTATTGTAATAAGAGAATCGTTCCGAAAGTAATGCCTCCTATTATTAGCACAAAATTACAATAGATAAACGTAATACAGTTACTCGGTTAAATAAAGCAAGGTTTCAGATACATACAGTTAGTTATTTTACCACCATTCTTTATGCACCTTTGCCCTTGATAAACAAGAACCTGTAAACCTCGCTCGTAAAAATCAGAGACTGCCATTCCAAAAAATGTCTTTTGCATTCTGGCTCATATTGGTGACATTTGTCTCATCTCCGGTGACGATCCTGACAGACTTCCATTCCATGATTTTTATGGTCCGCACCCGCAGAACTCACCTTCCAGCCTCAGGTCATCTGTACCGATTGGAACTATGCACAACTGTGCACAAAGTTTAAGAAATACATTGGAAGTAATATTGGCTGTACTTGATTAGGTGAAAAATAGCGGGGGGAAAATGGCAATTTGAAATGTGTTTTATTCTTAAAGCAAGCCGATATTGAAATGATAAAATCTTTGAATTCTGAAGATTGTACAATGTTTCTTACATGTTAGTAAGGCATGTTAGTGAGCATGTAGTGAATATGTAACATTAAAAAGTTCTGTCGTTTTGAAATACAGTAAAACACATTTAAAACCATCCATTCGCAAGTCGGTCGGTCGCTCACAGGCGACAACCCACCCGCCGCCGCTGGCAATACCACCTTTTTAAAACTTGGATATTGTGGCATATAGAGCTGATAATAATCTGTTTATAATAGAGCAGTATATTGTTGACGCATTATCGTAACACATTATTCAGATATGGTATTTGGGATTACCAGTGGATCTTACTGACAGGCGTGTGTGTAAGAGAAAAGAGAGGGAGTGAGTTAGCTCATGTGCAGGGGTGTTTAGAAAAGGGCCGTTGATCGCTTAGCCTCTGCCTATTAGGAGAGAGAAGGTAACTAAGAAGGGCGTTTGCCATATTTACTCCGGAGTCCAGCTAGGAAAAACCAGAATGTAAGGTAGCATCTTATGCAATAAATAAATAAACTAACAAATTATCTGGATTCATGGATCTGTGTTCTGATTAGAAGGTGTTCGGGAAATCCCTTCATCCTATGATCTCGTTGATTTAACTGAATATAATAAGAGATATCCCTTAGTTGCAGAGGAGATTAGCATTTTAGAAAAGTTACAAGAAGTTGTGAATTGTATTAAAAGTGGTTGCGACAATATTACAAATAAAATAAATTAATTCTGTATTTTCCTTCTTACAAATGATGCTGGAAGTATATTTCATATTTTGCTACCAAATCTAAATCTTATTAAGAAATCACCATTTACACTCGTCAATTCATCAGCACTATTGAGCCTAATTATGTTCATCCTTCTTCCAACATCTTCTGTAATCAGGGCAGTACAGATCGTTTATTTTATTTGTAATAATTACCCAAGTGTTTAAAAACAGAATTTCTTTATATTCTCGGTTGCTATAAGAAGAAAACTATTTGCAAGCTACTGTTATATTCATTTTACATATTTGTGAACATTTAAATGTGTCTAGTGAAAGACTGCAATATATCGATTTTTTAATGTGTTGAAAAAGTCTAAAAATAAGTTTCTGAGAAGTGAAACTTAGACAGTCTACACCTCAACAGAGATTTGTTTATGCCATTTATCCAAACAAATTGTAACTTTGATCAATGGGCTTCATATACATATATTTAAAAGCTGGAGAGGGAAGAAGAGGTAATCAATTATGAAAGAAAACAAGGACTGAATGCTGAGCATTGCCTTCCATTGTGGTAGGATCTCGCAGTCCCAACGTTCATGACCTGAGTTTGACTGTCACTGCTACTTCTTTCAGTTGCTTACTATCCTTCCAGAGAGGCCTGGAACATCGCAACGTACTCAAGCTGCTTACTTAAGAAAGTATTATGTAAACATCGCATATAGTGAAAACTTGACTAGATAAATTTTGAAGGTTTTATCCATTATTAAAACTGTGGACTTCCATTTACTGCTCTAATTTGGGGCTATTTATAAATCAATCACTTCGTCGTCCACTTTAGTTTGAATGTGAAATTTAATTTAATTTCTTCTTCACGAAGTCTGGTTATTACTCCCATTGACTTCGCTTCCTCTAAAAATTGAACTATAAAGTTTACTCTAGTGTTGTATCTGCAGTAAGCGGTTTAGCCATATTGAACAACCAAATGTAACTTCTTACAAATTAGATCTCTCTTTATATAGAAGTGCAACTTGCATATACTGGCACAATGCCAATGCACTTTCACGACCTTCAAAAATGAGATCAGTTTAGCGACGTCCACGAAAGTCTGGCCAAGTTCCCAACTGGCCGATTACACATATATATAAAATATGTGACTATCTAAGTGTTTTATCCTTTTTCTGCTTTAGCTATTGTTATTTTAGTTACATTGTTCATGTAGTTGCATTGGTTATGTCATATAGAGATATCTGCAATTGAGCTAATAGATACTATAGTAATATGTTTGTACAGAGCTCCCAAAGGCGCTTATAAGTGAATTAAGGCATGCTCTGAACAAAATAGAAACCTAACCTTATGTGGTGACTTTAATGTTGATTTTTCAAAAAACTCCGAACAAAAATATTACTTAATACATCTTTTTTCTAGTTTTAGGTTAATATTCATAATTCACTTTCCAACGCGAATAACTAAAGGCAGCTCCACCACAATTGACCAAATTTGAACTAATTTAAAGTTAAGTTACAAGGTAGAGCCATTTAATATGATTTTCAGTGACTATAGTGCATTAATTTGAACCTTACCCTTGATAAAAAAATATATATATTTACATGCATTAACATTAGTAAGGCCAAAAGAATATATCACGAAAATAATTTTCAATTGTTGCTACACCTAATTAAAAAATTAATCATGGCAAGAAGTATACAAGTGTAAAGATCTTCAAAATTTGACAGTTTCTTAAATATATTTAAATACTATTTTTAAATATCTTTTCCAATTAAATGCTTAAAAACACATTCCATGAAAAATAAAAACCACTGGATAACAAAAGGAATAAAAGTATCTTGTGCCAAGGAAAGAATGTTTCACGAAATTTCAAAATTCAGATAAACTCGCCAGAGTTTACAAAATACTTCAAGAAGTATAAAAATATCCTGAATAACATCATTAGGAAAGCAAAGCAACTTTAAAATGACAGATATATTCAGTCAGCTTCTAACGAAATAAAAGTCACATGAAATGTTATTAAGAATCATTTCATCAGACAATCTACGTTTGAAAATATAACATTGAAATAAAAGTCATTAAACATAACACACACAATCTCAGCTGCAGAGCCTTTTAACAACTATTTTACTAGCGGAATCATACAAAAAACAAATCTGAAAAAGAGAGATAAAGTGCCAGCATTCATGTACCTGCAGGCCAAAGATCAAAATGAGATACTAATAATTCTGACAAGCTAAAGCCAAAATTCTATGCAGCTCGTAGATTATGTAATAAAGAAGAGTGCTTATTTTATAGCTAAATCTATCTCTGACATATGTAGTAGTTCCTTTAAGAATTAAATTTTTCCAAAATCACTAAAAATAGCTAAAGTACAAGAAAGGTAACAGAGATCAAGCCCCCAACTATAGAACAATTTTACTGCTATCAGTTTATCAAAAATAATTGAACAAGTTTTTTATAAAAGGCTTTTAACATTCGTCTAAAAAAATATTATCAGACTCACATTATGGTTTCAGAAAAAATAAATCTATTGAAACTCATTACTTCATTTTGTAGATAATATTTTAGCAGTATTAGATAGAAAAGGAAACATCACAGGGATATTTTAGACCTCTCCAAAGGGTTCAATATTTTAAGCCATGAAATTCTTTATACTAAACTGGAGAAAATTGGCATTAGGGGACATGCTTTCAATTGGGCAAAATCATATTTACATTTTTTTTTTTGAGTAGTGTTTAACGTCCATTTTTACTACTGTGGCACCACAGGCGGTGAACACTGGTGATACATGAGATGAAATGATATATTGGGAAAGGATGTTTTTAAGGAAGGAAGCTTTCCAGGCCTAAGTTTAGGGTACCTACCCAGCATTTGCCATTTATGAGGACTGAGGAAAACCTGGAAAAATCCTGAGTCAGGGAGGACGGTTCTGGTGGGATTCAAACCCCAGACCTTCCGCTCACAAGTCCGCGCCTTAACGACCTTGGCCACCCTTGGCGGTCGGAGACATGGTATAGGTCACATGTATGGATAGAGCGAAAATTACTTACCACCAGTCAAACAAACAAGAAGTAAAACTTGGAGTATGCAAGGCTCAATACTAGGTTCAATGGTCTTTTTACTTTTTATGAATGATTTGAAAAGAAACCTTTCTACCCAAAATATCATTGAATACAATGATGATACAAGCATTATTATGGGGTGTATAGGATGTGAGAGTCTTCAGCCACTTATAGGAAAACCTGTATCAGAAACAGGTGATTTATTTGCATATAACCAACTAAAAGTTAGCATAGTAAAAGACATCTGAAGTGAATTTTCAAGCAAAACAGGGAAACGCCAAGATCTAAAATGATTTTTTAATAATAGCCATTGAAACTGCAAGTAAAATAAAATTCCTTGGAATTATAATGAAAAATTATCTAAGATGGGTTAGACACATTGAAAAGTTAATAAAAAAAATTAGTATAAATAGGTATCTGTTCAGGAACTTAACAAGTAACGCAAATCTTAATACACTTAGAAATGCTTAGTTCGTTTATGTTAACACTCGATTAAAGTATGGCATCTTACTTTGGGGTAACTCTCCCACATCCAAGAAAGCAATTGTAATTCAGAAAAAAATAATCAGAATAATAGCTAATGAAAATCATAAGTCTTCCTGCAAACCAATTTTTTCAAAACTGAGAATCATGCCATTCTATTGCATGTACATACATGAAGCAACATTATTTATAAAAAACAAGCTTGTAGCAAAGGAATCGCATATAACAAATGAAATAATACATCAACACAATACAAGGAGAAAAGCAGGTTTTCATATAATGAGAAACAGCACCAAAACATATCAAAACAGTGCAACTAAAATGTCCATCAAATTGCACAACAAATTATCACTCCAAATTAAAGCAATTGAAAAGTTAACTTTATTTTAAAAAAATACTGGCATATTTATTTGATCACTGTTTCTACTTATTAAATTATTTTTTAAATAATAATGATAGTGCTTACACTGTGTGAAATAAAATTTATTTTATAACAGTTAACTACATTTATAAAATTGTTGAAGCTAGTCCATATATTTTACTTTTGATAAATCATTTGATCTAGGGTGTTTGAACAGGTTTTTAAAAATTTTAAAGGTTTAAAGATTCAGTGTTTTTCTTTCTTCCTTTTACTTTGACTTTAGTTCAAACTATTAATATTTTATTGTACTTGGACATGTACGAGTGTGATTTAACAGGGTGAATAAAACATACATACATGCATACAGTGTTATTTTATTTTTCATGTATATTATATATTAGTAAGTATATGTATTGCATATATATGCTAATGTACTTTAATGTCGCTTGTTAATATCTCCCATTCCTCTTTATGAACAGTGAACTTCCTCATGTTGATGAGAATTGTCATATAAAACACAACTGCTCCAAATGAAAACCCCAAATTAATTGACTTGATAAATTGTGGCTGTGGCAATATTCTAACGTAAGAACAAGATTTTCATGAATAAAATGGCAACTCTTGATGCAGGAGGTTCTTTTGATGCTGGAGGACAGTAGCTAAGGGGGTGTTATATTCTTTAATATTTTATAATAAAGCAGAATTCACGTTATTTTTGCATTCTACTGGATATCATCCCCGTGTCATTTATTTTCGTATTACAAGATATACGGGTTCAGGCTACCATCATGTACAGAATGTTCGTTTTCCCATTCAAGTTTTGTGAATCATCCTGAAGACTGAAGAATGAATATCACTGGTTGAGTTGCTCCATCGAAGGGATGGAAGAAAAGTTCATTCCATCAGCTATTTCCACAGCGGTAGGATTCCGTGAGGAAATTTTTGCAGAAAAAAAGGTTTTCTAGTCAACCTACGATGTTCCCAGGAGTATAACGCATTTAGAACATGTCACTAAATACACAAAGCAGCGAGCTTCGTGTTCCGTCTATTGTCAAACTCTAAGTTTAAATTTATAAAATGTTATTTTTTGGTGCTGCACAAATTTCAATCTGATTTGGAGGTTCTCATGCACCTAATCTCACATCTAAAGATGTTTTTAAAATTAGAGTCGCAAAAGGTTAAGTTTAACATTGTTAAGTAACTGAAGAAATTACAGCTAAACGTGATATTTTGTGTTAACATAAAAAGAACCATGTCACATTACATTAATTTTTTTCGTATTGTTGATTTATTTATACCACAAAAAAACTTTTATAAACATCTGTATATTAGAAATAGAGTTTCATGTTCTCTGATCTGTTGAAATTGAGCACGTTTACGCGCTGTATATAATCCGTTCATTAATTTGGCATCAATTCCATTGAGAATATAACAGACAACTGTCATTCCATTCTGATAATCTCTCATCATAGGTTGATTTGGAATGACTGAAAGCGTGATGTCAGCAGGGATATCTACATGTTCAGGTTGTGCTGAGATTTACATTATCACGAGTCATGTAATGCACAAAGTTGACGCATCTGCAATGCACATAGAATATGGGGATCACATAACTTTTCCTTACTCACAGACGGCTCTTGAACAGTAGTCACGTCTCCTTTCACAAATGGTAGCGGAGAAACCCAGTCTGATTTCGGGTAGTGTGATTTCAACATATGCAGGTAACCCCTTTCACCACATAGATTTGAAAGTTCAGTTAGTTGGAGCGCAATGCTACTATTAGCAAGGTAGTGAGTTCAATCCTGTCAATTGCTAACTTATTTTTAATCGTAATAATTTGAATACGCTGTTCCAATATAGTAAATGTTACTTTTTTGTGTCAAAACTTATAGTATTAAAACAACGCATATATTAGGTTAGGTTAGGTTAGCAGAATTTAAAAAAAAATATAGTACTAAAAGCGTATGCCTTCTGCCCTTTGATTATTATTTACTTTACATATTACATTGGATCCCCTTAGGGGATTACTTTTTTTTTAATCTTCATTATTTGCCTAAATTGTTTCAAAATAATAAATGTTACTTTTTATGTTAAAACGTATAGTGTTGAAACAAGGCATAGGTGGCAAATTTAGATTAGGCTAGGTTAAGTTTAAAAAAATGTCTAAAAATTTAGTGTTAAAAGCGTATGCCTTTACCCATATGATTATTATTTACTTTACGTGTTACATTGCTACATTACAGATTCTTATTTCATTTACCTTTGTACTAAATGTGATTAACTATTACCATGCATCCTAAAAAGTTAATTTTTCGTACGATTGCTTATTTCCGTGCGTTATCATTCTTCCATCCGCCTGCATTTGTTGCTAACTTCCACTCGGTTTTCCCCGCTGCCTTTCGTGAAAGGAGGAGTAACTACTGCACAAGGGCCGTCTATAAGGGGTAAGTACCAGATACAGCACACTAGACTCGGTCACGACTTTAGAACTCAATAACAATGTGGTCAGTACTATGCAAGACCACCGCCCATTTGACAATACACAACATACAGATAGCGGACAAGCACATTAAATTTTACATAAGTCCTGGATAAAACTCGAACCTTTCGTTACCAACTACTCACTGCAATGGATACACAATACACAAAGGTGCCAAATTACACTTTCGCTCTGAAATGCTACCACTTTCCCAGTTACACCCGGTAATTGCCAATATTGTACTTCTTCAAGATTCTCCTTAGAGCCACAGAGCAGTATACATTTTGAAACTTAAACCAAGTAAAATAATCATATTTCCTTGCAGTACAATTGATTCTGTGAACTCTCGACTTGTATTCAAATTTTATTTACCCAGATTATGGAGAAAATTTCATTGGCATACTATAAGGAACTAATAAATGACTCAGAAATGGAGAGGTATATTTTAACTTGTAAGAAAAATCCCAGGATTGTACCCCATCTGTGGGGAAAAGGAAGATGAAATTCATATAATCTTCTAATGAAAAGCCACAAATGATTGGAGGTAAAGTTTAATAAGTAAGAAATTTTACGGAAATTGTATTGAAAAAGATATTTGAAGATCGTGAGAAGATATCTAAATTAGCGGAGTTTTATGGAAGGTGAGGATAAAATAGAAATGGTCAGTTGAAAGACGTGCAACTTAGATGATAAACGATTATCTAGGTAATATCCTGACCTTTTGTATAATGAGTTAGCTATGGTTCTGATCAATTAAGCCAGACCTAATATGTATGTACTTAGTACTTTAATACTCTAATTATATTATTATCATTATTATTATTATTATTATTATTATTTGATATTGTTTCAGAAATTGAAATAATAATAATTGTGTTTAATTTAAAATTAAATAAACAAATTATTGTAATACACATATCCTGGGGTTGTTAATTTTGGTTTATTTACGGACGCTGTTTAAGGTCTCAGGTCATCAGCGTCCCATTCAATTCAGGGTGTGAAATGGCCGATCAATTTTGCTCAGAGGCTTCTTCTTTCAGGCTTGAGATTCTTTTTCGTGCCGTAAATGTACACACGGGACCCACGACTTTTACTTCCCTTCCGAAGGAAGCCATCCATATTCAGGAATTTTACGCCAGAAAAAATCCATCGATCCTGGCCGGGTATAAACCCGCGATCTTGGGTTTAGAAGGCAAGTATGATTACCATCACACCACCAAGACCGACATATCCAGAGGAGTAACACCTACGAATGGCCAGGGCCAAATATGTGAAGACCTCTTGTATTTATTTTGTCTTTTTATTTCAAAAAATAAACTAAATATAAACTTATATTCCTGGCTTCCAAATCATGTTCATCAAAAGGACATTTTTAAAGTAATTTTCACATAAAGTCCGATTTTTACATTCACATGCAAATGTTCGATGTTTGAGAGGCTACGAGTTAAATTTTCCAACATGTATCTGAGGGACTTACTTTTTAAAAATGAATTAAACAACGTGAACATTTTCCTGTTCGTTGGCATTGTGGATTCTGGGTAGAGAGATCATTTCGCTGAAGATATTTCTTTGGGTATAGTTGCAAACACAGTGGTAGAATGCGTTGCATAATAATATAGTAGCATGTCTTTGCAAGTTCAGAGTTCTATGTCAGTGTTGGGTGTAGTGGTTGTGACAGGTTCGCTTGTAATACAAGAGCAATTCAAGATTAGGATTAGACATCGAGAAGCGTAACTTCTCAACAGTTCAGACTATGTTTTAACTGACATCTGCGGAGCATGAAAATGAGATAGTTTACTGCTTTACATTATTCATAGCACAGTAGTGAAGTGTGTGATTGCAAGAGTATTATTATAAGAGCCTGCTGAGCGAAACTGAAGAGAATGACGGAGATATTGCAGATACCACGAGGAAGGACATCTATAGCGCATTCTTTTAAGTGACATTTAGAAGGCATTTTTAACATTCCAAAGTTTTTTGCACTTTTTCCCAAACTAGTGCTTTGTGTGATTAGTGATATAGTTTTGACTCCCCCTCCCTATGGTTGAATTCGTGATTGGAGAGCCGCACAGTAATGTTGATAAAATTCACCAATTCGTGTTCCTTGAGTGAGAAGCGAACATTAACATCCAGCCAGTTGATCTCTACAGCAAGCGCAATATACGTACGTTTTTAATATGTATGACCTTAGTATGCAAAATGAAAATGGGGTCACTGAAAGCGTTTAGTTTAGAGTTTTTAGCATTCCATCTTGGCCTGTGTTAATTCGGATTATGAAACCACAAAAACAAAGAAACTACAGCCATTCTTAAAATATCGTAAATTTGCAAAATATTAATAAAAATTACACAATTTTGTGCTTTATTTTCTCGGCATATATACTCATAAGTTGCTTTTACGTTAAATGTTGCTATTCCTCTCTCTCTCTCTCTCTCTCTCTCTCTCTCTCTCTCTCTCTCTCTGGTGTCATCCCTTCAAAGATTTAACACCTGACCTACATTTACCTACAAAATAACCAATAATTTCTCATATCTGCCAGTAGAATATTATTTTCAATCAATTTAAGGGAATATAAACAATTTGGATCACAAAAATGGAAAAAGGTGAAAATTTTACAGTCCGATTTTTTTTAATTCATTGTTATCTTGGCATTAAATAATTCGTTTATTTAAGAAGAGAGAGAAAAAAAATGTTAAGGAACTGTGAAGGCCGATCTTTTTCGGTTCGGTTTCCGGTCATAGCTTAGCTCAGTTCTGACATAAAATCTTTAAAGAAGGATGTGCTGGCGCAGAATGGTTAAACAAGTTGGTAAAAGTATGCTTGCCCTGGTGGTCTGTGTGCTGTCATCCTCTCTACATGATATTGCCAGTTTTTCTGATAGTCTTTAATTTTGTCAGTAATATTCCTTATTTTTAATTTTTCTCTTATTTCACTACTTTTCTTCTCATCTCTTATGGTTATCTTATCTGAGGAATGTCAATTGGTCGCTTCCATTCGTTTCCGATCCTGGACTCTTAAGAGCCATGTTTCGCTATCATGAGACATAAATATGACAATGTATTCTGTCATAAAATACTTCTTTATTTTCATGTCATATACTCTGAGAAAAGATACCAGCATTAAGTACATGTCACTTTGATTATTTCAGCGTTCTTGGCTACTATTCCTGAAGTTTCGGTTTCGATTACCGGATGTGCCTTGGGAGTTTTTCCTTGGCTAATAAGATCCCAAGGACGTTCGTGAGGTCTAGTTAGGTTAGGTTAGGTCTACTAGGTTTAAAAATCCCCCTGCACACCATAACCATATCATCTTCATAGCTATTTCTGACGAGCAGTCCGGCCTAATAAGGCAGCTATGATACCCCCAGACCGAGGGTGTAGGAGCGGAAAAATACCCAAGTTCAAAGGTACAGGGTAGGGCACTGGGGAAAAAATGTAAACTTGGGACATGCGTTTAACTTCAGCTTATGTATTCACATCGTTATAGTTCTCTTTAACGACGTGGGGTACAGGAACAAGGAAAACAATAAAATCTTGAGTTAAGAAAGTATTTATTGTTTTATAGGCTTTTGAGTGCAAATCGAACTGCCATGGCTGATGTGTGAATTAGCAAGGTTTCTCAAACCGCCACATTCTTCAAATGTTTTCATCGTTACATGCAGTGTTTCTGCAAGAGAATTTTGCTGTGCGAAGAAACAAAGAAGGTCACGTCGAACTATCGCAAAAATAATTAAGTTTTGTTATGTGCTGAAGGAAAATTCAATAACGCATGTATACCTATGACATACCAGCTCAGTAATTAGCAATATCCGCTGTAACGTGAGAGCACTCACTTTTAATTTGCTCTCAAAAGTATTTCGCTTGAAAAGATGACTATCTTTTGTGTTCACTATACTACGAGGCAACACTGAGAAACATGTCATGACCCACTTCCACCACCTCTCAAACGGCAATTACACCGCAAGCAACAGAGTAGCGGTTTTAAAATACACACAAGTACAACTGTCGCATGGGTCTTACGGCCGTACATGCTAATACCGTCCTTTTAACAATCAAATATACATACATACAGCCCTACATGCAAACATACATATATACAAACACATGGATATACTTCTCCCTAACTTCCCCCTCTTCTCTACTTGATCTCCCCGTATTATACTTAACTAGTACGTAATTGTTCTTATTTTTAAATTCACACTTTGGTTAGAAATATAAACTCTTTAAGACACCCACCATTTGTTGTATCCCTCCCTATCTGTAGCATCAGTTTTAGAAACTGTGTTTGTACCTGATTCAATTCCTCGATGTTTTCCCACACCCAGATTTCGGCCCTGCACATCGTAGTTGACTTCACAAACGCCCTGTACAACATCTCCATTGCTCTCAGCGGTGTTTCCGGTATTTTTACCAAAAGTTTAATGCCCCTATATTTTTAATTATGTACTTTTCTAATTATGTACTTCCTTTGTGTTTTGCCCAGCTCCCGTTGTGACCCCTAAATAATGAATTTCTTCACGTTTTCTAATACCTGACCTGCATACTTCCACTTAATGATTTCTGTTAATTTTACAAGAAAAAAATAATTTTAATTCAGAAGCAAAGTTGCATATATGATGTGATTTTCGTTCTTTTAATGTTACTAGCGTTGAAATAACTGTAAGCAGGGGTTTTTGAATGCTTATATTTCGGAATGTATAAACACACCTCTGTGACAAACCACGGTAAATTGAAAATGCGCTTTTAGAGGAAAAGTATTAGTACAGGTGTAATGATGGATTGAACATTCTGTATTCAAGTGTTAGTATTGTTTACAGCTATGTTTACAGCTCCACCCTGACATCAATTGTTTTGATTTTGAAATAAGAGACTGCTTGTGTCACTCTGCAAGTCAATTGCCAGTGTTTGTCCATGGGTGATGATGATTATTGCTTAAGGGCGCAAAACTGCTATGGTCATTAGCGCCCAAACCCATCAAGTACTGTGTCAGAAGTAAAAAATAAATAAACAAAGAACGCAAATCCTGCGCATAATGAACGGACAGTAGTACTTGTGCAATAGAATTTATACCCCAAAAACAAATAACAAGGGTATAAGGCGCCACAAACATTAAGGTGTTACTAAAACAGCCGCAAGAGCGGAAAAACACTGCAGTCCTGTAATGGGCTAAAATCGTACCAATAAAATCCCAAAGCAAACACAGGTCAAACAACAAAGACCGGTAGCAAAACCAATCAGCAAGAGCTGAAAACAAACCAGTCGTATAAAAGATTAAAATGGTAACAATAAAACCCCAAAACAAATAACAAGGGTAATGTGCAAAACAACAATTAAAGACTAGTTAACACGATTCAGCAAAAGCTGAAAAAACAACAGTCTTAAAAGAGTCTAAAAATGCCGTCAATGGTAAAGGATAAAACCTCACACCTTGCTCCAAAAACCACAAACACGGATAAAACGGAGCACACGCTCAACAGCAACCACATCATCTGCAAGTAAGTCCTCAATAGAGGAGGACAAACCTAAGCTATTTCTAAAAGCTGTCAGATGAAGACAATCAATTAAAATGTGGTGGTCACAGTGAGGGCAAACTGGAGCGGGTTGATCATTAAAAAGGTGAGAGTGACTAAAACGGCAATGCCCAATTTTAAGACGAGCTAAAATTACTTCTTCGCGACGAACAGCGCGAGAAGAAGTCGACCAGTTAAAAGGGGCGGGTTTACATTCACGGAGCTTATTATTTGGGAGTAATTCCCACTCCTCGCGCCAGCGCGAAAAAATGGCTCTACGTAATGAATGTATAAAATCCCCGAAATAAAAACGCTGCTCGTACTCAGCAGGGTCTAAAAGAGCGGATTTTGCTGCAACATCTGCGGCCTCATTACCTGGGAGTCCGACGTGTCCAGGCACCCATAGCAGTGTTACCCTGACGCCAGCGTCGTAAAGGGTTAAAACTACATTCTGGACCATCTGCACAAGAGGGTGAAGGTTGTACAGACTTCTAAAACTTAAAATTGCACTCAAAGAGTCGGAACATATAACACTGTTCCCTAGCCCCTGATCATAAATAAATAAAACCGCCCGAAAGATAGCATAAAGCTCCGCCATAAAAATAGATGTTGCAACGTCAAGACCGTACGTAAAACTTGCCCCATTAAAAACAAAAGCACATCCTACACCTGTGTCACATTTAGAGCCGTCGGTATAGATAAAATTCCAGCCATTAAAAGAGGATTTGATCTCGCTAAAAGAACAACGAATAATATGTGCTGCGGTCGAAGATTTCGGAAAGGACGTAAGCCCGAGATGAACGGGGGCCTCTGCTAAAATCCAGGGGGGAGAAGAAGTTTCCCCGGCTAAGAAGAAAGCAGGTAACTCGACGCCCAACGTCCGTAAAATCTCCCGAAAACGAAAGCCAGCAGGCTTAGGAGTAAAAGACCGAGCAGCATAAAAACGATCAAAAGACACATTAAAAAATTCGTGGGATGACGAGGTTGCGCAGCTAAGCGACAACCGTACGCAGCTAGTAAAACATCCCTACGATAAAACAACGGAGGCTCTCCAGATTCCGCACATAAACTCAACACAGGACTGGTGGGGAACGCCCCAATGGCAACACGGATACCCCGGTGATGAATCGGATTCAGGGGGCGCAGAACAGAAGGCCGCGCAGAGCCATAAGCAACACTGCCATAATCCAATTTGGACCGGATAAGAGAGCGGTAAAAACGTAAAAGTATAGTCCGGTCAGCTCCCCAAGATGTGCCACTTAAAACACGTAAAATACAAAGAGAACGTTCACACTTGCCTCCGAGTTGCGCTATATGCGATGACCAGCATAATTTCCTATCAAACACCAAGCCAAGGAACCTAACTTCGTCTGCGAAGGAGAGTGCGTCTGGGCCGAGATGGAGCGAAGGTGGAGGATACTCCTTTTGGCGCCAGAAGTTCATGCAGACGGTCTTCTCTGCGGAGAAACGGAACCCGTGAGATACACTCCAAGCGTAAAGGCGGTCGAGACAGCATTGGAGGCGACGTTCCAAGAGGCAGGTTCTCCGAGAGGAAAGATAGATGGCAAAATCGTCCACAAACAACGACGATTGTATTCCTGGCTGTAAACACTGAGTGATAGAGTTAATAGCAATGGCAAACAGTGTGCAGCTAAGTACCGAGCCCTGAGGTACACCGTTCTCTTGAATAAAACTAGATGATAAAACTGATCCCACGCGAACATTAAAAACCCGGTCTTTCATAAATTCCTGAATAAAAATAGACATACGCCCACGTATGTTCCAATCCTGAAGCGTTCGGAGGATACCGCCTCTCCAGCAAGTATCATACGCTTTCTCCAGATCAAAAAATACAGCAACCGTTTGGCACTTGCGCACAAAACCGTCCATTACATGCGTAGTTAAAGACACAAGATGGTCGACTGAGGAACGATGACGCCAGAAACCACACTGGGCGCTCGTTAATAATTGCCTCGACTCTAACCACCACATGAGCCGTCCGTTAATCATGCGTTCCATCACCTTGCAAACGCAGCTGGTGAGGGAAATCGGACGGTAACTGGAAGGAAGATGTGGGTCCTTTCCAGGCTTAGGTATAGGAATGACGGTGGTCAATCGCCAAGCGCTGGGAAATGTGCCGTGACACCAAATAAAATTAAAAGTTCGTAATAAAAAAGCTTTGCCTTCTGCTGATAAATGCTGCAACATGGCAACATGAATGTCATCTGGCCCCGGTGCGCAATGTCGAGAGGTAGAAAGGGCATGTTCCAGTTCCCTGGCGGCAAAAGGAACGTTATAGCTCTCCTGATGGTCGGAGGCAAATGAGAAACCTTTCCTCTCAACCTGCTCCCTTACTGCGCGAAATAAAGCCGGGTAATTGGCGGAGCTCGAAACATCAGCGAAGGTTCGCCCTAAAACATTGGCGACGTCAGTCGGAGTAGTGAGCACTCGATTTAAAATCCTAAGACCGGGTATAGGTGTAAACCTTGGTTTGCCAGCAACGCGGCGTAGCCGTTCCCAAACTACGGATGAAGGCGTTGTGCGGTTAAAAGAAGAGATAAAAGAAATCCAGGAAGCCTTTTTGCTATCCTTAATGACTCGGCGACATTTGGCGCGAAGTTGTTTGTAGCAAATCATATTTGCTGAAGTAGGGTGGCGACGAAAAACTCGGAGAGCACCTCGGCGTGCACGCAATGCATCCCGGCATTCATCGTTCCACCAAGGAACCGGTAAGCGTCTGGGGTGACAAGACGACCGGGGAATAGCCTTATCTGCGGCTGTTATGATGACCGTACGGAGATGCTCGATCGCGATGTCGATAGATGGAAATTCACACCCTGAAAATTCGGCCAAAGATCCATAGAGAGGCCAATTCGCTCTTTCAATGAGCCATTTTGGCGTGTGCTGTGAATGTGCGTTCGAAGAGAGTACATGGATCTGACACGAAAAGTGGTCACTGGAATATGAGTCGGAGATGACGTTCCAGGTGAAATGTACAGCAAGTGAGGCAGAACAGATGGATAAGTCCAAGTGCGAAAAGCTGCGAGTGCTGTCAGAGAGAAAAGTAGGTTGACCAGTATTGAGAAGTATAAGATTGTGATTTAGCAAAAAGTCAGCTAAGAGGTTACCTCTTGCACACTCCGTGGTGGAACCCCATAGGGGATGGTGTGCATTGAAATCCCCCAAAATGAGAACAGGGGGTGGTAGCTGAGACAAAAGATCGTCCAGGTCAACTGTGGTGACGGTGCCGGACGGAGGTAAATAAACAGTGCAGACAGAAAAACTAAGGCCAGAAAAGTGAACTGTAGCTGCAGCAGCTTGTAAAGGAGTCTGGAGCTGTAATGAGGTGCTGTACACGTTATTGGAATTAAAAGTAAAACCCCGCCGTGAGCGGGAGTGCCAATTTCGGGAGGAAGATCAAATCTCACCGAAGAGTAACCGCGAAAATTAAAAGAATCCTGTGGGCGAAGCTTTGTCTCTTGGAGACACACAAGAAGAGGGTCAGTAGAACGTAAAATTAACTCGAGGTCAGGTCTGCGACTACGGAGACCACGCACATTCCACGAAAGGATAGCCATTGTTAAAATTATATAAAATGAACAAAAAATTTACCACCTTACTTTTTGGACGGTCCAGGACGAATAAGACGTCCTTTTTTTAAACGCGTGGGACTCGGTGGTTTTGAAGGAGCAGGCACATCCTGCTCCATCACATCCTCAGAGGGAGGGCTCTCCCGCTGAGAAGCATCCGCCGATTCCAACGCCTGGAATCGGTTGGATGTGGGTATAGGCGGCGACGGCGACCGCCTAGCGGGTTTGCTCCCATCATGGGAGCGTGACCTCCAAGGAGGAGAAGGGCTCTTTATCTGCTCTACCTGAGTTGACGACTTTAAAAAATCCGTTCGTGTAAAACTCGTCCTGAACTTAGTATCAGGGGCATAAAAAACAACCGCTTTGGGCTTCACGGTAGAGCGCTTTGGAGAACTAGGAGTAGTTTGGACCCGTGTAAAAACAAGATCGCAGGTCTGCGTACTGCTATCGCACTTTTTGGGCGCAAAAGAAGCTGCTGCGCTGTAGGTGCCGGTCTTAGGCACGACAGGTTGGCGAGACTGGAATCGCTCCCGGGCTTCTGTAAAGGAGAGTTTTTCCTTCACCCGGATCTCCTGGATACAGCGCTCCTCTCGAAAACGAGGGCAATCGCGGGACGATGCTGGATGTCCACCGCGGCAGTTGACGCACACAGGAGCAGATGGGCATGCTCCCTCGTGACTTGCTTCACCGCAGGTTGCACAGATGGGAACGGCGCTTTTACAGGATATGCGAGTGTGTCCAAAACGCTGACACTGAAAACATCGCAACGGGCTCGGGATATACGGGCGCACTTCTATCACCTCGTAGCCCGCCTTGATCCTCTGCGGCAAATCGACCCTGTCGAATGTGAGGAAAAGAGTCCGGGTCGGCTGTAATTCCCCCTCTTTCCTTGCCTGTACACGATAAACTGAGGTGACCCCTTGGTCTTCCAGACAGCTCTGGATTTCCGGGTCGGACATTCCGTCTAGAACATTTGTGGTAACAACTCCTCGCGACGAATTCATGGTCTTATGTTTCTCGACACGGACGGGATATCCGTGGAGTAGCGTCGCCTTGAGCAACGAGTTGCTTTGAGACAGGCCAAGTGTCTCCACCAAAAGTGATCCGTTGCGTAGACGGGTACAGGACTTAACGGGCCCAGCTATGGCATCAATGCCCTTCTGAATTTTAAATGGATTTACGGTCGTAAACGACTGACTCTCTTCAGTACGACTAATAACTAAGTAACGAGGGAAAGACTTCTCGATTACTTCTTTTACGTCAACTCTTTTGCGTTTAAAATGTAAAGGATTATTTTCCAGTACCATAGCGATTTATTCCTCCACCATTGCAACCGTCTCCGATGGCGGGCTGCTTCCTGGGCGCCACCCCGGCTTAGGTTACTGGCTCTGGCCTGAACAACGTAACCTCAGGGTCACACCTTCCTGTGGGCTGACGAAGGGACCCAATCGCCTGCAGGAAGTCTACAGCTCATGCAATGGCCCTTCCCCGGGCCTGGCCTTTACCAGGGGATACGCTCCTGTCCTACATGATAACCCTGTGCTGGGAGTTACGCCGTTACCCAGTCACATTTTACCGCGTCAAACACGGGGGCACCCATCAGACAAAGAACAGGGAAGTAGGACTAATAAAACAATAAAAGAGGCGAAATAAAAAGGAGTCAAACGCGCTGAGCGCGGACCTGAGGGAGCAGCTCGGGTGCCTCGGGGTCGCTACGCCCCGTACCCAATAAATTGGGCCCCTGAGATTGTCCATGGGTGATTTTGGACATATATTATACGTCTTCAAACTTCACTCAATATCAATTCAATAAGATGGTGTCACACTGGTTCTCTTTCTGGTGTCTTTACGGTTTGTATTTTACTGTCATACAATGGTACACGGTTTTGCCTATGAGAGAGTTTCAAACAGATCCGAGAGCGGTCCTACTTTCCTCATTGTGTTCTTTGAAACTTTTGAATAAATTTGAGATTTCTTTAAATTATTTACACATTCAATTTCTATAACTTTACTAGACCAGTATGTCTTTTCTCAAGTAATAATATCGAATATGCCAAATAGTAGTTAAAATATTTTAGAAACAAAAATAATAAATATCTAATAAAAGGTAAACCAAAATACGAATCTAATAGGATAATGCGAAGGTTATTATATAACACGAAGAGGTGTGAAGTAAGGATGAATCCTATCACCCCTCCTTTTCACTTTGTTTGTAGATGACATACCGGAGGAAATGTGTGTTACAGAATCTGATGCCCCGAATATAGGAGACATATCCATACTCGTTCTCCTTTATGCAGCTGATCTAATATTGATAACTACAACAATTGAGTTCTGCAAAGGGAACTGGACTGCTTAGAGACGTATTGTCAGGAATGGGGAATGGAAGTCAATGAGGAGAAAATTAAAACAATGACATTCAAGAACGGTGCGGTGTACAGCAGGAAAGAGAGGTGGGTGTCTGTAGATCAGGCAATGAAAAACGTTAAGAAATTCATATACTTGGGAGTCACCTTAGCTATGAACGGAACTGAGCAAGACACATAGTCAACATAAAACGCAAGTGCATAATTAAAAATATAGAGGCATTAAAGATTTTAGTAAAAATACCGGAAACTCCACCTAGAACAATAGGGTTGTAGAGGGCGGTTGTAAGATCAACTATGGCGTACGGGGCCGAAATTTGGGGGTGGGTAAATACCGAGGAACTTAATCAGGTACAAACACAGTTTCTAAAACGGTTGCTACAAGTAGGGAGAGGTTCAGCAAGTGGGGTTCTTATAGAGTTTGGTATTTCTAACGAAAGTGTGAATTTAAAAATATGAACAATTAAATATTGTTTGAGGATAGTACGGAGCAATCAAGCTCTTTTTCGAGCAACTTATCTAAGTTAGCAAATAAAGGGAAGAGATAGACATCAAAAATAAGGAAAGACTTAGATAAAATTGGACTAGGGTTATATATGGTTAAAGGGAGAGGACATTACGCGCAATAGTTGGAAAATAGTTACAGACGTTTGCGAGATATAGATTGGCAAAATATTTTGTCTCAATACGCAGAAAAAGTATTACTTATCCTGCAGACCCGGTGGGGGAGGGGAGATTATTTAGATATCTGTGAGAGAGAAGAAAGAAATGGTCTCGCATGGCTCAGATTAGGGGCATGGAAAGGAAACAAAACAGTTAATGCTCTCGGGGAAAGAGTTTGCCCAGTGTGCAGAGAAAGCTATACCTGAGGCATATTTTGGCAGAATGCAGGGAAACAGAGTTTTCGAGAAATGAGCATTTATCAACGCAATTTTTGAACTCCAATAGAAGTTTGAACATTTGCCGGGGAGTATTAGTGCATGCGAGATACACAATTTGGGAATATTTGTAGCGAAGACCCGACAAAGAAGGTTAATGGCCATAATGAAGAGGGGGAAGTTGGAGAGGGGGTGTGAGTAAATGGAAGGGGGTTCCATTCATGTTTATGTATTTGTATATAAAATTATTAATAGAAAATATATGGAAGTATTTGTATATTTGTAAGTATACATGTAGATTTGTATGTCCGTAATATGTATGTAGGTGTATGGCCATTTTGATTGTTATAAGGACGATATTAGCATGTACGGCCGTAATGCTCATGCGACAGTTGTATTTATTTTAATGAATTCTAAAATCGTACAATAAAACGTCCATTACTACTTATGACTGTATCCAAGCCTTCATAAATGAACTTGCCCGGCCTTATATTTCTGTTCACAACTTAGGAATTATTATTCGCCAATACCTAAAATGGAATAATTTTTATTCCAATCGAAAAAAGTCATGTGTATCCGCGCGTAAATTTAGAATTTTTATTTTAGTGATTATATTTTTCTGAAAACATAAAATGTTACTATATTTAAACGTGTTAATAACAGCACTAGCCTGTGCTATAAGAGTTTTTAAAATGAATCACCTCAGCAGCAATACATTGCCGGCATCTGCGCAGGAAAATCTTGTATTTAATCTAACTTTTCACCCTTAAGAACACGGCTGTTCGAAACACTTTTCTTGTTATTGAGAGATCTTGTATTTCCTAACATTTTTATATATGATAGCGAAGAATAATTTCTTACCACCTTTCTACAAGGACCCCTTCCCACTATGTATGTACATAAAAAATCGTTCTTCAATAAAATATTTATGTAGTAGCATAATTAACGAAGAACAATTACCACACAATTTACATACAATGAAAGTCTGGAGTAATACTCGAATTCACAACCACTCGTTGACAAAGCCTCCTCACACTAACTACATGCTACTACCTGCTACGGCTTTGATGAGTGGTTCTCCCAGTAAGCAGCCGCGCTCTTAAATAACCTCACTGTTTATATTATATGGGTATATGGGACTATTTCCGTGACTGTTTCTGTGTTTATTTCTGTTTGTTTAGTTCTTATTAATTTAACTATATAATTCTTTATTAAGCACGTATTTTTTATATTTGGTGTGTTCACCTCCAGTGTTATTTTCCCTTCCTATCCCCCTTACTTATTATTATTTTTTCCCCATTGACTCCTTCATTGGTTTTCTTTTTATCTGTTACTTTTGTCTTTCACTTTCTCGCACTATTCTTAATACGCGTTATTAGTATAACTAAGCTTTCTCGTTTTACACTTTCCACCGCTACTTGTATTATGGCAGCCATATAAGTTAATATAATGAAATTCTGGTTTAATAAATGTTAGTACCATCCTGAGCAATTAGCTAAATAATATAGGGCACGGTGGCTTCCTTTCTTACTATGCTATTATCGGTGTTTGTCCTAGCGGAGCATTTGTTCATCATTGTCTCTTACAACTCCGAGCAGCTTTACCTTTTTTAGGTAACAAATTTCTTAGCAAATTCTGCGCATAAGTTTGAATAATTGTCCATTTCTGTTGCAATTTTGCCTCTCCGGCTTACTTAATTTTATTAAAAC